>LN483352.1:2655098-2981114 GCA_900002565.1 Culicoides sonorensis | reverse complement strand
TCTTAAAAAACTAGATGTGCTAGTACCAAACTGTAAACGGAAAATGCAAGGTTTATGAAGTGCTATTAGACCTAAAAAAAAAATTTCATCAGGATGACTCTTGACTTCATAAAATCAATATTTTTAAAAAATTTAAAAATAAAAAAAAAACTCAGTCCAAAATCTAATGATATTCTATTTTCTTCTGAAGTTTACCAACTTCAAAAATTACAAGTTCTTTGAAAGTGAACTCAAAAACGAAAAACAAGTGAAAAAAATATCAAAATCTAGAACTTGTGCAATTTTTGATAAGAACAATGTTTGATAGATTATTCAGAACAAAAATTGGACAAGTTCTAGATTTTGATATTTTTTTCACTTGTTTTTCGTTTTTGAGTTCACTTTCAAAGAACTTGTAATTTTTGAAGTTGGTAAACTTCAGAAGAAAATAGAATATCATTAGATTTTGACTTAGTTTTTTATTTTTTATTTTTAAGTGTTACTTTTCATTTATAACACTCAAAATGATTCGATGCATATAATTAATTTTTAACTTATTAATGGCTTCCTCTTTAGAAGTTACAGTGAATACAATGGAAATCTCGTAATAAATATTAAATGTATTAATTTGTTGTTTGTACATAAAGCACATTCCTTTAAGAGTGATATTGTGATGAATGTGAATGAAAAATGACTTGTATGAGAAAAATTTTTTTCCTGTTCGTTTTAGGTATATGGTGTCTTCTGGAAAGTTGCTCAGAATGATGAGGCGGAAATTTTGGCATGAAAATAATTTTCCATTTTCTTGGAAAATTTTCGGAAAATCGGTTTTTCCATGGTCACCCTATTTTTTTGTATGGACACCCTAATTTTTTTATAGCCTATGTTACCCGGGCTTTGAATGGGTAAATATGCCTAGAACATACCATGGGTCTATTTCGAACCGTTTAGCCGCAATCGTGGAAGAAACTTTTTTTGTGCATAAAATACAAAGAAGAACTTGTAAAAATATACTTCTAATTCCATTAACATTTTTTGACCATTTTAATTTCATTCAAAGACACGATCATGCCAAAATTTGCCACGTGTAAGTCTAAATGTCCAAGCACTAAAACCTAGAAGTAAGTAAATTCAATAATAAAAGGTTATGTTCATTATTATAATGGAGATAGTTGTGCCCATAATATGAATATTCCTCATGAAAGTTAATTTCTTTATGAACTAATAATCATAATAACCGTTATAATGATAATATAAGCAAAAATAAAGTTTTATGATAACAGTACAAAAATAATACTTAAATGTCTGAAAGATATTGCATATATTTATTATTAAGAAAGTTTTACTTTAATAACAATGAAATAGGAAAACACTCTCTCCCGCTCTTTCAATTTCACTTTCAAGTTCAAGTATTTTTTTAATGATATTTTGAATTTCGGTATTTTTACAAGTTCTTCTTTGTATTTTATGCACAAAAAAAGTTTCTTCCACGATAGCGGCTAAACGGCTCGAAAAAGACCTATGGTATGTTCTAGGTATATTTAGCTATTCAAAGCCCGGGTAACATAGGCTATAAAAAAATTAGGGTGTCCATACAAAAAAATAGGGTGACCATGGAAAAACCGATTTTCCGAAAATTTTCCAAGAAAATGGAAAAATTTTTTCATGCCAAAATTTCCGCCTCATTATTCTGAGCAACTTTCCAGAAGACACCATATACCTAAAACGAACAGGAAAAAATTTTTTCTCATACAAGTCATTTTTCATTCACATCCATCACAATGTCCCTCTTATTACAAGTTCTTCTTTGTATTTTATGCACAAAAAAAGTTTCTTCCACGATTGCGGCTAAACGGCTCGAAAAAGACCTATGGTATGTTCTAGGTATATTTAGCTATTCAAAGCACGGGTAACATAGGCTATAAAAAAATTAGGGTGCCCATACAAAAAAATAGGGTGACCATTAAAAAACCGATTTTCTGAAAATTTTCCAAGAAAATGGAAAATTTTTTTCATGCCAAAATTTTCGCCTCATCATTCTGAGCAACTTTCCAGAAGACACCATATACCTAAAACGAACAGGAAAAATTTTTTTCTCATACAAGTCATTTTTCATTCACATTCATCACAATGTCCCTCTTATTACAAGTTCTTCTTTGTATTTTATGCACAAAAAAAGTTTCTTCCTCGATTGCGGCTAAACGGCTCGAAAAAGACCTATGGTATGTTCTAGGTATATTTAGCTATTCAAAGCACGGGTAACATAGGCTATAAAAAAATTAGGGTGCCCATACAAAAAAATAGGGTGACCATTAAAAAACCGATTTTCTGAAAATTTTCCAAGAAAATGGAAAATTTTTTTCATGCCAAAATTTTCGCCTCATCATTCTGAGCAACTTTCCAGAAGACACCATATACCTAAAACGAACAGGAAAAATTTTTTTCTCATACAAGTCATTTTTCATTCACATTCATCACAATGTCCCTCTTATTACAAGTTCTTCTTTGTATTTTATGCACAAAAAAAGTTTCTTCCACGATTGCGGCTAAACGGCTCGAAAAAGACCTATGGTATGTTCTAGGTATATTTAGCTATTCAAAGCCCGGGTAACATAGGCTATAAAAAAATTAGGGTGCCCATACAAAAAAATAGGGTGACCATTAAAAAACCGATTTTCTGAAAATTTTCCAAGAAAATGGAAAATTTTTTTCATGCCAAAATTTTCGCCTCATCATTCTGAGCAACTTTCCAGAAGACACCATATACCTAAAACGAACAGGAAAAATTTTTTTCTCATACAAGTCATTTTTCATTCACATTCATCACAATGTCCCTCTTATTACAAGTTCTTCTTTGTATTTTATGCACAAAAAAAGTTTCTTCCACGATTGCGGCTAAACGGCTCGAAAAAGACCTATGGTATGTTCTAGGTATATTTAGCTATTCAAAGCACGGGTAACATAGGCTATAAAAAAATTAGGGTGCCCATACAAAAAAATAGGGTGACCATTAAAAAACCGATTTTCTGAAAATTTTCCAAGAAAATGGAAAATTTTTTTCATGCCAAAATTTTCGCCTCATCATTCTGAGCAACTTTCCAGAAGACACCATATACCTAAAACGAACAGGAAAAATTTTTTTCTCATACAAGTCATTTTTCATTCACATTCATCACAATGTCCCTCTTAAAGGAATGTGCTTTATGTACAAACAACAAACTACTAGCATTTAATAATTATTACAAGATTTCTATTATATTCACTGTAACTTCTAAAGAGTCGAAGTCATTAATAAGTTAAAAATTAATAATATGCATCGAATGATTCTGAGTGTTATAAATCAAAAGTAACACTTAAAAATAAAAAATAAAAAACTCAGTCCAAAATCTAATGATATTCTATTTTCTTCTGAAGTTTACCAACTTCAAAAATTACAAGTTCTTTGAAAGTGAACTCAAAAACGAAAAACAAGTGAAAAAAATATCAAAATCTAGAACTTGTCCAATTTTTGTTCTGAATAATCTATCAAACATTGTTCTTATCAAAAATTGCACAAGTTCTAGATTTTCATATTTTTTTCACTTGTTTTTCGTTTTTGAGTTCACTTACAAAGAACTTGTAATTTTTGAAGTTGGTAAACTTCAGAAGCAAATAAAATATCATTAGATTTTGGACTGAGTTTTTTTTTTTGTTATTTTATTGCCCATTCTATTAGGTGTTTAATGAAATTTGTTTACATTTCAACTTTTGTTTAGTGTTTCACACAACCAAATGTAAGTAAATAAATAATAATGGTTGCCATACACACACACACACACACGCGCTATAACGATACACAATAAATTATTTAGACATGTGTGGTTTCAAAAAGGGATAAAGCAAGTAAATATTTAAGATCCACGAATAAATTATAACATTAAAGTTTGTTTATCTAGTTCAAAGTTTAAATTTAACGGTTATATTTAGATAAAGCTGCTAAAAGATAAATTAAATTTAATATTTTAAGCATTACAGTTAAAGTGTTAAATGAAACAACGGTGTGAGCCAAAAAATGATAATCATACTGCATTGAAAACTAATTAAGGGTGACACATAATTGGTATGTATTGTTTGGATTATTTGGCAAGGACTTTAATTACAATTGAACTCTGTTATTATGAAGGTAAGCAGATTATTGTGATACTGTAAATATTGGATTTAGATTTAAAATAAATGTTATTTTTAATTGAGATAAGGATTGAATTACAATGTTTAATATCGAGTTAAATGCAAAATACATGTGAACATTAATATGTGAAAAATGAAATTAAGTTAAAGATATATTTAGGAACCATGTACTACAAAATATTGAGAACTGAAATCGAGTCTTCAGCAAAATAAAGATTGTGTAGTATAATGGTGAGATGCGACGAGAAAAGAGAGTCTAGTTTAGATTCATGACCAGGTAAAGACTAGAAACTGGCTTGGTAAGTATTCAGATTCATATTTATAGATCGACTATTTAAAAATGCACTTAAGCCATCACTTGAACCGCTTATGCATTAGCGTTATCATCATCAGAGAGTCTTAGCTTGTATCCTGTAGCCGGAAAAAGGGACATTTCAGTTTGTAAAGTTTCATCACCGAACCAAGAATCGTACTGCCAACTTTAAGATTGATAGTCCAATGCTCATCATTCACCGCATAGCTATCTTGGTAAGTAAATTTAACCTTTTTTACTACATCAAATCAGTGAAAGGCTTCAGAAAGAAAAATGTTTTGTTCAGCGAATTTTTGGCTTCAAACCTGTATTTTACAAGTTCACACGTGCTTTTGGCTTCAATTTATGCTCATCAGTTAATCAAATTAGGCAAATTATATCAAGATTGATGGATAACCATACGTTTGAATGTGCTAAAAAGCAATCATTCATCTGTAAAATCCAAGTTCGATTATCAATTCATGTTCAATCAAATTTCCTTTCAGTCCATTTCTCGTGGATTTGAAGAACAAACGAGTATAATGAGCGCTCATGTCGTTCGTTCTTCTGACTCATGTGCATTGTCACAACCACGTGCTACATTTTCTGTCCCTTACATTCATAAAAATCAGATTCATTCACCTTCATGCCAAAAAAAAATCAAAATAAATTTTCTCATCACTGCAGATACACAAAAAAAACTCACTTATTATTATTATCATAACACATGTCCCATTCATAAAAAAACGATATCACATACACCAAAAAATAAAATAAAAAAAATTAGTCATCTTCATAAATTTTATTTAACCAGACATTTTTGCACAAAAACTACATTTATCATATTCCTTGTTACATTGTAAAGGTGCAATAAACATCGTGAATGAATAATTCATATTTTATCAACATTTTTAAGGAGCTCAGTGCAGTAAAAATGAAATTAGCTATAAAACATTTTCCAAAAAAAACCACAACTTTTTCATCACACATAAAATACATCGTTGACACATAAAATTTAGGTACATTTATCATTTGAACCACAAGAAAAATGAGCTTGGTGACATTTGTTACATCACATAAAATATTAATGTAATTTTAAAATTTTAAAGGTTCACAACATGGGTGACATAAAGCACAATTAAATTAAATGAAAATGATAAAAGTGTATTTTTTTTGACAATTTAGCGACATTTTTAACATTTAATTATAATTTTTTGTTATTATTATCTGAGAATGATCATGAAGAAAGGGGAAAATTAAAAGAATTCTTAATGAAATCGTTTTCTGATTAATTTTATATTTTTTCTCAAGAAAAATCTGAGACATATCCTGTGGAAATTAAAGAAAAGGTTAAATAGCTAAAGACGTTAAAATAAAAAATGTTATTCATTAATTAAAATAAGGTCATTAAACTTTTTTATATAAAATTAAAAAAAGAAATTGACGTCAATGTCACTGTTATTCAATGTTACTTATAGATAGAAATAGAAATTTCATCAACTCAAAGAGTTAAGCAATAAAAATGATTATGTTTTTCTATTTTAACATCAAAAAATTTTCTTTCTATTGGAATGTTAAACCTAAGAAAAGAAAAAAAAATTAATTGAAAAATTTTTTAATCAAAGTAAAAGTATGAGATGAAATTTGTGTCAAACACTAAAATATAAGGTCATACTTTTCTATTGAATAATCGACCACGCAAATAAGACAAAAATTAGAACGTGACCATGAACAATATACACGAGCGCATTTCTATTCGCCAATTTCATCAAAAAATTATCACTGAGAGAAAAGAAATCTTCAAATTTGAGTTTTATCGTTATTTAAAGGAAAAACATATCGTTTATATAGTTTTTTTTTGAATTTTTTGATCGTTTTGCTGGTCATTTTGAGTTAATCCACCATTTTGAGTTAATCTGCCATTTTGGATCAATCAACCATTTTGAAATTGACACAGACATACGAACGGCCAGCACAACCGCCCTCAATACAGGCATTTTCAAGAATTGTGCTAAAAATGTAACTTTCATTTAATTTACACCATCATCAGTTTTTTGTAATATTTCCATGTAAAATAATTAATACAAAGGCGTTAAATTCTTTTGTGAAACATAAAACAAAATTTTGAGCATTTATTTACATTACATAATTTTTTTTTTCATATTAAATACGATCAATAAATTTTTAATATAATTGTCGCTTGAAATGTAATCCAATGTAATTGAGTTACATTTAAATAAAGCTGTTTGTAATTAATATCTCATTAATTTTTAATGAGATATGTTGATTCAATATCAATCATGTTTTAATTAAACTCATTCAGACTTTTTTTTATCTCATATTGACAGATATTTTCGCATTGACGTCATTTGTTTTAAGATACATTCTATTTTAGTGAACTGAACTGTCATCATCAAATAATTGGAAATTAACATGAAAATTAGATTTTCATTAATTATTTGCATTTAAGAGGAAAATGTAATCTAAATATTTTAGGGTTTCATTAAAGTACTAAAATGCTAAAATGAATAAATAAAAATTACCATTTTTATCAATTAATTTTTCATAAATCAAAGTCGATGAAGAAAAAATTCGAAATGAATCATTGCATGAATTCAAATTTTTCTTTATCGCACGCAATCATTTGCTTTAATTTCCAATTATATTTGTATTTTTTTTTTGTTTTGGTGAAAGCTATTTCATGTTGATTGTTCACTTGATAATCATCATACAATTTATATTACTTTATTATGACACTTTTTCAAGTAATAAAATAATAAAAAATGTCTGCACTGATTTTATGAGGTTTTTTTTTGGAAATTAGTTTTATAATGGAGACGACTGGTTTTTTTTTAATGGGTTTTTGTTGTTTTGTTAAATACAAGGCAAATTAAAGCCGTTATGGAGAAAAACTTTTACATTTGTGAATTCTAATTTTTGAGAATTTACAGCAAGGATTTGAAATTGAATTAATTTAACTAAATAATGGAAACGCCTGGTTCCTTATACTTTTTGCCTTAAACTTAATTGGATTTAGGTTCTAAATTGTAACATCCTTTTTCCAAATTATTTAAAAAAACATGGTAAATTTCCATTCGTATTTTATCCATTTGATATAATTTTTATGTGATTTACATAAAAAAAGATATTTTTAGGCAAAATAAAATTAATCTTAATTTGAAATGTAATACTGAAATATTACATGTAATAAATTGAAATGTAAAAAAAAATCATCAAATAAGTGAGCACTCATTTGATATGAGATCATCACATCATGTAAATAAAATTTTGTCAATATTTGATATGCTTAAATTTTACACGAATTTACAGATAATTTTAAAATATTTAATTAATGCTTCCTCGCATTAAAAATTCTTTGAAATGTGATCTTTTATGAAATATTCAAACGCATTTTCAGCAAATTAATTTGATCTGGGTCTCATTGTATCAATATGACACAGACAGACAAAATAAATCGGATATTTTGTTTGAAATTAAAGGAATAAGCATTAAAAATGATTAAATTTATACCATTAAATTAATTTCACATCATCATAAATCTCATTCAACATTTAATTTGATGTTAATCTGTGTTTCAGAAGAATTTTGGGTGTTCATTTTTTTTTGTACATTAATATTAAAAGTACTTCAATTTCAGATTTTATCACTCACATATTTTATGATGATGAATTTGAAAAGTTGATTGACCTTTCCTTGTTGATGATAATACTAATAATGGAAACGTCTGGTTATTTACTGGTTGAAATTTGATATGTAAATTCTCTGATACCACAAACTGAAAAATAAATCATTTTATGTCTCAAGTAAATTTCAAGTAAAATTTCTTTTGTAATTGATAGGTTTAGTTACCTTTTCATTTCATATCAATCAAAATATTTATATTAAATACATTTGTCATCTCTTTAACTCCGTATAGGATTTTATAAATCATTTTAAATTTGTTTAAGTTTATTGTTATTTTATTTTATTTTTACAGTAAAAAAAAAAAATATTGTCTAATTCAATGAATAATGATGTTAAATCGACCGTGAATCCAAGAATATTTTAGTTTCGTTCTCACAAAATGAAATAAATTGCTTGAAAAATAAAAGTAATAACAGTAGTAAGTGAAATCGTTTAAAAGAGTGTTAAATTATTTTCAGGTGATTTAACACAACTAAAATAGAAGAAGAAAAATTTATTGTTCGTGAACTTTTACATTTGCCCTATGCTAAATTTGATGTGCTGTCGATTTTTCAATTTTATAAATTGAATGTTTGTTGTTTTCTTTCAAAGTAAAGTAAACATTGAGGCATGTTGATAAATTTATATGAAACATGTTAAATATCATGGGTCAGAATCAGCAATATACCAGATGAATGGTCAATGTTTCTCGTTATCGCGTCAGTCCGATTTCATTGAAGGCAAATGACGTAAAAATATTATCTGGTGTCCATTTATATCCAAAAATTGAATCCAGGTTACTGTTTGAATTCACGAAACTGGAGAAATTACACTTAAAAATGAAGATAAATTCAAGGAAACGAAAATTTCCACACTTTTCCTGTTCAAATGTATCAGAAGTGTGCCATTAACTATAATTTGTTATTGAAATTTCCATTTTATTACCATACTGTTGTATATAAAACCCATTACACGATTATTATTATTATGTGCTAACACAATATGTCTTGGAATCATAAACATAAAATTTTAGTTTCTTTTTATTGCTTTACAAACTTTTTTTTTTCACCGATTTTATGCTTAATATTTTCTTTGAAAAAAATTTGCGATGTGATGCAAAACAGAGATTGCTTGAAATGTTTAGTATTTTATCTTCCATGTATTTTTCGCAAGATGTTAAACAAAAAAATTATACATTTAAAAGGTATTCTAAAGATAAATATTTGTTTTAATGCGTTTCAAGTATTTTTTCAGTGGGTATCTGTCGATTTGGGAAAATGCGATAATTGTGCGTGGTCCGTCGTGTGAATAAAAGTCGCCAATGACGATGAAAGTCGCCAATGACTATGAAAGTCGTCAGTGACAAATAAAACTGCTAATGCCCGAATCTTTCAAAATGAAACTAAAATTAAAAATGGCGGAATTTTCAAAACTGTTGAATTATATATATTGAAATGCACTCGTATATTGCGTTAACGGTCACATTCCTCATTTTTTCTATTTTTTATGTTAAACATGAGAGCTTTGATGTTCATTTTAATAAAAAAAAAGCAAATTCTGAGGTATTTACAATTGAGCGCACTATAATCCAATTACTTAAATCTCACACATGTAAAAAATGCTTTTACCTTAAATTCTTCCGAGAATTTCACATTACTTTTATTTTTATCACGAAATTACGTTTCTTTCTAAAAACTTTTATTGCCCATTATCTACATTTCATGAATTATTCACAATTTTGATCAAATCACTCATCTGTTCATCAAAGTGAGAATTTCATTAAGTGAATTTAAGAGAGAGAACAAATGGGTTTAAAGTAAAACAAAGACCAATTTAAACTAAGTAAATAATAATAAAAATTCACATAGACTAACAAAATTGCAAAGCATGTGACTAGACATTTGTAAAATTAATAAAAAATTGTAAAAAAAGGGAAAGTTCAACATGCTCTTTGTGTGTGTGGGAAATTGTGAAAAAAAAATGCTTTAACCATCATAAAAAATGGTAATCTTTGTTCTTTTTTGCAGTTTATTCATCTAACAAAAAAAAATGTACGTCAGGATATTTGTGTTTATTATCAACGTCAATATTTGTTATTTGGTGTAAGGTTACACACAGTGAAGGAAATTTAAACTTTTTTTTCTAGGAACGCATTATCATTTTGCGTTTCATTCATAGTTTGTTAGCATGGCTTGTGGTGATGGGCTTTAAAATGAAAATGTACTTTAATGTAGTTTAACAAGAGTAAGACTGAGAATTTTGGATCTTAATTGGACTGATCGCCTTAACATGAATTTATCAAACTTTCCAGACTTTTTCCTTATTTTTTTTTAGGATTTAAATGAACAACTTTGCCATACACCACTATTACAGTTTAGTTCAAAAAACATGCTTTTTGGGCGAAAAACCTTCATAGGTAGCGTTTTAGTCAATTACGGGCCATTTTGACTCTGTTACGTACATTATTTGACATTGAAACATTCTACAAAAATAACGCCTTCATTATCCGGAACAACTTTGCCATACATCATTTTTGTGGTTTTCTAACAAAAAAATTTAGTTTTCAAAGAACACCGAATTTATGATATATTTTATTAACGCTAGCCAATATCTGTAATTACTTGATTGATTTTAAAAGCTTTCATGGAAAAAATACACTTATAGTATATTGAGCAAAGTTGTAGGAAAAAAAATTGATCTTGAACTTTTTCTAAGGAAGTTTAATTGATTTTCATACAAAAAAATTAAGATTTCATCAAAAACCTTTTTCAAAGTATTGTAGCTTTATCCTGGCTACACTGTTAGAAGAAAACGTGCCGCTGGAGTGCCGCATGGAGCGCGGCACTGTACGGCACTAGATTGCGGCACTACTTTTTTATCAAATTTTTCTCTTAAAACTAAGATTTTGTTAATTAGAAAAGGCTTAAAGCTCATACTTTTTTCAAGAAAAATTATTATTTTTTGAAAAACCCCATGTTTTTATATTTTTTTCAAAAAAAAAAAAATTAAAAAAATTAAAAAAAAAAAATTTTTTTGCTTTTTATTTTTTGTGCGCTCAAAATGATTTTTTTCAAGTTTATTAATTTTACTTCAACTTTCTATGGTCTTTAAACATTTATTTCAATAAAAATCTGAATTTTAAGACAAAAATTTTATAAAAATTTAGTGCCGCAAGTAGTGCCGGAATAGTGCCGGAGTAGTGCCGGAGCAGTGCCGCTGAGTGCCGCTAGCGGCACTGTTTGCGGCACGTTTTCTTCTAACCGTGTATCACTTGTTACACTCAATAACTGTAGAATCATGCATTGGAGGTAAAAAAAATATATTCAGCAAACTTTTAGATCTATTCAACTTCTTCAACTTTGCTATACACCACTATCACAGGCTTCAGTTCAATAAACGTGCTTTTTGGACTTTGCTATACATCATTTTTGTGGTTTTCGAACAAAAACATTGAGTTTTCAGTGAAAAAATTAATTTATGTAATATTTAAAAACTGCTAAGCAATACAAGCCAATACCTGTCATTACTTAATTGATTTTTAAAGCTTTCATGAAACAAATACACTTATAGTATATTCAGCAAAGTTGTAGGCTATGAATTGATCTTCAACTTTTTCTTTGGAAGCTTGATTGATTTTCATACGAAAAAAATGATTTTTTTTATCAAAAACCTTTTTCAAATAGCATTGTTGCCTTATCCTGGATGTAACTTCACAAAATAATCCTTTTAACCTACTTAATCAATCATGTAAAAAAACCACTTTGTACCCAAAAAATCCTTTAAAGTTAATAACAAAAACAAATGACATCAAAAACCAAAGATAAACAAAGAAAAAAATCCGATCAAAGTAAATTTTTCAACAACATTGTTCATGATCCCATTTTAAATCAACAATTCTTACATTACTTTATAAATAAATAAAATAATCACATAAGTTATTTACTTTCATTCCTGTAATATTATCCTATCAAAACATAAATTTTTGATACACATTCTCTAGAAAAATCATCCATTTAGGTATCTAAATGAAATTCATATTAAGGCTAATGGAAATCTCTTAACGTATACAAATATGTTTAAAAATACACACAAAAAATCACAATACCCTCGTTTTCTTCTGCATAAATAAGTAACAAAAAAAAAGGGTAAACATTAAAAAGATATTTTCTAATACATTTCAAGCAAAAGCGTAAAAAAAGTATACTCAAGGTTATTGACAATCAATAAAGTTAAGAAAAAAAAATACACAGCATTAAAGTAGAGCAAAAAAGAAAATTTTAAATATTTGGTAATTGAAATTTTTGGTCCATTCTCAAAGGAAAATATTCTTCGAATTTTAATTATCATTATCAAAAATTCATTATAAATCATTTAAGGGGCTTTATATCATTTTGTCATTTTCTGCAAACTTTTATAAAGAAAAAAAACTTTTAAGTAAAAATCAATAAACGGCATCTTTCACATTGTAATTATACATTTTCCATGTCTTGTCTTGTACATTATTAAATATTTAAATACAGTCAAAATAATAAAAAAGACAAATTTCATTATTTAGGTTACTGTTTCATTGGCATCATGATATCATGTTTCAAAAGATGAAATTAAACTAAACATAGTAATTTGATATAATTTTACGTGTTTTCATCCAAATTTATTTGTTTAACTAACTTTTTAACATGCTTTGAATCATTTCCGTACCAAAAAACATTCAATGACCTGTCTCTCCTTCATAAAATAAAATAATTTAATGATTTTTCCTCAATTCAGACCAAAACTTAATTTATCACTAATGGAAATGGGATACAGCTGGAATTTATTCTTTTTATATTGTTTGTCAAATCGTGCACACGGAATGAAATTACAATGGAATTTCATTAAATTAATGAATTGTTTTTATTATACTTTGTTTTGGGTACCTTTTTTTGTTTAACTACTTCAATTATGACATTAAAGGACAAGTTGATGGTAGTACGAAAAAAAAAACTTAATTAACTAAAATTTTGGGATGAAAATTGTGAAATGTAATATTTTAACTGGAAAAATGAAAAGAGGAAAATCAATTAATTTTTAGAGTGAAATTTTTGTACAAATATTTGAAGTTATGATACAGCAAAAAAAAATTTAATTTGATGATAAAATTTTTTTCCTGTAAAGTGACTGCAAAGGAATCTATCCGTATGACATTTTTTTTTATTACAAAGTTAATGTGAACCAAGGGATTCATTTTTGATTACAAGTGAATATAAAAATGTTGCAGGATTTTTTTTTTGCTATAAATGTCATTTTCTTGGGATTCTGTTACTTTAAATGTTAGATATTTTGCTATTCGTTATTGCATGACCATAAGTAACATGGAAAAGAATTCTTGAATGCATATTAAAGCTAAATGATGAAAAAAAACAGGGAACAAATTTTACCTTATTTTTTCTTTAACAGAATTTGCCTTTAAATAAGAATAAAATAGGAACCGCGTTGAAATTTCCTACGATTTATAAAAAGTTACTACGAACTTTTAAGACAACGCTTTAAATTTCCCTTAAAATTGAATGATTCTACAATATTTGAATGGCTCAACCTGTTATTGGGAATACCAATCAATGAACCTTTCACAAAATGTTAATAACTTTATATCGAAGAGATCAGGAGCGCGCACAAGTGAGCTGCCCTCTTGTATTATCATACATGACATGACAACACTGTCTGATCGGCTACAAACCTCACTAGAATACATAAGTAGTTGGTGCAGAGGACACGAACTTAGTTTCAGTCCAGGCAAAAAAGGTTTTATTCCATTCACTAGGAAGAGGAGAATCAATATAATGCCTCCAATTTTGAACGTTGTGCAAATCACTCTAAATAAGAAGTTCAATGAACAGCACAAATTCGCAAGAAAGCAGAAGCAGCAACCTCATCTCTTATTGCATGCAGGAGCCTAGTAGGTAAACGTTGGGGTTTCAAACCAAAAATAGAATTTATAAACTGCTGTCATTAGACCAATGATCACATGCGGTGCATTCGTATGGTGGCCGAAGGTTGATAGTCAAACAGCTAAGCAACGATTGAAAGAATTCAACGCCTAGCATGTTTAGGCATCACAGGAGTACTTAGAAGCATTCCAAATAGGGCATTCGACATACTGCTTGACCTTCCTCTACTGGGTGTATTGTCAAAAAGAAGGCGATGATAGATGGAGAACACAACGTGACAAAAACTTCAAACCAGGAGATTTTAAAGGGGTATATATTCAAGTCATCGCTTTAAAAATTAATAGAAAATTTAACGAAAGCATTAAAGATGATTTTTCTGAGTAGTTCGAATTTGAAATTGAACCAGGCCTAGTGGTCTCCTTCTGTCGATTTTCCTTTCAGTTACTCTATTAAGTTAACCCAGTTACGATTCCTTAGTTCAAATGTTGTCGTATGTTGTGACTTTAATTTTTTTGTACTTTTTATACATATTTCTTAAAAGAACCTTTACATCTTAAACAAATTCTCAAAAGAGTTACACATCAAATTATTTCTTTTAATATTCCTTTCATGCACTTTATTAAATAAAAGAGAAAAAAAAAACGCACATTATAAAAAAGCACACAAATGTCAAAGTACAAGAAACAAACAAATGTTTGTAAATAACGTAAAAAGTCTTCTTGTTATATCTTGTTTTTCTTTAAACAGTTAACATTCAATTTCATTGTAAAATCAACAGTTAACGTTTATAAACTAATTTGTAAAGAAAGTTTTTGCATTAAAATTATGTTTTTCAAATCCTTTTAAAACAACCACATTCAATCTTCTCTAAAACAATTAAAACTTTTCTTTTTAAGGTTTTTCACTTATTCAATAAGTTTTATAAAAGTAAAAGGTTGATGCGATTTAATTAGGTTTTTTGCACACATTATAAAATTAAAAATTAACTTGAAAATACTTCACAATTTTTTTTATAATTACTCGCAAAAACTAGCAGTGAATATTCAAAAATAAAATTAAAATTCGTAGAATGAATTGCATGATTTTAACTATATTTCAATATACTCAGACTTGTTAAATTCAATTTCAAATACAGCAACATTGAAAAAAAAATGCTGTGCAATCACGTAGAAATAGAAATAAATTCAAAATCAATTTCATGGTACTAATTTTTATGTATTTTTATATCATACTTTGACGTATCTCAATTATTTTTTACATTTTTATAAAAAAATTGTAATTGATAGAATTCGTTTGAAAATGAATTTTTATTGCTTCAAGCATTTGAGAGAAATTTGATTAATTTTAACACGAAATGAAATACAAATCATTTCTGAAAATAATTAGAAATTCGAATATGATTGAATTTCATGTCCAGGAATCTTTTTCAATATTTTTAAAAATCAATTTAATTTTATTGACGAAGATTAAAAAAAATAAATCTCATTTTTAAAATAAATTGCAATTCAATTTTTTTTTTAATCCAAGGCTTTGAAAAATCAACATTTTACTTTTTTTTTGTAGTGATGGAAATTATTTATTAAAAAATATGACAATTTTTTTGTCATTTTTGTATTGAATTTAGTTTTTTTGTATTGAATTCAGTTAAAAAAAGTATCCAATCACATAAAATTGCGTTCATGCTGACATTATTTAATAAAAATAATAAAATATGTGATACCATGAAAAAAAAATGAATTGCATTCAATTTTAAGCTTTGCTTGTTGCTTTTTTCCATTTTTTTCATAACTTTTCATTGAATGTCACATTAAATACAATCCAAACAAAAAAAAATTGACACCTTGAGGATTAGGGTAACTGATAAAATTTTTATGATTAAAAAAAAACAAGTAAAAAATTGAGATACAAAAAAAAGGATTCAAACAATCACTGATGTAACCTTTTTATGGTATCTCAAAAAAAAAGTTTTGATTCTCATTAACTGATGAGAAATTTTTTTTCCTTGGACCTTGGGGAAACATTTAACACATATTACGAATTTTTTTTGTGTTTTTTTATGATAAAAAATTGGAGATTACTATCATTAAAATTTAAATTTGATGTGATTAGGTCTCAATTGTCATATTTTTTTTTTATTTTTATTAAATTAAAATTTTTCTTGGATTTTACACGTGCAAGTAAAAAATTAAGG
This sequence comes from Culicoides sonorensis, assembly GCA_900002565.1. Lineage (NCBI taxonomy): Eukaryota > Metazoa > Arthropoda > Insecta > Diptera > Ceratopogonidae > Culicoides > Culicoides sonorensis. Next base: position 2,964,874 of record LN483352.1, on the reverse strand, counting down.
TTTAGTATTAATAAAGTCCAGTTAATTCAAAGAAAATTTAATTTTTTCTCTCTATTTTCATTTGCATTGATGAGGTTATAAAAAATCACAAATAAGTTTTAAAAGAAAAGGGAAAATGAGTTGAGACTTTTTAATCCATTAGTTCATTTAAATTATTTATACAACATAAAGTAAAATGTTGACCTTTTCTTTGTTTGCTTGTTGATGTTTTCTAACGCTTACAAGAAAAGAAGGCGAAACCATTAAATTATACCGACATTATTCACACTTGTTAAACTTATTTAACTGTCAATGGAATGAACAAAAAATTGTTAATTGAATTTCTAAAATAAATTTTACTTAGGATGTGATAATTTTTTTATTGTGATATTAAGAGCACATTTCAATGTCTGACTTACATTTAAAACGACTAAAATTTGGGAGATTTTCGAAATCGTGGCTTGGCTGACAATTTTTTCTTGTTTCTGACCCTGTCTTAACCAATTCACATCAGGGTTTCCAAAGCAAGACAATTTCATTGAAAATTTCATCAGAAATAACCGCGTTGAAATTTCTAACGAAAAAAAAATTTTGACTCGACGCTTCAACGCTTAGATAGATTTTTTTCTAAAATTCGTTTAACAGTGAGTACGATTTATTTTTCCACTATTATTTCGTAAAAATCATGCCAATCGCTAGTAAATGGTTAAGTCTGAAGAGCTTTTTCGAATAAAATCGATACGACAAATTTATCATTCATATTTTAACGTACATGGAAAATGACTAACTTTACTTTACTTTTCTGGCGTCACATCCAATGCTTGGATCTAGCCTATTGAAGGATGAGGTTCCACGCCTGTCTGTCCTGTGCAACATTTCACAAATATCTTACTGATCTCGCAGATCTCATCAATCCATCGAATTTTGGGACGAACCACTCCTCGCCGGCCTTCAGGATTGCTACGGAGGTGGTTTTCATTTTGTCATTCGGGCCAGATGACAGCCGACTTGTTTTGACAATGTCGATAATGTTGGGCTCAGCAAAGTCCCTTTCCAATTCGTCTTCTGAAAGTATCGATTTCCATGACAGCACCAAAGATTGAACGCAATACCTTTCTTTCAAAGATCAACAGTTGATCATCATTGGTTCTCTTCATCGAGGTCTGATCAGGGTCTTGTTCGCTTGGACAACTGTTGCGATCTCAACTGTTTCTGTAAACCGTAGAAGCATTAAAGCCAACATGGTACGTCAATGAATTTCGGGAGTAGTATCTCTATTAGCACGTATGAACGCTCCTAAGTTCACAATTTCGTCGACAACTTCAAAAACATGGAAAATGACGGTATTAGTCAATTCTCACCATGATAAGAAAAAAAATCCCAAACCGTATCGTAATAAATCGAAAAAAATGTGGAAAATTAAAAAGTAGAAACGAAAAAGAAAGAAATTTTAAGGGTCATTATTTAAGGCAACGCCGTAACATTCATTGAAGCTTTTTTAATTCGTAGAAAATTTCAACATAGTTCAGAAAAATGAAGAACAAAGTCCAGCGTTCACCTCAAGGTTAAATTTCAAAGCTCCTCTTGACTGAGAACAGAAAGGAAATGAAATTAAATGATAATGCACTTCAGCTCATTATTCATGAAGCACTTCTTCAATTTAAAATGAAAGCCTTGAAAAAATCATCTTTTACTCATCTAAATTGACAAATTTTATTTTGATAATTATACAAAATCATTCAAGTATGAAACTTTTTAAACTTTGCTATTGAGACGTTTAAGTAAACAAACATATTTAATTACATTTCATGAAAAGTTTCATCAAAAAGATTTTTTTCAAAATTTTTGTTGATTTTAAATTTGAATTTTTTTTTTGATGAATTTTAATTGAATGAAATGTGTTTTTAACTTTTTTAATTGATCTTTATATTTATTTATGTTACTTATCAAAATGTTTTCGCTCATTCTTTCAAAAATATCAATGACTTCACATTATTTTGAATAAATGTTATCTTTTAATTCATTTTTATTTTTTCATTTTATGAAGAAAATATAATTTAAAATTTAGCGTGAGTTTTTTTTAAGATAAAAAATTTCTCATTTAAGTTTAAAATGCGTGAAATTTCAAAAAAACAAAGTTAGCTCTTGATATCCCTTTTTATTACATTTTATGTTTTCTTTTTATTTTCTTATCATAGTAAAAATAAAATAAAAATCATTCCATGAAAAGTGTGAAAGAATAATAATGAGTGTAATTATCCCTTTTTTAAAACAAACGCCTGTCATCATGAAGACAGATGAATCATAACAATCATTATAATCACATAATTGACAAGGACTGTTTAATGGAAAGGAAAAAAAATGAGAAAAAATTCCCATGAATATCTTTAAATAATAATCAAGAAAAGATAAAACTTGGTGAAAACTTTTCAATGTCATTGTCTATACAGACAATTTATTTAAATTCAAATGTTCCATTATTATGACATTCGGTTAAAACCACTTCCTCCCATCATTTGTAAAAGTGAAACAGACATCATAATTTTCTGTTTATTTTATTTTTTTGTTGTTGTTGTAATCTTTTTTTTGAAATGTCACAAGAGAAATGAAAAATGACATGCGCTTACTTAAAATAAAAAATGAAGTTTTCTTTTTATTTTTACATTAGATGCTTTTTGAATGATTTTATATAATAATAATCATAATTTATTATGATGATGATGTTTCAAATTTGAATAAAAGACATTTTCCTAGAAGGAATTTAAAAAAAATTATATATGAACAGATTAGATGTGAAAATTAAGTTTTTAAATCCAAAATGACAAGGTAACCGTATTCAAAGTCCTTTTTGTCACATTACGTTGCTTAACGACTTAAGGTTACCTTGGAAATGGATGCAGATGAAATTCTTCAGAGAATTTAATGGAATTTATTGTAATGTAAGTTTCTGGGAAGGAAAATTAATTTAAATGTTAAAAATATTTTTTTTTCACATTTAATTTTAAAATTTCTATTTGTATCAGATAATGCACATCTGAGGAATTTGATTCTCGGGATTTGATTCTCGATTTCGGGATTCAATTGGCAACTCGGCTATCAAACGCAATACTTTGTCTTATACATTTTTCGCCGTGTTAATCTAAAACTTTGGGCACATATGACCAAAAAGAACGTTTTTGACACGAGATTTTTAACAGTGCCTTTTATCACCTTAAAAGAGAACTCTAAACAGTGCCATGTATCACCTTAAAAGAGAACTCTAAACAGTGCCATGTATCACCTTAAAAGGGAACTCTTAAAAGTGCCTTGTATCAGTTTTAACGAGACTTCTTAACAGTTTCATATATAATAACTATAATATCTTTTTTTTTTTTTTGATAATAATAATATAAATATAAATATTGGCTAACGTATTACAAAAATAGTATATTATTTAATGCATCACCGGAAGGCATTCAGCAAAATTTTTTTTTTTAATGTTTTTTGTATTTCTAATAGATTTAATTTTCGGTTAATTTGATTGACTTGTGATTGGAGAAAAATCTCTTCAAAAAACTCCATTTTCTGTTGACTTAAAGCTAAATTTAAAATTAAAATAAGAAAAAGCTACTAATGTAAATTTTGTGTGATGATCATGAGGAGGAGTAGTAATATGATGTTGTTATTATTTAAGGATGTGTAATTTTAAATACTAATTAAAAAGGCTATTGACAGCAGGATTGTCCACGAGCCGACTGTGTTGTTCGAAGGTTAATGATAATCGATGGATGAAGTCATTAACATATTCAATATTGGTAATACTGTGGAGTTCTGATGTCGGATACCTCCATGGGAGCTTTAAGCTCATTTTAAGAAGGCGGTTCTGGTACGCTTGGATTTTTTGTTTGTGTGTGTGTGCTGCAATGTTGATACCTGGTGCTGGGTACGTTAATAAAGGCCTAATAATGCTTTTAAAAATTGTGACTTTGTTTGATTTGTGCAGCAGTGAATTTCTTGAGATCAATGAGTACAGCATTTTTACACATTTTCCACTTTTTTCGATGACATGGTCGATATGGTTTTTGAGTAGCAGCTTATTGTCCAGGATTGCTCCTAAATATTTTGTTTTGCTTGACCAAGGGACAGTGTGGTCTCCCACTCTAATTTCCGTTCTTGGGAATGCTTGAATTTTCCTCCTACGTGTGAAAGACACCGCTTCTGTTTTGGTGGGACTCAGTCTCAACTTCCAATTTTTCACATATTTTGAGAATGCGTTGACACCTGTTTGTAGCCAACATTTAATCGAGGCTGCTCTTTTGTTTGTTGATAACAAAGCAATGTCATCGGCATATTGGGCGATTTTGCAATTGTTGAATAATGGGAGGTCTGACATGTAAATGTTAAATAAAATTGGGCTCAACACGGCGCCTTGAGTAACGCCAGCAGGAATATCTTTTACATCTGACACGGTGCTGTTGACTTTTACTTTGAATGATCGGTCTGTAATGAATGATTGTATTAGTTTTACTAAATAAAATGGAAAATTTGATTTAGTTAGTTTGTAAATTAAGGCGTTGTGCCTTACGCAGTCAAAAACTATAGTATCTGAATATACAGCGTAGTCAAAAAAAGTTGGTCCCTCCCATTTCTAAGAATTTCATAAACATTTCTCACTATATTAGCCTTTAACTAACTTTTTTGAAATAAATTATCACGAATTTTCACATTTAAAAAGGGTTTTTCGACAACGTATGTCAAAAATTGTTATCGGATTGTAAGATTTGAACACACTGTACTAGTATTTAATAATAAGTTAATCATAACAAACAATGAATGTGAAGAACCTTATGCTACATAACTCGTGTTGTTATCCTCAAAATAACGTCGTGGAAACGATTTCTGCACACGGATTGATATTGATTTACCCTTCAATACTATTCAGATTCAAGTTCAATTCAGAAAATAATTAAAATTTAATTAAAAATATTCAAAACCAGTGCACTTCATTTGATTGATCACAAATATGCATGAACTCAATCTTAATTTGTAATGATTAACAACATCAATCAAATTCCACTCAAAATTATAACACATATGCAATTAAGGCTCTCATAACGTAATTAGCTATAATTAATTATTATTCCAATGAAATTGAAGTATCAATAATACAAAAAAAAACCACTAATTTCATGTATCAACTATCATAATCCCAGTAATTTCATCATAAAACGGATTAAATTCAAGTATCCACACAAAACTTTATCATATTCAAATTTCATACCGTTTATTTATAAAACATGGAAAACTTTTTTTATGTCATTCAATTTAATATCACATATGAAAAAGGATTATTTTATGTTCAAATAGAATTTCAATATAAACACAAAATAAAAAAAAAAGTGATATAGAAAATTTATTTCAATGAAATTACCCTCAAAACCTTGAAGTGTAAGCACAGTAAAAATGTGTGTGTGTGTGTGGTAAACTTGAGATAACTGATTATAGTGAATAAAGCAGAATTATGAGTATAATAGAATAAAAAAACACCCTTTAACAATCAAAATTTTCCTCCATATCACGCATAAAATATCATCTGTAAACCTTATTTATTGTTATTGTGTGAATAACACATCGTTTTCGTCGTCGTCGTCGTCTCGTTATAATGTAATTGTTATAATTCCATTTAGAAAGGTATCATGAAATATAATGTGTGAGTTGGTGTGTGGGTAAGCTTAGTTTAGCCAATTCATGTAATTTTATACTTTTTTTTTTTGCTGCTACTACAATCAAAATGAGTAGCATTAATTAAGGTTTCAACATCAAATCCTATTTTTGACACGTAATTTATTTCACGAAAAATTGTTATGATATCAAATGTGAAGGAATGAAAATAAACTATTTCGATGAATATCGCGATAAGGGCATAAGTTGAAATGATACAGTAGTTTATTTTTGCTCATATTTTGTATGTGGTTTTGCTTACAAAACTTTTTACCATGACTATGACTCGGTAAGATTTTTAACGAGCACATGTAAAACTGTTTGTAAAGAAAATATTTTTTTTTTATTTTTTCAATTGCAGATCAAAAATGCCACACTGCAGACGTTTCATAAAATTAAACGGATTGCTATATTTTAAAGCACCTGAAGATTCTAAAGGTTTTCATTTGACGTTGAACCTCAAGTTGAGGCAAAGTATGAGAGGTGGCTATGGATGTGGGCATAGTAGACAGACAATTTCGTGGTGTGCGGTAGCATGTACGATGATCTTCGGAACATGACTAAAACTGGACGACATTGTATGATATTCATGTGAGCATTGACATTCATGCGTTCAATCAAGATCAATTCAAGATTCTTCTAGGAGCTCTCTCTTTCAATGGGAGAACCATTGACCTGTTTTATTGGTATCGAATCGATCGTTTTTTGTGTTGGTCTAGTTAGTAAATACTTGGTTTTGTTTACATTAAACGAAAGAGGGTTGTTGTAGAACCAGTTACTTCACTCTCAACCCAAAACCAGTGTGAAATCGTGTTCCCAATGGTGCCCTACTGGTTTTGAGTTGAGAGTGTAATTAGAGCCAAATCCTGACTTATTTTGGAAGCAAATGCACTGATGTCACAGTCAGAGTAAATTAAAAGAGCATCATCGGCATACAATTAAGCATATTCCAGTAGAGGTATTGAAAGAAAATCATTTATAAAAAATCAGAAATAATAATGATGATAAACTTGATCCTTGTTGCACACCACTTGAAACAATTGTTCTTGACTTACCACATCACCAGATGCCACTAGTTGCTTCCTGGCGAAAAGATATGGCCACGTATATGACAGAGAAAAAATAGCGCCATACTAACTATACGGCAATTAAATGAACTAACATAACTTTTGTATTATTTAAATGATTAGTTTCGAAAATGGCCACGTAAAGCGCCAATCTAACATTTTATACTGATTTTTTCGTGCGTATGGAATGTCATATACGTGATATGACGAGATGTAGTCGAAAATGTTACCACTTAAGTCAACTTTTTTCATTTTGTTGAGAAGAATTGAATGATCTACGTAATCAAGCCCTCTATGACATAGATAAATAGTGCAATTCAGTTTTGTTGATTCAATAACTTCAACAATCCGAGAGACTGCAGGTAAGGTTGCTCCGGTTGTCATTCTATTTGTTGTTGTTATTTGGGTCCAAAACCTGATCACTCACCAAGAGCGATGAACAAGAGCTACTGTCATTTTAACGCAAGGTACTACGTATACACACACATACTGAACCATCGTTTAGCAAAATCCAAGTATATTGCACACGGACGTTAGTGTCCTATCTGAAGGTGGCTGATGGGGAAGAAGGCATTACTTTGAGCTAAAGCGGTTGTTTCTGGAACCTTTTATAATTATAACTATAAAAGTCAACAGATTTTGATTGACCGGTCAGTTGGCTCAAATGGATCCCGAGTCCAAGCTGCACTTTTCCGAAACGTGCTTTTGGGCGCCTTAAAGACAGGTGGATTAATGACATTCAACAAGACCTGAGAACATTACGGCTGCAAAACTGGAAAGAGGAATGAATATTATTGATTAAAATTAATCATAATCTCAGTCATTCTCACCCTATAACACTTTTTTCATATTAATTCAAATTCACTTACATGTTAAATCATAATAAGAAAATATCTTAATACACTGACTTTTAAACAATTTGATTCTTTTCTTGTATGTATACGTGTAAAGTTACAATATAAATAATAATATTCACAGAACACTGTTGTATGAAATAAAATAAAATCGCGGCATTCGTGTCTCAAAAATTAATCTTAATTTTCTCAGCATAATACTGAAAAATCGCACGCAATTTGCGGTGAATATTGAACAGAAGGTAACAAATAATTTATTATAATTTTTTTTTCTTCTCTACTTTTTCTCTTCTTCCTTGTGTATAGTTCAATTTATTTAGTTACCAAAGATATAGATAATAATTTTTTTTCTTCTCTGTAGTTGTTGGAAATGAAGGAGGGCGTTAATGTGATGAGAATTACTGATAATAAAATTTATTTCATTTTTTTTCATCTTCTTCTTTTATGCAAATAAATATTTAATATAACTTACTAACACATTTTCAATTATTCTGTTTTTTTTTGTATTCTTTATCTTTTTATTGGTGGTCACATATTGAATATTATTTTTATTATTATTATTTAATGTCTTTTTTTCTTAAGATGATTAAAATTAAGGTATTAATATTTAATTGAATTATTGAATTTAAGTGATTATTCATGATAATCTTCTATTAAAGGAGATGATTCAATAAAATGAATTTGCTAATAAAATGGGAGAACAAAAAAAACATAAATGTTCATTTTATTGACACATTGAAGTGGTTTCAAGATTAAATTGGAGGACAAGGAAAAAAAATGTTACTCCAATATTTTTTTTATTGCTATTTTATTGCTTTGTACTTTAAGATGCACGTGTAAGCTTGTAATGCTTACAAATCAACAGATTTTCAATGGAAAAATGCCTTTTCATTTGTTATTAATGATCTCTTAAAACCATGATTGACGATTTGGTTTATTTATTTAGTGCTTTTTGTTTCACTTTATCTCTTTTAATTTTTTGTTTCAATGTATTTTTTTTTATTATCATAATCATTATTTTTAGGATTTTTTTTTTCAAACATAATTTCACTCGTTCACTTTTTTATCATATTCGAATATTCCCTCTATATCATACAACAAAAAATGGAGACGCCTGGTATTTTACTTGATAAATTCAATTAAAACTTAATTTCAACATTGCAATGATGCTCAAGACAGCTCAATGAACAATTTTAAATGAAAAGCCCTTTAAATTGAGTTTCCTTTGTTCAAATTTCCCTTAAAAATTAAATTTCATCAGCTTCTCAATTGAAAATTTTGGTTTTTGTTCTCTTTCGGATTAACTCTGTTTTTAATTTGACATGTCCTAGGAATATAAAATCAATTTAATATTTTGAATATAAAATGAAAATATTTTTTTTTTATTTTCAATATGTGACACTTTTTTTAATCCGAAATCAGTCAAAACCAAAAATAGGACGAAGGAGTAAAAAAATAAAACAATAAAATATTCATTTTTGGTCATATTTTACATGTCAACACTCTCAAAAAACGTAAAAATAGTCATAAACTTGGCATTTTTCAGCCAAAACATAAAAAAAATTGTGATATGAAACAACAACAACGACACATGCAATACAGTTAAAAAACAACAAAAAATCAAGATTGTAAAATTAAATAATAAATGAACGTCAAAACGTTTATTTTGGCACCTATTGTTCGTTATGTGATGACGGTGTGATGTGTTTGTAATGGAAAAAAACTGTATTTCAGACAAAAAAACGTCATGAAAAATGTTTTTGTTGATCTCGTTTTTCTTCTGCAAAACTAACATGTGAAGTTTATTGATGTTTTTTCGTAGTTCCGTAGAAAAATTGAAATGAAATTTAAGAAAGTATTTTTTTTTTTATTTTTAACATGGACATGGTATGACATGTGATTACTTTTATTTTCCATGATTTTTTTCCAAATGAGATCTATAAAAAAACAAAAAAGTTGATGAAATCGAAAACCAATTTATTGAATTCGTCAACAGTCTCAAGGTTTAAGAAACATATTGAAAGTCTCTTCATTTCAATAGAATATATTTTTTGTTTGAATTTAATCAAAAAATATTAGAAATGAATGAAAAACTCTCAAAATTATAAAACGGAACATTTTGTTTCAAGTAGATTTACACGAAAAAGGAATATTTTCATAAGAATCATCAACAAACAAACAGTTCAATTTTGAATACAGACAAAATATGATAAGCTGTGTGAATAACAAATCAAATAAAATCATGTGTCAAAATAAAATGTCATAAATCTAAAAATATTCAAATTCAAGAAATGATCTCATGGAAGAAAAATGAACCTTAAATGATGTGTGTAAGTGCATACTTTGATTGACATTGAACGTTCGATAATTGCATACCCTTTGAAATTTTAGTGGCAAGACATTTAAATTACAGTAGACTAAAGTTATCAACGACCTTGGCAGCGTCAACGAGGTTTCTTTTCAGACCACTCTGGACCACGCTCTTATGGTCATAAGCGATTTAAACGCTGAATTTTTTTTACTATTTTTTTATTTTCTCTTTCTTTTCTTTTAGCCTCTCAGCGCCTTCTGAAGAAGCGAATCGAAAACCCAGAAGCCAAATTCTGCAATGCAATTCTCTATTGATCTGTATGCTAATCAAAGACTTTGCCCTGAACTCTCGCAACAACATCATCTTAAAATAAGCTTACTCTTGGGGAACAACAGCAAGAATCTTACGATCTTCCTGCTAAGCACTTGTTTACGCGCCAGCTGAGTTCTGTTGTTCATCCTGGCTAACGATTTGCCACCCAAAACTAGTTGATGTACGATTAAATCAAACAATAAGAATCATATCATGCACAATTAAGACTACTTCAGTGAAGTAGCTTTCTGCTTTGTGTGAATTACAGTCACACGACATCCGTAGAAAGAATGCACTATTACGTGAATACAACAAAGCAATCGAATTGACTGACACTATACTTCATGATGATATACTTTCCCACACACCAATAAGACTCAAATCAAGAACAGCACCAATTGAACTGGCTGAAAATCTGGTTGCAAAGAGTTACTCTACAAATTCTGAGTCAATCAAGATATGGAATGAGGCCAATTTGAGGAGTCCATTGTTTGACATTATCCTGGATAGGAAAAAAGAGTTTTCACTGAAAAGATAAGTGTGTTGCAATCTGAATCGACTGAGAATAGAACATGGTAGATCAAACGCAAATATGTTCAAATGGGGTTACAAGGATGATCCTGCTTGTTATTGTGGTAACTAACAGCAAACAATTGACCACATTTTATTTGAATGTCTTTTGTTATCCTTTAATGGAATGGATCCTCGATGGAAGTACTACTGATATTAGAAGAGACGGCAATCGAATGGCTTAAATCTGTGAATCTTTAATGTTATTAATAATGTTTGTGATAAAAATTTTCATACACTTACTTAATGATTACGACCTTGCCCTTGACAAATTTTTCAGGATTGCCTAAAATCGACCAATATAACACAATAAGCCTTCTCCGGGGCTCTCTGGAAGGTCCAATCGAAAAAACTTAAAATTTTCATCAAAGTTTTGCTCCGAACTCAATCTGTAACTCTTGACTATTTTATTTAATGCTTTGAATTATCTTCATGGTAATAAGCCGTCTATTAAACAGATCACTGACTGTGCACTGATCAAATTGTCCTCAAAAGCGCATTTCAATTAGTAAAATTATAAAAAAAAAGAATCCTAGTGAAAAATATTTACTTTTCCATTATAATTTTTAACACACTTGAACCTTTTTCTCTATTTTTTGAGTGGTTTTAAGTTATTTAATACAGCCTTCTTTCATTTCAATGTCAACACCCAAAAATTTTATATACTCGTGTCTGTAACTCACACACTTTCTCTTTTTCCTTCACATTAAATCACAAGCATTTTATTCACAAGAAATATTCACAAAAATATGTCTCCAGACAATCACTTGTTGTATTAAAACATCCAAAAAAGTGAGTACTTGTCTTAGTTACGTGTTATATGAGTCAATTCTAACATTTAAAACACCTGCTCTTGATTTTATTCCACATTAATTTACTCAATTCTTATTAAATTATGATAAAATGTGATTTAGAGACCACTTTGCGTAAGTAAATGAAATTAAAAAGAAAAAAAATTGTGTGAGAAAATGAAAATGTTAAGTAACTTTAATCAGACATCACATTTTTATATTCATATGATATCACATTGAAACTCGTCGAGTAATTTTCATGGAGCTCATGAATGTTAATGTTAAATTTATTGACAATTCAGTACCTGAATCATTAATATCAATATCACACACATTCCATGCATTATTGTGTCTTAATTTTAACACATGTTGTTAAGAAAGGTATAAAAAAATAAATATAAATAATAAGGAATTTTATATTGAGACGGAAATTTGTGATTAATACCAAGGTGATACGAATCAATATTCATATGAAAAGGAGAAAATAAATGCAGCAATATTAATCAAGAAGGAAAAAAATTATTATGAGACACGTATTTCATCATTTTAATTGAATAATTAAGGTGACATGAAAAGGACTTTAGTGAGTAAAGTTTGCTCAAATAAATGAATTTATTACAATTTTTCATATGAAATTGCTTTGATAGTTTCCTTCTTCTTATTAATAGACATTACTTGCCGTAATAAAAAGACATATAAAAAGAAGTCATTTTCATATTTACAGACTAAAAACGTGCCTTTCAGCAAAATTATTTACCTTACTTTTTATTACATTTTTACTTTATGGCTCGGGAAATTGTTCAAGAGAAAAATTGGATGACGTGTCAAAAACAAAATTTGTTCAAAATTGGACTTTTAATTAAAGTTTTTTTATGAAAGTTACAAAGGAAAAATTCTTTGAAAAAGTGACATTTTGAAATTTTATTATATTTAATAAAATGCTTCGAGGAAAATTAAAATTTAATTGCGTCAAAGAACAAAAACCAAAAAAAAACTGCGCAAAATGAAATGCAATGAAACACATTTCACGATAATTGCATTACCCTAGATAAAAATAACTCAATTATTTTCAATTTTTCTTTTTTTTTATTTTTTTTTAGAGTTAATTAAATAGCCTTTAGGACATTTCACACAATATTTAGTAGAATAAAATTATTTTCCTTTGACATTTCAGGTTCAGGTTCTAAGAATTTTTTAAATTAGTTCCTATATTAAATTTTCAATGAAAATAACGTTCAACAAAAGCTGCACATTCAATTATTGTAATTTTGTTCACGTATTTTATTATAAATACAGCTCGTTATGAAATGTATTATCGCTATGTGCTATTTCAATGAAAGGAACATTTTCCGGGAAACAAGACACTGGTTTGAGGTTTCTATGAGTTTGAAAACGCAGTAATGAGATTTAGCGTTAAATTTTAATATTTATTAACCCTCTCCGTCGTAGTGTCTTTTATGACGAAAATTCTGTACGAAATTCTATAGAGTTGCACACCGAAAATGCTTTTCTCATAAGTAAAAAAGTTTCGTTTTCGTAAGTTCTTAGCCTCTTAATATATGAAATATTGATTTGGTTTGTTCAGCAAAGATGCAGCTTGAAATATTCTCTACAATTTTGCCCAAAATTTACGAAAACGTGATTTTTTTACTCAAAAACGTTGCTTAAATCTAGATTTTTCCTTTTGAAAATTTTCCGTTGCATTTCCCGATGCAAATTACTGTCGCTACAAAAATTCCAGTCGTAAAATACTGCTAGATCTGTTAGTGGTAAGATCTCTTAGAAATTTTGCGTTTGAAAATTTTTATAGCGTTTTTCAATTTATGAAAAAATTTAACAAAGTAAAATGTGAAAATTGCTCCCTAGTCTCTACTAAATAGACGTGTGCAATTTTATAGAAATTTTTATAGTGCAATTTCTGTACGTAATTCTATAGGAGTTATATGTATTTTTACTAGCTCCTCCTGAACATTTTTTACTCAAACAACTAAATTTTTTTGATTCATAATTCATTTTGGGGTCAAAATCTACTAAAAAATATAAAATTTAATCAAAAATTTCAGCTGGATCTGTTCCTGGGAAAGAGAGGATTAAACTTCACTGTTTATAATTATTTCATCCCATTCTAAGAATTTTCAATAATACAAAAGATTTTATATTAAATGCAAGAAATTTTCTTCGTATTGCAATTTCATCATCAGCTTCGTCGGTTATGCATTGAAATTAATTTCAAGCTAACTATAAAAAGAATTTTGGATGGTTAAATGTCAAAGGGGAAAATGCTTGAGGGAAGATTTACCTAACAAGAGAATATTTTGATTAATTAATTATATATAGTTGACAGGATACTAAGAATTTTATGAAATTCAATTTAATATAATTATCACATATTTTTTAAAAGTTTACATAATAGTATGGAATCAAACTATGAAGCTTGAAACAGGGTTTCGCGTTAAAATTTGACAATCTGTTGACATTTGACATCTCTGTATGTGTATCTATAGAAACATGGAAATTGTGTGGTGCAGTAGCTAGCAGTTGGACTCTCAATTTAAAGGTTAGAAGTTAGTTATTGCTTCGACCATGAAGCTTTACAATTTCAAATTTCTTTTTTCAGGCTACTCAATTTGACTTAAAGGCTAGATAAAGATGGCGGATACTTGGGATGACATAATGAAAGCTAAAGCCCTCTGGTGATGATAACGGGTATGTACATTGGACCCGACTGATGGCTTAAGTGCTGGCTTATCGGTCTTCCATTCAATCTAAATCGGTTTGTATAGAAAATTAACTGTCAAATAACCTTTTAAACGATAAAACTCATAATTTATGTTACAAAAACGTGTGAATGTGAAATTGTTGCAATTTTCCTCAACTTTGCATCTAACATACTTTTTTCCCAGGAAAAGTACATCATTTATTTTATAATATTGAAAAATTGACTCACATGAAAAAAAAAATTATTTACACTTCGGTATATGATCCGTTTTCAATAAGCGTATTAAAGTAATTCAATAGGTGTCAACTTTAGAGAATATTTTAACACGTTTAAATAGATTTACTATGCAAACGCAGTTCTGTTGACGTTTCTATCATAAAAAAAATACAAGAGAAAACATTTTATTGATATTCCTTTTTAAAATGATGAAATGCCATGCCATGAAAAACTTTTTTCATACATGAGGAAAACATGAACAAATTCTGATCAATAAATGATGTGATACTTGTCGTTCTAAACATGTGAATAATGAAAATTTATTTCTAACAGAACAATAATAAAAAAAAAATTCATGTTGTATAAATTTACTTTCAAGAAATAAAATGTGACAGGAAATTGGAATTTTTTTAAGGGATAACATGTGACGAAGTTCCAAGAAATGTCAAATTATGAAAATTTCTCCTGAAAGTTCAATTACATTTAAATTCGACGAAGGACTTATTTAAAGCAAGTCGACCTCATTCGTAGGAATGAATTTTAATGTTTAACCTTAGAATTTCAAAAACTAGGTCATCAAATTCCCATTTAAGGCGCAATTCTTCCCTTAAATCCAAACCAAAATACATTTCATATGAGTACAACATTAAAATGGTATAAAAAAAGAAAAGAAAAAAAACAAGAAAGAACACAAAACAATTGAATTTATTATCAAAAAGATGATACAAAATAATCTAATAAAGTCACGTCATACAACATGTTCTGGAATATATAAGACAATAAATCATTTTGATAGTGTTTGAAGCTCTCTGTCTATGTAACGTAAACGTACAATGTAAACCGAGCAAAAATAGGTATTGAAAAATAACTAGTGGGTGATTTTGTAAACATAAAACATATGAAAGTTTTCTAGATTAACTGAATTGATTTTGTCATCGTCATAACGAACGTCGTACACTATCAGACACACACACGAAATTTGCATGAAAAATAAGAAAACTTTTGCAAGTGTCATTTATTATTACGTTTTATTATACTTATAACTATGAAGTGCTATACGAAGAAAAATAACGGAAGAGAATTAAGAAAATAAAATATATTATATGATGAAGTTTATTTCCATATTACATTAAATTTACACCGTCTGAAGTAATCAACGATCTTTATGACAGTAATTTTAATTTATAGAAACAGTTTTCAAAATTTTTAGCATAAGAGTCCTCAGAATGACTTTAAGTTCATTATGTAAATTTAAAACGAGAAAAAAGGTAGGTAAAATCCAAAGCCTCATAGAAGAAGTACAAAAAATCATTCAATGCGAACAGGTAAGTTTTTTTTCAATTTTTTTTTTAAATTTAGTATTTTTTTTAGTTTTTTCAGTAAACTGTAATTAGAGTTAAGAACGTTCACATTAAATATCGACACAGCCAGAAATGAGACAAGATAAAAGGAGCTGAATATTTAAAATGAAAGCATAATAACCTTTTGAGATCTGAGGAAGAAGACCCATCATTAGAAGAGCCCCACAGGATTCGTCTTTATGAACACGAGAAAAAACGTTTAGAAACAGAAGATGCGTGAAATTTATCCTTAAATGAGTCAAATAATATTGAGAAATTTTTAATTGTCACATCACAAGCTTCAAAGAAAACAAAAGTTGGATGCTTCACTTAAATTACATTGAAGTTGCATACAAAGCCCATATACTCTCAACCCAAAACCGGTGCGGTACCAAGGGTAAAGCGTATTCCCATCGTTGTCCCAATGGTTGTTGGTTGAGAGTGTAAACAGTGGGACTTTTCTATTGATCCTACTAACAGCACTGGGTTGGTCCCACAGCAGTGTGAGCTTATGTTTAATTTAATCCAAATCGGCGAAAGCTTTAATTGGTGTTCAAGCTCGCTATTAAGCCTGCACTCAGTCGAGCCCATTGTGCATACCCATTATCATCATTCGAAGGATTTAGCTTTTATCCTGTCATCTGAAGCAGTCGCCACCTTTATCTAGTCTTAAACTTCTGATTGAGTTGCCAGAACAAGACACATTTTAGATTGTGAAGTTTCATGGTCTAAGTGAGAATTTTTATTCTGGTATTTTTATACCAACCTTAAAATCGATAGTCTACACTTGCTTACTCCACCACTGCTCCGCACTATTTCCGCTGTCACTTGCAAATTATTGAGTGCTATTTTCAAGGCGTTTTTAATTTACAGTGTCCCATAAATTTATAGAACGGAGCTTTTAGTTTCGTAAAATCGTAATGTATCAAACCGTTGATAACTTTAGGCTTATTACATTTTTTTAGTACTTTACATGATTCCCTTGGATTCCATTCTGTTTAATTCAGTCAAAATAAGTTGATGTAATGTGTGTTGACTTCCGCGATAGGAAATATATTGTTTATATTGAGCCAAGATTAACCTAGTAGATGCGTCTTATTTTTTTTATGATGATCATTATGGCAGTATCGTTTCCGTTTTGTTATTCTTTAGCAAATTGAAAAGCTTAGTAAAATTTGATTTAAATCTATTTTAAAGATCTCAAATCAATTTCTTGCGAATGAACTTCAATGAAATTTAGCTAAAAAAAGACAAATAAGTTTTGACAGATTTTAATTGAAATTCATTTTTCATCTCCGAATTCATATCTCATTGTTATTTAATTTGAATAGTCACCTATATCAATTTGACGATACTCATAAGGGAATTCAATAAAATACATTGAAAAAAATGACATATTATTTTTATTATTACATTGTCATTGAATCTGAGGTGATCTGATGTCGTCGTTTTTTATTATTAAATTTTTTATTAATATTTTTCATGTAAACCTAAATTTTATTTTCCTCCTCAAAAAAAATTAGGCCGCGCCAAATCAGAGTTTAATTCAATTATGAGCCATAAAAGAAAATGTGATACATCAAGAAAGTCTGCAAAGTTTTTTTTCCTTGTATCACACAATAAATCTTAAAATTAAATTAAAATAATTCGTGCGTCAACATTTTCACAGCATTTAATCCACCATTTATTTGAATTTCATATTTTGTTGTTTCAACTTGAAATTAACATCCTTTTAATTAAAAGTCATGTTTCGTATAAAATAATTTCCTACATAAATAAATATTTGCTGTTTCTACATTTGTTTATTTTTCACCAAGATAGCTTAAGCAAGGATATTTGACTTATAATTTATTATTTGAATAATATTTAATTATTATTTGTTTTTTTTGCACTAAAATTTTACCTTTTTTAATGTTAATGCTAAACGACATAAATTTATTTATAATTTTATGCAGTTTATGAACAGGCTTTGAACCTTTTTGCCACATCAAAACCATTTAGTTTTTTTTTTCATTTAAAATCCTCATTTTTTTTGTGAAATTATTTAAAAGCAGCACGAGGCATGATCTCCTGTTGCTCCATGTTTACATTTTTACGTTAAATCCTTTTTATGGCTTTAATCATAAATTGGCATATCTTGTTAAGTAATTTTGTTCTACTACTATTTTTTATTTCAAATATTTTTTTTATGCCTTCAAAAACACAAACATAGATGGATTTAATTTAAAATATTGCGTTTTCATGTTATTTTTTGTTATCACATTTAAATAAGGCTCTTTTTTTGCTTTTTCTTTAAAAGTACACTCAAGGATCAAAATCCTCATGATTTACGTGACGAATGAGGTCCTTTGCTTGAGGTTAAAGAGGGATTTTAGGATTTAATTCATCGATTAAGATTCTGTGGATTACTGTCGATTCTGAACAAATTCGAGTAATTTTTATAATCGGTAAACGTATCGCCTGTATGTAGTACTGATGACTGCTATGTGGCTTATGTTCAACTTACAGTGTAAACTTAGAAGAAAAATAGGCCAAATTTTAAAGAGATTACTTTTGATACTTAAAAGTTAAGGAAAAATGATTGAAAAGTACTTTTTTACGAATCAATCATACGTTTACGTCGAAATTTTTATTATTTAAAAAATTTATTTATTTTTTATGATGATGATAAACGAAATTTGATATACAAGCATAAAAAAAAGAACAACAAAAAAAAGACAACTGATGAGCTTTTTATTGTTTGACAATAAAATGTAATCAAAAACCATGAGTTTTTTTTTGCTTATAAAGCCCGTAAGCAAAACATTAAATTGAAATTCATTCAGTTTTATTGGGAAAAAGTGCATTTCACATTAATAAAGAAAATTTAATTGAATTTTTTACCAGCAGAGAGAACTTGAACTTAATATCAGACATTTGTATGAAGTTAAAGGGGATTGAAATTTTCGTCAGATGGCGTTTGTTGAATTGATATACAGCGCTGTAGTAGAGACGTGGCCAAAAAGTTAACTTTGTAATAGAAAAATACTTTCTAAACCAGATTAAGTTCGTTCGAATTAAGCCGAAGTGATTTCTTAAAGCTCATCAATTGACTTTTTTTTAAATACGGAAGAAATTTTAAGGCTAGAACCCAAAAATTGTCTTATATTAAAAGCAATAAGACCATCCAGATCCTGATATTGAGGTCAATAATCACTTAATTTAAGCAGTTTCAATTATTTTTATTAGGGGTCTTCGAAATTTTTTTCGAATAATGGGCTTAGTCCATGGAATAAACTTCATTTTTACGTACAAAAATTTGAAGTTTCCGTATGTGTTTCTATAGAAAGTAAACGTCAAATGAATTGTAAAGTAAAAATCTATCCTATGGGCTCAGCTTGTAATGAAGATTTTTTTCACTTCAATAGAATTTGATTAAAAAAATCTTCTAAATGAGAATTTTGATACCTTAAGGAAAACTTCAAACTCATGTAATTTCATATCAATTCATTGCTGCAACACCAACGAAAAGCAAGAGAAGCGAGGAAAAAAAACGCACTTAATTTGATAACATAGTTCATTTTTTGGCCACGTTTCTACCGGTGCGCTATTAATACATATCATTTCAATTCAACAAACGCCATCTGACGTGAATTTTCATTACCTTTAACTACAGACTATTTATGATCTTAAAATAGATAATTTTCATTTAAATTCTCTTGTGCAAAAAAATAGAAACTTTGTAAAAAGAGACATAAATTCATCTTATTTTTTCCAAACAAAAGACGATATGACAATATTAAATTATTCAATTTTTAATATAATTTCTCAGAGTCATCTGATTTGAAACATTTTATTTATTCAGGACAGAGAAAAAATGAATAAATTAAAACTCATTTCCTTCAATTCCTTTTCTTTGTTATTAATATTAATTCTTTTAAAGTGATTGAAGCGGATTTCCATGTAAATTTATAAAAAAAAGCGACTCGTGTTTTCTGTCCATGCTAAAAACTGTTAAAAAATTGATAATTAAATTCAGAGTCTTGAAATGTGCTCGCTTTTAATAATCCACGACCACTTTCAACATTAAATTTTTTTTTAAGAGCAACAAGTATCTGTATGAATAATTTAAAAGTTTTCCATAACTTTTTATGGAAAAACACAAAACTTTAGCAAAGAACAAAAAACAATACTCCAACAATAACTGCAATGAATAACAATTGAACAATAGACTGGAACTATTCAATTTGCATTTTCACTGCAATGATACCTCAATTAAAATCAATAATTAGTGGTATTGTGAGTCAAAGGCCAATTAGTTCAGTTGTTTCATTGTTTTATTTGATTTACAGGAAAAATAAAATAATAATAAAACCAATAATTGGGTTAAATTTATTTTATATTGTTGTATTTTGTCATAAATTGTATTACAAATTTAATTTAATTTTTGTCTCTAGGTGTAAATTGAAATAATTTAATAATTGTTACTATTTTGATTGTTTTTGACCTCGGTTAGGTTGGTTGTTTACAGCAAATTACTCTTCTATACAAAAAAAAAAGCAAAAATGAAATTCATAAACATCCTTAAGCCGTATTTAGACCTTTTATTTTATTTTTATTCGTTATTCTAAAAAAATAACAGATTTTATCTGTTGTTTTCCCTCAACTTTTATTTTTATCAATAATCTATTTTAATTCCATTTGAGACTTGCCAACGGGGCAATTTACATTTCAAACAAATAAACTTTTTTGTTTTGAAAACAAAACGATATTCAAATAAATGGAATAACATGGAATTAGTAGAAAAAAAGATACAATTTTAAAGGAGACCATCATCATCATTAAATTGTGGTAACAGATTGAAAATTTTTTCTATTTTTATGTGTGCTAAAATTTGTTTTAAAAAGTTTTCCTTTTCCTACTAAAGTTTGAAAAACAATTATGGCATCAAAAATTATTTTGGTATTAAAATACAATAAAAATCAATGACTTTTCTATTGTAAAGTTTTCCATCTAAGTAAAATTAATTAAAATTGATGAAACATGAATTTCAATGAATCAAAAAAAAAGTGAAAATATTTTGATTGAAGTTAATGAAATTTCAAATAATTTTAATTTTAATTTAATTTTTGATATGGGTTAGGGTTAAGAAGGAAATTTCTAACTTGTACTTTTACATTTCCACGTGTATGTCAAAAAATGGGAAAATGAACCACTGGGCGGTTTACAAAAGTGCATTTCGATGGAACTTGTTTTCTTTGAATAAAATTAAAATTTATTTTTATTATAATTTTTTAATTTTAATTTTTTAATTTTTTATAATTTTTTTTGCAAAAGCCGTCGCGTCATTTAAAAAATCCCTGCGTTATGAAAAAAATCCGTAATTTTGAAATTTTGGAAAAATCGAACATTTTGGGAAAATCTAGGATTATGGGCTTCTGACCGCTTTCAGGTTCTGGAGCCCAATTTTTGAGTCCAATCTTATTTTAATAAGCTCTTCCACTCAACAAAACAAATCAGTAATTTTTCAAAATTTTTAACCGTTTTTTAACGGTTTGTAGGCTCTGGAGCTCAATCTCGAAATCAAATTCTTATGAGCTCCTTTATTTTACAGAAAAAACCGACCTCGCTCCGTTGGACTATCCAGGGTCAGAGTGACGGCTCACAAACCGTCTATAAAAGTTCATTTTTTCTACCGAAATGCACTAAAAAAACTTCTTCACACTAACTTTTAAAATTCTCTTTCCATGTTAAATTCCAGAAACGAGACAAAATATTTCAATGTCAATGGCAAACATCATGATGGATTATTGTCAAACAAAATTATATTAAAAATTTCAAGGTTAAGTGTCAATCATATAAATATTATTTTTTTCCTTGTTAAACATGGAAATGAAACTTAAATTGTGTTAAAAAAAAAATTTAGGACATTTATTTTTACATTGCCTTTTTAAGAGCATGTAAAATGAGAAAAAATTTAATTAAGAATGACAATTCCCATTCTCTTTTTTTTGGGAATCATCGTTATTTTTAAAAAAATTGTCATATTGAAGCAAAAAAATTATGTGAATGAGAGGCCATCATCATAATAAAAGCTTTACTAATAGCGTCACATTAAATTCGGATGAAATTGCTAATTTCCATTTTTTGTGTAAAGTGATTTTGTTGAAATTTGTGAGTGGTTTTTAAATGAAATTTAATTAACTGAAATCAGAGTATTGCATTTAAAAGCACTCACATGTTTTTATCGTTAAATTAGAGATAATTTTGCTTTGTCTCAAAGAAGATTTGAGCATAAAATAGCAAACAAAAATTGAAAATGAGATAGTTTTTTTGTGTATATAAAATTTAAATTTAAGTCGTAATAAGAGTTTTTTTTTTGGTTATTAAATGATAAAAGTGATAAAAGAGTGAGAAGAATTAAAACGGATCTTTAATTTCCTTTTTTTGTTATAGTTATTTTGACAATGATCTTTGTCGTTTTATCAGTTAAAATCTACAAATAAAGTTTAAAGCATGAATTTACAACGTCATAGTATTTTATAAGTAAATGTTCTAATAATGCTTACGCCTGGTTTATTGTTAAGTACACAAAATTTTATTCAGTCTTCAACAAAAATTCTTTAATCGTGACTCGTCTAAAAGAAAAATTTTAAGGTTGAGCATACCAGTTAGGCAAAGGCTTATCATACCCATTTGGCAAAGGCATAACATACCCGTTTGACAACGCATTAAGGTATGAAAAATTGAGAAAAATAGAGAAATTGAAAGAAAGCGAGATAGATTCTAAATATTTTAATATCAACTACGCATTTAGGCTTGAACAATGGCCACTGAATTCACAGTCTCTAAATTTTTAATACGCCAATTTTTGATAATTTTGAATGATTTCTAATTTATTACTAGCCGTTGTTACTTCTTACAACTCATGATTTCAATTCTTTCTCAATTTGACTTCGAACTAAAGCATCAGTACCAAAAAAAAAAATCTTTTATTCAAATTTCAAGTAGAAATTTTCATTATTTTGGATTGTAACAATAATCATCATTTCACAATAACATAAAAGTTTCAAAAACCTCTTCAATTATCATATTGAATTTTGTTTTCCATTATTTGAAAACAAATATCAAAAATAATGACTTGCCAGAATCCATTTGAAAATTAAACATAGTTAATAAACAGAACCAGATTTGAGTTGATATTATTATTTTTCCATTTAAATTTCTTTGAACTTATTACCAATAATACAAGAAAGAAAAATATAAACATTGTGATTACGTGCTTTGAATAAACAAAACATTTTAAAAAATATACAAATCATACAATCAAATTGCTTTTCATTTCATACATTTTTTAATTTCCGATTACATTCTAACCTCGTAATAAGCAATCAAAATTTAAAAGTCAGTATTTTTTCATTTTTTTTTACATTTAAAAGTCATTCAAATGTCCTTCATCTGCATGAAAATCTGGTGGTAGCACATTTCATTTCATTTCATTATGATTATTCCTCGTTTACATGTAAATTTTCTTTGATTTATGGAAAATTTTTCATTGAGTTCGAGAAAAAATTTTAAATTAAAAATACATTTTTTGTTAGTTTATTTACAATAATAAAAAAAAAGAAAAACTGATTGGGTAAACATTTTTCTTCTACTTGAGGCATAACAACATTTAATGATTTGTTTTGCTTATGCAAAGCTCAAGTTCATTATAAGATTTATCATTAAAATTGTTTATGTTCATCAAGAATAAACTGCCTGACACAGACTTGTGGTGAATTATTATTTTTTAATCTCTTTTGATTGAAATGTTTTTTTTATTACTATTTATATTGCAATAGTTTACTTTTGATGGCTCCTCCTTCAGATTTAATTGCAGTTTTTTAATTACGCGGTTTATTTACAGTAAAATAATTTCATTTTTCATTTATGTCAATTAGGTGAATCTATTTTAGTTTTAATGAATGTTGGTTTTTGTGATAATTTTAATGTTGTTACTAAACCACGAGTGAACCAAAATTATTTTCATGTTATTATTATAATTAGCAAATCAATCAATTTGGATGGATTTCGCGTGAGTGATCAAATTAGGATTATAACCCTTGAGTTTCAAAACAAATAATTGCAATTTAATTGACAAAAATTTTCTCTCAAAATTCAGAGAAATCGTGAAAAGACTGAGAGAGTACCTATTTAGAAGAGTCAAAGAAATTAAACAAAAAATTGGAGAGTCAAAGAGAAATAAAATTAGAAATAGAGAGAGAGAGAGAGTGTGAAGAAAAAACAGCTGAAAATAAGATAAGGAATATGAGAGAGTGAAATGGAGTTGAGATTACAAAAAAAGAGAGAGAGAGAATATAAATCAGATAAAGAAAGAGAATTCTCTTATAAGAAATTTGAAGAGAGCATCAAAATAAGGATAAAAGAAAGAGAGAGTAAAAATTACAAAGGAGCTCTAGAGAGAGCGACAGAGTGCAAAGATAAGAGAGAGAAAGAAAGAGAGAGATTTAAAATAACATTAAAAGAGAACGAGAGATTTGAAGTATCAGAACAAAAATATCGAGATATTGTTATGATTAGAAAAATGAGGGCGTTAAAATAAGAATGAGAGGGAGAGAGTTAAAAAAGTACATTGGAGCTTACAAGAGTGCGAGAGATGACAAGTATCAGAAAATGGTGAGAGATTATCAGCCTCAGAAAAATTAGTTCATTAAAATAAGGATCAGAGAGAGAGAGATAGAGAGTAAAAATTACAAAGGAGTTTAAAAGAGAGCAAGAGATTATAAATATCAGAGAAATGGCGAGAATTTGTTATCATTAGAAAAATGAGTATGTTAAAATAAAAATAAGGGAAAGAGGAAAAAAATTACATAGGAACTGAAAAGAGAGCAAACGCGTGTTAGAACATTAAATTAAGGTTCAGAAAGAGAGAGAAATAGTAAGATAACATAAGACCTTAAAAAGAGCGAGAGAGAGAATCAAAAAAAAAGTCGAGGAATGTTAGCCTCATATAAATAGTGCCTTTAAATAAGGATGAGAGAGAAAAAGAGTCAAAACTACGTAGGGGCTGAAAAAAGAGCGAGAGAGTGTAAGCCTCAGAAAAATGAGAACAAAAGCGAGACATTTTCAAAAAAACACTTTTAATCAGAATACGAAACATTCCAATTCAATATAAATGTCAAATAGGGTTAAAAATATCACAACATATGCATTTTATTTTATTTCCCATCCAATTTAAATTTCCAAAGCAATCCTTGCATGTAAAATGTATGATAAAATGTCCTTTTATTAAAACATTCAAAAGCGTATCAAAATCATGTAAAAGCAACATGCATAAAAATGAAATCCTAGATTTTTATTTTTTTTTTAAATTTATTTATCTTGTTATAATAAGTAGCTCTAATAATAATTCCATTTTTTTGCTGACAATGTATGAACATGTGATGTAACTTTAATAACTCGCTGTTACTTAACACTTTCGTTGCAATGTAATATGAGTGCCTGATGCTTAGCTTGGTTTATCGTTGCCATGTAATTTGTGTTACCCTTGGGCGATATGAACACACAATATTACGAAAGGAAACGTAAGTCTCTTTATTTCTTTTAAGGGAATTGTTTTCATTCTACATTTTATTTGTCTATCACAATTTCAAATCTTTTTATTGTAAAAACCAGCAACTTAAAGTATTTATTTTACATTTTTTTTTTGTATTACAATATTACAGAAAAAATATCATAATGAAACTATATTGAAACTTGGACAAACAATCAAGAATAAAAGGCAAAAAAAATCTCTTCATTTTCTAGAAAATCATCCAATTATGTAAAAATATGCATCTCATTTATTATGAGACCAGTTCTTTACTTTTTTTTTTAATATTTATATGAAGAAAAAAAATTTATTGAATTCTTATAAAAGTATAAGAATAAAAATAAAAATAAGTTATCATAGTTTCATGACTGAGTGTTATGATTAAGCAAAAAAAACTTTGCAAAAGTATTTTTTTTTATCGTAACCTTATTCAACATTGAAAAAAAATAGAGAAAAAAAATAAACAAAGTTATTCTAGGTATTTACTGCTTTCGATTCAAAGAATTTTTTTTTATCATTTAATATAAATTGCAAAGTATTTGGCCAATGTACTTTAGCATAATAAATAAATTAAAGAAAACTGAATAATTCATTGCAATAAAAAAAGTTCCTTATCTTAACAAGAGTTGACAAAGTGCCATTAAAAATGAAAGAAAAAAAAATGAATAAGTCAAATGATGAAAACTATATTTTTTTGATGATTTCCAAGGAAAAATACGTCTTTGAGACCGACTTGAAATGTCTGCAGCGAAGGATCTATGAAAGGGGATGAGAGGAAGGGGGAAGAGGCTCAGTCCCATTAGTGTTTTAATATTTGTATAAATAAATTGAGTTGGTTCACAAAATTTTTCTTTCATACTATATTTGCCCTTCCCCCTGCCCCCAGTCTCCGAATTTCTTATACTTATTGAATTTATACTTGAATTTCTTCAAGAAAATGGTTTAATGCAATTCACAGTAATTATCGGACCATCAATCTTGAAATAAAAGACGCTAGATAAGTTTCGTTACGCTCGTGAACGTGAAATAACCATACGGTGAGCTACCAATGCCAGAGGAGCAGCCCTTCATGGTTTTCAAGGCTTTAGATCGATGAAGCCCCTTAAAATAACAAAAATCTTATTTAACTGATGAATTTTTTTTTATTGTGATTTTGGTGAACTTGATGAATGAATTTTGTTTACTACTATAATTGCCTCTCTCTCTCTCTTTCTCATCAGCATGATCTCTCTCTATTAAATTCTTACTTAATTGACAACACGGATCCATGTTTGATAAATTGGATTTGTGATATCATTTCCATTCTCTCTCTCTCTTCCTATAAATCTCTCTTATGGTTTCAATCACTCAGAAAAAGAGCTTAATGGGGAAATAAACAAAGAGAGGGAGAAAGAGATAGGAAAATAGTTGTGATTTAGTTAAACTTACATTATCAAGCTTATGATCGATTTTGACACAAATGCAGTTCCTTATATAAATAGAGTTAATGTAAAATAAAGGAAAAATAGGAATAGGGGAAAAGTTGGGGGAAAGAACAAAGAGAGAGAGAGAGAGAGAAACAGTGGCACTCACATAAAAATTTCATTTGAAAAAGTTTTAGATCATTTCAAAAAATTAATTATTTAAAATCAAAAAAAAAACCTCCTGGGGTGCTGTTTCTTCGTTGAGATGTGGGGGGGGGGGGCAATTTAATTCTTGTGACATCTCAAAAAAAACCTAATTACACCACTGGACAAATGTAAATACAACAAATAAGATTTAGCCTTCCTTAAGGGGAGATGAGTGCTCTTAAAATGCACTTATTCATTTCGTTAACGATTCCTCTTTCAATTTATTTCTTCTTACACTATCATGGTGGAAAAATTTATAGATCTGCAAAAGGGAAATGAAGTGTGTAATAACGAAAATTTATTGCCCACTTTGAAAATTTATTATTGTAATAACATCAACACAAAAAAAGTACAAAAGGGATATGTTAATATTAATTGTTGAACTGCGTGAAAAGAAACTATTTCATTTTCATTTTATTCACATTTTCCGTGTAAATGACAAGTTATTGTTGTGAGATAGTGAATTAAAGAACTTGTTGGACCCTTTTACCACAAATTAAATGTAAAAATGTCTCATTTATATACAAAATTTAATGCAAATACAAAGAAAAATATACTTATGTAAAATGAATCCCACTCCCCGCTGATGTCTGACTGATTTTCATTCTTTCTTTTGGGAAATATGGAAATTCACACTGCTTTTATTTAAAAGTGAAAACAATTTAATTCCTTTTTTCCATATCCTTAACATTTTCCTTTTCTTTTCCATGAGCATTCAAAATAAAATCCATCTTACACATACATCATCGTCAAGAACCTTCAAGGCCCAAATTATAACGATATTAATATCTATTTAAATGAGCTTAACATTAATTTTTCCCTCCAGCTTCATTGAAATAGGATACTCTCTGCCTTTTTAATCTTCATAATTCTTATCAAATGACACACCCAAACAATTTACAAGAATGCAACAGATTATTCTTTTTTTTCTTCTCTTTTCATCTACATCACATATTAAAAAAAATAAATAAAATGTATAATGTTCAGGCAAAAATGTATCACCATGAAAAAAAAAAATTTAAATGTGATTATGAACGATTTACACAAGTGCATTTCTATGAATGGAATTTGCCAATTTTATCAAAATTTTGGGATTGGCGACTTTTTTGATCATTGGTTACTTTTTTTTATGATTAATGACATTGACATAGACGAATGGACGCCATGACCGTGCACAATATTTCCATTTTTTTCCTTATTGACAGAAATGCGAAAAAAACTTAAATAATAAAAGAAATTATATCCTTGTGAGCTCACTCTCCTCTTATTATTTATTTGCCAAATCCTGTAATTATCTTTTCACATACATTATAATGATAAGGGCGGGCATTTCATTAAAAGACGAGACGATAAGCAAAAAGAAAAAAAATAAATAACGAAATAAGTAGCAACTCGAGATAATTTGTAAAGTGATTAATGGACATATTAAGTGTACAACTGATCCAAAAAAACATAAGTAAACAAGGTGGAGAATCTTTGTTATTATTATTTTTTTACTGTTTTTATTTTTTTAAATGAATCGAAAGATGGAACAATCTGGATGAAACATTACTTTTACATGTAACAAAATAATGTATGGACACGTGACGTGTTCCTGTGAAATGAAGAAAAACAAGTTATAATAAGAAATACGTAAGAAATAATGATATTTGGAAATGGGAACAAATTTGAACTCAAGATGGTGCCAATCATCTATCTTGCTTTCTAAATGTTTTCATTTTAATTAAATTTTCTTTTGAGATAACTTTCCTTTTAAATATTTGATTCGTTTTATTCTGTGAGTGAAATATGGAAGAAGATACAGATTTCGAAGAAATTTGTCAATAATTTTTTTTTATTTTATTTTATTTATTTATGTGAAAATAACACGTGTGTTCATGATTATAGCTCCCAATTTATCTAGCATAAATTTTCCCTCATCAACCTATTTTATTCCTAGTATGGCATGACATAGATTCTTTCATTTTCATTGAACACACACACAAAAAAAATATCTGTTGATAATTCGAAACTTTTCATATATTTTTTTTTTTTGAACATTCATGTGATTATAATCTGTGAGAAAAAAAAATAAGCCAAATAAGCAAATTTTTTTACTTTTTTGTGAGTTCATTGATTAAAATTCAATTGAATCAGAACAAACCACTTCAAAGTGATTTTTTTTATTGTGTGTTAACAATTTGAATTTCACAGACAAATTTTAGTCTTCCTTCGCAACTGAGAATAAGAGCAGAAAATAAATACTTTTTAAGTGGTTTCATTTTAATACACCGGAAGCACAAAAAATGTTCATCTGCCTTGAATAATTGAAAATGCATGTATGTTATAATGAATGAAAAACATGTCCGAGATAAGTAAATAAATTTTCAAAGCATTCATTCATATCAGTGGTAAGCCAATGTTCTAAAAGTTGAATAACACAAAAATTAAGTGGTTTTTTGAATTATGTTTAAATTGATATTTGTACAAGAAAAATAGTGTTTAAAGAATTTAAATTGAAAAACAATGAACTATCAGAAATTTTCGATAAGTGCATTGTAGAGAAATGCGATTTGCTTCTCTTCTTTGACTTGATGACTTAACGTTTTTGTAAAATTTAACCTCGTTTTTCTCAAAAATTTTGAATGAAAATGAGTTTAACTTTGTATGAGCAAGTTGTAGATTTTAAAATGACCTTCAACTTTGCTGAACATTGTTCCAAGTGTTTTACTACAAAAAACATGAGTTTTTGGGAAAAAACCTCAAAAGTAGCGTTTTTTGACAATTCATTGGCATTTTGAGCAAGTTACGTACAATATTTTGTATTGAAGTATTCTACAAAAATGTTTCCCCATATATGTCAAACAACTTTGTCATACATCATTTTAGTGCTTTTGTAACAAAAAAATTGAGTTTCCATCAAAAACACCTAAAATTTGATGTAAAATTTGGCTCAATTTGAGCATCCCTTTGTAAAGTCGCGTAAGGTCATTAAAAATTATTCAAACATTTTCCACAGGTCACATACAAGCAAAAATTTAAATTTTCACATTCAATCTTCTCATGACAAAATAGCCCATAGCATGTAGCACATTATACAATGAAAATAACTCACTTAATTAACAGCTTTCTTCTTTCATGTTTATTTTTTTATTATTTTTTTTGTTTTAAAAGAATTCTTTAAAAAAATTTAAAATTTAATATGAAAAGACTTTTATTTACGTTACCTTTTGAATTTTTTCTTTATTCTTTTTTGATGTTATTTTCCTGCTTCACAGTTAATGTGTTACAATGCTCTCATTACACTGATGCTCTTATTTTCTTATAATTTTTTCCATGAATTTTCTAGCACTCTTTTAAAATTACTTGCTTTTGTTTCAATTTATTCAGTGTTTTTTTTTTTTTTTAAACTGTTTATTTTTTCATTTAAATTAGTTTTAGTTTTTCATTCACTTTTTTTATATTTTTTATGAAATTTTAATATTACAATGAAAAACAACTATTAAAATAAAAAAAAAAATGTTGTTTATTTGCTTCATTTTGAAATTGAATTGAAATTAAAACGCAACAAAGTTACAATATGTTTATGATAAAAAATAAAAAAAATTAATAAAAGCAAAAGTTACAAAGCATATTTTTTTTAAATTTAGATCAATATAAAAGTAATTTGAAATGAAATTTTTTTTCAATATAAAATGAAAATAAATTTAAATTGAAATGAAATGAAATATGATATTGATATTACAAATATGTGAAAACGCCTGGTATTTTGTAACGGAAAACTTTGATTGAATTTTTTGAATTTTATTTGTCAATGGAAATTTTTGGAATTCGTGTTAATTAAATTTAATAAATTAAAACATCATGCAAAAACCACACATTTTCATTTTATTTTATCTCATTAATTATGAAATATTTGATGTAAACAACAAAGAACTAACCAAATAATGTTAAAGGTTTGTATTAAATTATTCTGTAAATATTTTACACCCACCATAAAATGCTTGGAGCTTAAATTTTATCAACTTTCAAAGTATTTTTTTTTTGCTCTTCGCTTTTTGTTAAAGTGTTAATTAATAAAAATTTTGATTTTAAACTGGAAATTTTTTTTTACACCTAACACAAAGCGAACACACACTAAATTTTATAACGATGAAATTTTATTTACTTAAATATTATTATTATTATTATTTTCACTTAAATTAGGTTTATAGACCACTTAATTGTAACATTTATGCAAATTCAGTTAATTTTCATTTAAACAAATCTCTTATTGAATTTTTTTGTATAAATTTAATTAAAGACCCATTTAATGGCTTTTCACTAGATTAATATTTTTTTTCATTTTCTTTTTTTTAATTTAAACACATAATTTTTTATTTAAATTGTAAAATTTTATTTTAAAATCTTTTTTAATTAAATTTATAATTTTGTTTTTACGAGAAATTAAATTGAAATTCCTTTCAGATCAAAATTCTGCATGCTTTCGTCTTGCTTGTCGAAATACAACTGAGCAGCTGATTTTTCTTTAAATGAAAACAAAATTGATAACATTTTCAAGTTCAGTGATGTACAGAATTGTAAATAAAACGATGAAAAGCCATGCGCATGTTCACAATCGTGGTATCACGTGGATTTTCATTGAGAAATTTTTTATACCATAATTTCTCCTATTTTACTACTATCGTACAGTGATTTGAATGGGTGTGTCTATGGAAAGAACTTGTATGGGAAACTTCAGGGGTGTTGGATGAGAAGAAAATTGTATTTGGGGCAATGTACTAAAATTCTATTTTTACTTTATTTTTCAACGTAATTTTACATGAAATTTAAATCTATTTCGGTTTTTGATAGTAATTCGAGGTAACAAATGGCATTTTAGTCACTTCAGATCCAAACAATTTGTCACGAATTTTCAATTCAACTTTTGTGCCCACTTTTTTAAATTCATCCTTGATATAACCCATTGCTACACTTCCACCGAGACTTGGACTCGGGCATCCACTTGTGATTTCTCCCACAACCTCATTATTTACCACAATTTTTGTTCCATGTCTCGCTGGTGGTCCACTCGTCATACGGAACCCAACACGTCGTCTGCTACATCCATCTTTAAGATGTTTCAAAACTGTCTCAGCACCTGGAAAATCTGCCTCGGCTCGTCTTCGTTTAGCAACTAACCAAGCTAATGCTGCTTCAATTGGAGATGTCGACGTATCAATATCACTTCCATACAAGCAAAGAC
The DNA here is from genome assembly GCA_900002565.1 of Culicoides sonorensis. Taxonomy (NCBI): domain Eukaryota; kingdom Metazoa; phylum Arthropoda; class Insecta; order Diptera; family Ceratopogonidae; genus Culicoides; species Culicoides sonorensis. The sequence continues at coordinate 2,932,607 of LN483352.1, read as the reverse complement.
CGGCTTCAAGACGCAGTGAGTCACGTGCTCCGAGTCCAGCTAATTTAACGTTACCGGATTTTGTATTGAGCAGGGCTTCCGCAACATGAACACTCTTTTCAGCTGGAATTGAAATTTCGAAGCCGTCCTCTCCTGTGTAGCCACATCGCGTGATACGACACTCATTTGTACCGGCAACTTCATCCACAGTTGTTTGCATGAAATATAAGTCTTTTAATGGAACTTTAGTCAACTCTTGTAATGCTGTCATCGCACTTGGGCCTTGCAATGCCAACAATGCCCTATCAGATGTTTCCAGGAATTCAATGTCGACACTTTTTCCTTGTGATTTGAATGAGTCCTGTTACATTTTACATTTTATTCATTAAAATATATTTTTCTTTTTTCGGAAATAAGATTCAAATTAACTCACCACAGCCCTCTTCATAATTTCCTTGTCTTGTGTCTTGCATGCAGCATTTGATACCACATACAAAACATCATCGGCCACACGACTCACAATTAAATCATCCAAAATGCCACCACTTGAATTGGTGAAAACAGTTAACGATCCATTTCCATTTTGCATGCCTTGCAAATCAGCAGTGCAGATTGATTCGAAGCAAGAAATGGCATCTTTTCCTCGAACATAGGTTTGTAACATGTGACTGACATCAAAAACTGTAAGTTTGAGAGAAATTGAATCAAAAATTTGAAATAAAAGCAGGGTCAATGATTTTCTTATCACAACTCATACAATTTTTATAGTTTATTTACTACCTGATTCTGACCTTTAGCATTTTAGAAGAAAAACAACAAAAAAAAAATATTTTTTATATTAAAATTAACATACCAGATGCATTTTTCCTTGTATGTAAATGACTTGCACTGATGCTTAAATCGTCATATTGCACCGGCAGCAAATATCCGGCAAAATCAACGACTTTTCCTTTGTTTTTGACATGAAAATCATACAGCGATGTTTTTTCAGGTGGTGTTTTTGATGCCGCATGTCCCTTAAGCACGCTTGTTGTTGTCAAGGCTCTTCTCAATTGAATTGTAATTGGAGAATAACTTCGTTGAAGTGATCGAATCAACATAATTTGAGTATTTTTTTTCCAAGAAATTTATATCAACGGATTATTTTTTTTAAAGTTAATAGGTCAGTACTTAAAAATTTATTTTTTTTTTAAATTGTTTCCTTGGTCAATTCTAAATCTATACTAATAAAATGTCTTCAATTCAAGAAAATTGTACTGAACTGTTTATTTTTTTACAGTCACATTGTACAGTCATTCCCAATACCTTTACATACACGAACAAGATTATCTCAAATTATTAGTAATAATATTTTTTTTTGTCTTTTTGATTGATAATCTGTAACATTTAAATAAAAACATCTCTCATTATAAATATTTACCCTCATTCTCAGATTTTTGTAATTCAAAAACACGTGAATTAAATTTAAAGAAAAAAACCGTTAAATTTTAAATTTTATAAAATTAAAATTTTAGAAAATAAAATTTAAAAAAAAACCGTTAAATTTTAAATGTAATCAAATTTATTATTTTGACTCTGTCAAATTTTTATTTTTAATTTTTTAACTATAAAATTTTCTAACGATCCAAATAAATATTCAACTTTTCAATCCCATTCACATGAGTTTCGATTTAGATTTGAGTAAATTCCTGTCCAGCACATCACCATCATCCTCATACTCCTGGAGCAAATCATATTTTTTCAAGTAATTATAGCACGTTTTTGACACATCAATTGAATCCTGAATTTTTGTATTGTTATTTGATGATGCATTTGATCGTCCCGTCGTATTTTGTGTTGTATTTCCAGATTTTTGATATGAATTTGATAAATATTTTGCCGCTAATGAGTCCATTACAGTACTTTTGTCTGTTAACTTTTTATTATTATTACTTGGACTGTCACGATCACGTGATCTGGCTCGATTAAAAGGCGAATCTCCGTTACCAGCATTTTCTGTTAATGAAATCGCACTTGTATCGCTATCGATGAATTTGCATGAACGACTATCAAATAAATTGTTGTTATTCGTAATATTATTTGTAGTTGAATTCTCCTCTGTATTGTCTAGGATTTTATTGACTTGGCCTAGCACTTGATTGAAAAAAGTTTTATCTGATTGGGTTTTTGGTTCATTTTCATGCACTGATGGTTCAATTATCGTATATTGAGTACATGAGTCCACCATTTGAGGTTTATGTTCTTGTACTGGCTCAATTATTGTTGAGAGGAATGGATTTGAGGATTTCATTTGTTGCACTGGCTGAATTGGAGCTGGAATGCTACTTGGTTGTGATTGAATTGATAAAATGTACGTGATTTGTTGTTGTAATGTGTAGACTTGTGCTTGTAAAATTTCAACATTTCTCTCCAGGGCTTCCGTTCGAGCTTCATGATATCTTGAAGTTTCCGAAACCGGAGACGTAAATGATTGTGGACTCACATTGAGAGAATTTCCATTAATTTGTGCTGGATTTGATGACACACACTTATGATGTATACACGAACATTGATCTACTGCTACTAAATTATTTGATGGTTTATATGAATTTTGCATTAATTCAAAAGTCCCAGCTTGTTGATACAATCCTGCAAACACTGGCCTTGCATTGCAACTTTCATATAATTTGCGTTGTTGTTCCTCCACTTGTTGCTGCTTCAAAACTGCATCGCAAATGCTCAACTCCATTCGTCGTTCAACGGGGTTTTGCAGTAAATTTGGGGGGAGACTCTTTGCTTGTTGAAATTGATTTAATGGAGCATTTTCCTGAATAATTGGAAGTGATTGTGGTTCCACATTGTTATTGAAACGAACATGCTTTTTCACTCCTGATAAAATATTGTTATTATTTTCAGTTGAAATTGTAACTGGATTTTGAATTATCCGTCCAACATTGTTTTGTTCTTGTCTCATCTTCCATTCCTTGAAGGACATTCCTTGATTTTGAGTATGATTTGGAACATTGATTTTTGGATTGGGAATTGGATTTATTTTGCCTTTATCTTCATTGTACAATGTAATATCAGTTAAAATTGGTTGAAAGCTCTAAAAATTATAAAATGAGCTATCAAAATTTTGGAAAAATATTAGAGGAAATTAATAATACTTTGATTCCATTAGCAGAAGGTTGTTTGATGGGAGCTGGCATTTGATCCTCAACTAATGAAATGTAATTGTCCATTATTTGCAATTTTTATTTAAAAAATAACATTAAATTAAAGAAAACAGGCATCAATTTGATGAAAATGTAAATAAACAAATTCAACGGTATTAAATGTCAAAAGCAACTGTCAAAATTGTCTGAATAAGCGAACGTACACATTTTACCGTTGATAACCTCTAAAGCATTCTGGCGAAGGTTCTGTGAACCTTAAATAAATTTCAGGTCTGCGAGATTTACCTGCTTACCCGGAGAATAGGCAATTGGAGCGAGGATTGGCAGTTCATGAGGATTTTAACTCCCATTTGAAATCTCCAATCTGAATTTTAACGAAAACAAAGTATGAAATATATTTCAACTCACTGTGTCATATTCAAAACATCAACAAAAAAAAACAACCTTCAAACTAAATTGCGAAAACATGAAATGAGCGGTATCGTTTTATTGTCCAAAAAAATAAAATAAAATACGAAATTTTCGAACGAATTCATGTAAAACTTAACCAAAATTCAATTTAACTCAATGTCAAATCACTTTTCAGTGTAAAAATGAATCGCAAAGCATTAAAAGAAATCAACAATCGAGTAGAGGATCAACATCCAGCAAAGCATCAAGCAACCCTTGAAATGTACAATTTACGCAGCACACGTTCAATGACAAAAGGTCTTAAACGAGAAGCGATTGATGAGGTTAAAGAAACAAAAAAATCCGTTAAACGCTTGAAATCGGTCGCTGTCAAATCAGAAGATGTTAACAATGAAAATGATCAGTCCAAAGTAAAATCAGTTCCCGGTGTTGATTATGTTGAACGTAAAGAAGAGCCATTACCTGAATTCTCCAAAAGTATTACACAGATTTTGGGAAAACATTATTTCGATGTGAAGACACGATTGAATCTCGACAATACGCCTGAATGTCTTTACGATATGGACAAGTGCATTTCAAGTCATAACGATGCAAGACAATTACATATTTTGGATGATGACGTTGCAAAGGAATTCAATTCATGTATTTTGGATGGAAATATTGAAATGTTCTACAAATTTGTTACTGGCGTTATCATGAAAGGACAATTTCCTGGCGAGATTTTATTACAACTGGTATTGGAATCGTTGCTCTCAATTAATCAAAGTCACGACGATTATGAATTTGATAACCTTTTAGAACATGGTGAAGTGATTTTCCTTCAAGTAATGAAGAAATTCCCGCCATGCTGGTCTAAGACAAAATCCAAGTACTTGAACGTCCTCACACAAAAAATGCATATGAAGAATTCGCCCGGAAATGATGGAATTTTCAAGTTTCTCATTACATCCCTGGAACAAAACATAAAACATACTGACAAGGACAATGAAGCTCATAAACATTCAATGGATATAAACGACATGAATTTCGCAACATGGGAAGAACACGATAAGCCAACCTTCGATTTCGCGAAAAATTCACGTGAAATTCAACTGAAACGAACTTTCAAAGTATTGAATTTGATCGTAAAATTATTGGAAGATGATTTGGCGATATGGATCTTAAAACATCCGCGACATATTCGTGCAACTTTCAAATGTGACGAGAAAAAACCGTTAATTGCATCTCTGTTTTGGACTGGAAACAAGGAGTGTGAGGTTAACAGTGAAATTAGACGTGTCATTGAAATATTTGTCAATTGCGTTTTTTTGAATTATCCAAGTGATGATTTGGACGTGTTGAGTGTAAGTAAAACTTTTGAGTCCAAATTTCATTTTAATTTAATTTTTTGAATTTTAACAGCGCCTGTTGAATTTGATTGCGACCTGCATCAATATCTGTGAACTTCCAACAATCAAAGAAAAGACGAGTCTCATTCAATATCCCAGTGTCAATGAAAAATCTGAATTATTTGTCAAAGAATTGAAACGTACTATTGATGGTGAGTTCCATTTAAAATTTTCAAATTTCATTTTATTCAATTTTACTTTACAGACTCCCCTCATTTTTCAATTTCACTTTATGTGAAGATTCTCAACACCATTCGCACCCCATATGTGATCATGCTCCTCTCAGATCAGATGCTTAATCGTGTGAGTCCTGAATTGTCAAGAGATGCCATGAAATATGGAAAATTCTCGGTAATGAACAAGATTTTGGCTACATTTAACACAAAAATGTGGTGCATAATGAAAACTCATGACGAAATGGATGTTTCAGTGAATTCCAATCAATTTGTTGAAAAATATCCAGTTTTACCCCTTAAACCAACACGCAAAAAAACATTTGAAGTATATCAAGAAGATTTTCTCTCCATTTTACTTTCACATTTGAAAAGTTATATGGAAATTTATCGTCTTCATAATCTCTTCAATTCAATTAAGAGTCCAGCAGCACCTCAAAACCCAATTCAAGGCAAAAAACAGGAAAAATTCAACGAATTTAACATTCAAATGTTACACAATTTAGTATCAAATATCCCACATGTAACGCCATCATCTGACACAAGCACACCAAAAACAGAGATATTCAATTTTATTTGTAAGTCAATTGTGGTGGATTCCGAACTGATGATGAGCTATCGTGAGCAGATGAAATTTTGCTATCACATGCAACGATATGTCAATGATCGAATTCAAAAATATCCGGAATTGCAGGACATTAAGAATTATTTGAACGGGATCCTTATAAATTAAATTGAAATGAAAAGTTACCAGGAAAAGAAAAAAATTAATGTAAATGCATGATTTTTTTTATATGAATTAATATATTTTTCATTTTTTTATTAATCTTCAATGTATGTCCAACATTCTGACTAATTATACTATTTTCTCATTATTATTCCTTATATTTTCAATAATAATATGAACATAATTACAATTAAATGGAGAATAATAATTATAATAATTGTAGTAGCCATTTTCCATAATTAAAATTTCCATTAATTAATTATTATATTCGTCCTAAACAATGTACAATTAAATAGAAAATTTATAGTCATTTTGTCTAATTCAATATCATAAGATAAGCTGTAATCTTATTGTTATTAAAACTGTAATTACAAAAGATATTTAATTTTAAATTAGACAGTAAATTGATTATTATTGATTATTATAATTCTGTGATGGCCCTTAAAATATTGTAAAATGATAAGAAATTGAAAGGAAAATTGAAAATAATAAAAAATAATATTTTTCGATTAAATTTGAATTTACTTTAAAATAAGGCGGCTCAAAATTATTTTTTAGTGTTTTGTCACTGCATGTCCCCTTTTTCGTTCGTAATTAAGTTCCAATGTTAAAATTATTGACACATTTGATGAAATGACAATTACTGTTTATGTACAGAATTTTTGAAGTTTCCGTAGGTGTATCTATACAAAATGTTATGTTATGATATGCGCAATGTGCTGACCCCCTTAAATTTGGCCAGTTCTATTACAAATTAAATAGACTTATCTTAAACTAACTTTTCTAAGACCACAAGAGATCTCAAAAACTACTGAAAAATCAAGGAAAATCTGAAATTATCAGAAAAATTTAAAAATTTTTCACTTTAAAAATAAAAACCACAAAATTTTCAAAACAGTGCAAATTGAAAATTCGAAGAAAATGTAAAAATTAAGTTTGCCAAAAAGGCAAAACTTTGAAAACTTCAAAAAAATCGTGAAAAGTTTGAAAATATCGGAAAACTGCAAAATTTCATGGTATCAGGTAATTTTGTTGAAGATTGCCCAATTTTTCAAACTAACGCAGTTCAACAAAACCGTAAAATTTTAACTGTGAAATATCGGACAAAATTTTTAAAAATGCAAAAAAAATTATCAAAATTTCAAATCATGCAGTTTGCCAAAAGTGCAAATTTTCGAAAACTACAGAAAAATCGTGCAAAATTAGAAAATAGCGCAAAATTTAATAATTTTCCAATAACGGGTAAAAACTGAAAAAAAAATTTAAATATTTAAAAAATGTCAAAATCGCGAGATCTTTCAAAAACGGAGAGTTTTTAAAAAAGCACAGAATTTTCATTGAGTTACCAATACCGCAAAATTTTTTAAAAATGCAAAAAATTGTGGAAATATAAAAAAAAAACATGAAATTGTCAGAAAATTACGAATTTTTTGTCGTGTGTATGTTTCACAATCAAGTTCTATTTTTTTTTAAATTTAAACACCCCTCCCTCCCCCTTTCCACTTGACAGTGAGAAATTTGACAATACATTCAAAAAAAAATTGTAAACCGCCTTACCAAAAAAAAAACGCTGATCTAACAGACATCAAAATTTTAAGAAAATTCTAAAATATCGTTCTGGTGAATTAAAAAATAAATCTAACAATAATTGCGACAAAAAAAATCATCACATTAAATTTAACAAAAATATTACATACATCATAAAACAATTGAATTTTTTTTTAAGTCAAAATATTTCTTGACTAGATTTAATCTAATTTATTTTTTTTCCTATATGATTTTTTTTGTATTGTAATTTTTGCCAACACTTTTCATTTTATTTTATTGCTAAAATTATCTGTCTCTTGAATTTATTTGAATTAATTTTAATAATAATAATTTTTTTTTACAGAATATCGAATAGTCATTAAAAGTAGCTTTTTATTGATGAATTTATTATTTTAAAATTTATCATATTTTTTTATAATTTTTTCACATAATTCCTATTTTTTTTATTATTTTTTATAAATAAATGATTCAATCAATTTTGGTTTAACACATTTTTTTGTTTATTATCTGTTTTATTTTTATTTTAATTTAATTTTTTATTACCTACTTAACCTGTGTTTTTATATGTTGTAAAAATTCATAATAGGATAATGAACTATCATTTCGATCGTCTAAGAACTTTTCTGTTAATAGAGGACGAGTGGCGCTTGAATCTCTGTTAAAAGGAAAGAAATTGAATTAGATTTGATAATTTCATGAACTATGACATTAAAATTACCTGATAATTTGAATGATGGGCGCATAAGGTTTCTCTTCATTTATACTGTCGATAAATGCATGCAACGCCTCATTTTGTGTTGTTTTAATTTCTGGCAAGCTATAACAAACATCTGGCACTTCTTGTATCGAAGCAACACCTTTAAAATAAATGGAAAAAATATAAATTTTATATAAAAATTATGATTGATTTGAATTTTGAATGGAAATTCACCTAAAATACTATTAATCAACGTTGGTTGCACATTTGAACCAATGTACAAAATTATGTATGCGCCTCCATCTAACAAGAATATTGAACGGGTATCCAAACTAATGTTAAAATTAAAATATCAAAAATTTTAGTATGCAATGTTAAAATGAATTTAATTTTTGTTAACTCACTATTCAGCAGATAATTGCAGTCTTGCAGGTTCCTGCACTAAAATTGATCCATTTTCCTGTTTAATTGCACCGTTTTCTCCCGTTGCAAATAAACAATCGATATTATAAAAATCTGGATAAATATATTTCATTAGTTGATCTAGTGGCAGCGTTTTCATTTCACACATTGCAAAAACACGGTCATCTAATCGTGTGCTTGTTCCAGTACGGAAAGCAACCTATTAAAATGAGATGAGATTTATAAGTAAATGTAAATTGAAATTAAAATTAAAATAAAGATTTTTTCTTACATGTTTCAACATCGCCAAGATATAAAGAGGGAATAGGGCTAAATTAGTTGGTGCTAATAATCCACCTGATGATGGTAAATTCTGAGCTAGCTTATATGCTCCAAGCACATCTACAGTTGCATTGATAAATGCATCTCGTGCATCCGATAAATTTGATGATAACGATCGATCAACTGCCATTTTTGATAATAATCCTATGATACATTGCACATCAGCCGCATGCATAATTTCCGAAAGACTTGCCGACACCGGAATACACAGTGTATGTACTCGAATGCGACGTTCACCGTTACTACTGGTATAGAGTAAAGCGGCTTGGAAACACACTGTCTTAACATCTATCAAACTTTCTTCATATGAAATTTGCAGGCCAAATCCAGAATCGGGATTGATATTTGGTAGTGATAACAAATCTGTACTACGTACAAAGAAATTGCCATGGAATGTGTGAATTTGGAGGCCTCGTGTACACCGCACGCGCATCACGGCCTCAAAACCAATCTTTCTTGTAAGATACCGTTCAAAGCATTGTTTAAATGATTTCAGCATATTTGGTTTGTTGGCATTGAATAGTGGGAAGTGATAAATACAACCACCACTGAATTTACTGACACCAGCTGTGAAAATTCAATATTTCAATAAAAATTCAAATTAAATGAAAAAAAAACTCACATAAAGTCGCTAAATCACTATATTGACTGTTAAGCAGGAACACATCGACTGCGATTTGTTGTCCAGAACAATCCAATGCTAATCTCTTATAAAAATCGGTAGCGGGACCCAAATGTTGCACATCCTTTGATGAGCGGTTATTAGGATCCTCTCTGAAAAATGTCAATGAAATTAAATTGAAATCCATCCATTTCTTAATTTTTCAATTAAATTTGCAATTACCTTGGTTGTAATAGACCTGGACCATGATTCGGCAAACACGTTTGAAAAACTGTGATTCTTCCGCCAGTTGGACTCTAAAATGAAAAGTAACATAAAAAATGTAAAACGTAATCGTGAACGATATATATGAGCGCATTTCTATGAATAGAATTCACCGTGCACCGATTTCGTGATTGGCCGAGTCGCTCTTCGTGATTCTCGACTTTTTTCGTTATTGGAAACTTTTTGTGCTTGGCGCCTTTTTTCTTGATTGAAGAAATTTTTCATGATTGAGGTTTTTTAATGACTGACGACTTTTTTAATGATTGGTGACTTTTACAGGGACGGACGGAAAGACACCAGCTCGGCAAGGAATGCGCTAATTATAATTGAAATGAATTCTCACCAATAATTTATATGCAGCTTGCAGTGCAGCACCCAACGAACTGTACGGATCATGATGATTTTCGAATCTCTTTGGTAATTGTCCAAGTAAATCTTTAATTAGTTCTGTGCATGCTTTCAAATTAACCACCAAATTATCAGGAAATGGTAAGAAAATATCTAAATGAAAATAATTATGAAAAAACGTTAAAATTCAATTTTGATCATCAATTTAATGTGAACTCACCTTCTAAATCCAAAACCGTAACCTCATGTGGCTGATTGAAATTTTCTGCGATATTATAAAAATGAACTGCACTATTGTAGGCAATAAATCCAATTTGTTTCCTAGTATCACCCGGTAATTTTTCTAATTGTTCCAATATTGTGTCACACACCACTTGCAAGTAGCCCGTTTGCTGTGCAATTGACGAGACATCAAGTAAAAAGAGAAATATTGCTGGTTGAGGAGGACGAAGCTATTAAATTAAAATAAAATCAATATAAGCAAATTTAATTTAAATTCAATTTAAACTAAATCTCACCGTATACTCAGATGGAGCAATAAACTCAATGGTGCTCGATTTGACCTCAGGCCGTCTTGTCGGATCTCCGTATGTTTTACTCACGGGATCATACAAAAATTCTTCGGGCACTAAAATTCATATTAATCATTCATTTTATTAGCTTGATACTCATTTTAATGTAAATAAAATACTTACAGTCATTCACACGATAACAAAGATTACATTTCCATTTTTTACTATCAACAAAATACACAAACGGATTGATATAAGTTCGACACACACGACATCTGACAATCACTGAACTTGTAATTACGGGTAAATTCTGTGAAATTTCAATTAATTTTCAAAAATTATCAGTTTAAAGAAAAATACAAAAGGCTTACATTTAAATCCCTAAATGGATGAATTAGAATTCCCATTGGTAGTCGTGATTTTTGTAATAAACTATTAGATTCTGGCACTTTATTCAGTGTACATCTAAAAATATCTGAACTACAGTTGACTGCTTCATGGAATTGATGATTTAACTTTATGGGGGGCGGTGTAACCTTATCAATGGGTAAAATTCGACGATTTTGCATTAAATCTATTGTTTCCTGTCCCCATATTCGATTAAAACCTGATTGAATGACATTTGCAGTTGGAGGAGGTTGATTTTGATATTGCATGCGATCTCCTGGTTGTTGCTGTTGTCCGTTAAATCCATTAAAACCGGTTGGAGGTAATTGTGATGGGGGTTGTTGTTGTGGTGGTGGCATTGATGGATATTGTTGTTGTTGTTGTAGAGGTTGTTGCATTGCTGATTGTTGTGGATACATTGGGCGCTTGGGTTGACTTAACAAAGTTGGACCATTCTGTATTTGATTTGCAGTTGGTGGTGGTGCCTGAGATTGAAATTGCTGCTGTTGTTGTTGTGGTTGTGATGGCATCATTGGTCGCTGTTGATTAGGCACTTGATTCAATGGAGGTTGCTGTTGCATTGAAACAGGAGGAGGAGGAAGAGGACCACTTTGAGCATTATTTACAGGATTTCCATTAACTTGTGGTGGCATTCGATTCCCAACTGGCGTTGTATTGCCATTTAGTTGCTGAGGCATTTGTTGCATTGGGTTAACTCCTTGTCCTGGCATATTGTTATTCAAGGGTGGTGGCCCTGATCCAGGTCCTGATGGTAATCCAACCACTTTAGGGAATTGAGGTACCATATTTGGAGCTGGATTGGAATTTGGATTCACTCCTCCATTAACTGGCGGTCTTAAATTCATTTGTTGCAGACCTGCAGCCAAATTGGACACGGGATTAATTGGAGATTGATTTGGAGTTGATGAATTTAATGGACTCGCAACGCCAAATGCTGCTTTAGGCGGAGTTAACACACTTCCAGCTGATTGCAATTGTGAAATTTGTGGCGGTTGTAATTGATGCGGATGAGGTGATCTTGGATCATTTCCATAATTCAATGGGGGATTAACAGCTGGTGACGATGTTCTTGAAGAAAAATTACTGTTACCATTTGTCATTGCAGGATAACTCGCCGATGGTGGAATTCCCGGCTTAATCTGACTTGGAGGGCCATTAACAGATGGTGGTGGTGGAACTTGCATCATATTATTACTAGAAGCAGCTGGATTCCACGTCGGTTGTTGTCCTGGAGGAGGTGGCTGCTGTGGCCCATTATTCAATTTATTAACTCCCCCATAAAATTGTGGTAATTGTTGTTGTTGCTGTTGCATCTGTTGATGGTAGTAAGGCCCAGGTTGTTGTGCCATATTTTATTTTACACACACGTTTAATGTTCTACAAAGTTGATCTAAAAAAAAAAACAAAACAAAAGAAACGCACGTAAATTAATTATCAATCCAACTCATCAAGTACATTAAATGTAGAATATTTTTTATCATGTACTTTAAACTTCAAGTTCTGTGTATGGTGACGTAAACCATTTAATTCAAGTCATTGTAACAAAAAGACACAATCGCCAAACAAAACTCTTTGATTTAATCACAAAAATCGTGATAAAAATTTCTGCGTATCAAAAAAAAATTGACCATGATCACTCATCCCATACAAGCATAATTTTTTTCTCTTCAAATTTAATTCATTCATTAAATTTTAATATCACTTAATCAGGTGCAACGCTGGCACTAAACGACCTTCTTAAAAAAAAAATGTGATATTGACCTACATTCAAATTTTTTTACTGTCAAATTTATCGTTAATCCATTTTCGCAAGAGAGATCCAACTTCATATTTCATATCATAAAATTAATATTTGATCAAATCAAAGAGATTTTTGCTCTCGATTTCATTGAATTCAATTAAATATTCATCAAAAATTAAAATCGCAAAAGGAGTATTTTTTTAATGTGTCTGTTTTGTTTCACAGTTCAAATTATAATTAGCACAAAAATTCCACATAATGAGAAATTAGCTCTTAACACACAAAGCTATGAGAAAAATGTATAATTCTTCTTGTAATGAAAACATTTTTCGTCTTTTTTTTATTTGATTTTATTTTCCTTTTTTTTGCACAATTGTCTCTTAATTTTTCTTTTTCATATGTGCAACTATACACACGCATACACAGAATACGTATGATTGGGGTTGGACTTGTCATTGATTATTTTACCTTTTTATTGTAGTTTTCGTTGCTTATTTTGTTAAATTTTGATGGATTTTAGTAATTGAACATAATTTTTGCTAGTTGCACACATAAATTTCAATTAAAAGCACTTGAAATTACTTGAAAAATGCAAAAATTGTGTTTTACGATTTGAAAAAGCAAAATTTTGCTGAATGACTGACGTGTGAATTGACAGGGACGGGGAAAAGGGGTTGGAGGGCAAGGGTGTAGTGGGCCTTAATTAAACTATATTAAATCAGGGGATATGAAAAAAAATCAGTTTTTTTTCTTGTTTATTTATGTGGGAATTAGAAAATTTTGGAAAAATTATATTCACTGATTCAAAGCCACCAATGAGCATAAAGTGTGCGTAAATTTTTAAGGTTTTTTTACGAAAAGTTAATTTTTTTGTAAGAAAATCACTAAAGTAACCAAAAGAAAAGTTGAAAAACAGTTTATTTTCTACAACTTTGCCGAATACACCATTGACGAATTTTTTTCATAAGTGCTTATAAAAACAATAAGTTAAAAATGACAAATATTGGAAGGCGTTCGTCAGCAGTCATTTAAATATACATAAATTCAGTTTTTGAGTTAAAACTCAACTTTTTTGTAAGAAAACCACAAAATTTATTTATGACAACTTTGTTCAGCATAAATAAGGCAACACTTTTGTAGAATATTTAAATATTAAATATTGTACATAACTCGCTCAAAATGGCCATGAATTGCCAAAAACCGCTATTTTTGAAGGTTTTTCCTCATATCTCATGATTTTTGTACTAAAACATTTGAAACTATGTTAAACAAATTTGAAGATCTTTCAAAAATATACAACTTTTTCATACAAAGTAAAAGTCATATTCATACTAAATTTTTATGAAAAACGAGAAAAAAGTTTTACAAAAATCTTGAAATAAGTTGGAGTCCTTGCCCACAATATTACACGGCACTGCTTCTTTGATTAATGTCTTTTGGCAATCGAAATCTTCAATCATTTCATTTCGATCGGATATTTTTTGTTCAAATTAATTAACCGTTAAAATTTCATATAAATGAATAAAAAGCTGCTTCTTTATTGCACATTAAAATTTACAATTAAATGCCGTCTACCTTTTAACAATATTTTTAGTTTTGTAACATTTTTTATCCTATTTTACAGTAAAATTTTACTTTGCAAAATGATTTTTGTATAATGTGAAATAAAACAGGAAGTTACTCATCTCATCGTAACCATTAACGAAGTGTCATGAAGCTGCTGGAACTTTTTCCAATTGAACCCATTTCTCACTGACTTGCCACAACCATTCAGCCATTTTTTCATCCAATCCCTGTTCAGCTACATCTTTCAATGCGCAATCACTGAAATATTTACCGGTAATTTTTTCCAAATCCGGATCCAATGCAGCATAGAGCGTTGTTTGAGCACCTGCAATTGGGGTTTTCATGAAAGGCCATAGGAATGGTTGGACAAATAATTTTCCCATGGTACTGTTGAAAAGTGACATGTGTCGACCGAGTTCCGTACTGACAACACCCGGATGAAGGGCATTCACTGTTACGCCAGTTCCGACCAAGCGTTTTGCAAGAGCTCGTGTGAAGAGAATATTTGCTAATTTACTTTGATTATATGCCTCACCACTGTCATAACTTTTATCTGAATTTAAATCGTCAACCTTGAGCCTTCCCCGAGTATGGGCGAGACTTGAAACTACTACCACACGACTTGGAGCTGATTTTTTCAAGTAATCCAGTAAAAGAGTTGTGAGTAGGAAATGTCCAAAATGATTGACACCAATTTGAAGTTCAATTCCTTCTTTTGTGAACATGCGAGGACATCTCATAACACCTCCGTTATTTATCAAAATATCCAATCGTTTTTCTTCGTCCTTGAATTGCTTGACAAATTTTTTTATGCTTTCAAATGAAGCTAAATCACATTCTCTACAATACACATTCGGATTTTTTGAGTCTAACAAAATTTCGTCACGAGCTTCTTCGCACCGCTTCAGGCTACGACATGCCATGTAAACGTGAGCTCCGCGTTTTGCCAATTCTTTTGCCGTTTCTTTCCCGATTCCAGTATTTGCACCAGTTATAATTACAATTTTCCCATCAGCTCTTATGGGATTCTGGAATTTTGCACCTTGAAAATACTCCTTGACGAGTAGAGTTGCGCCAGCTCCTGTGAACATAGCACTCGCTATCACCACAGGTTTTTTTGTCAGGAAACCAAAAATCGACATCTTTTCTTTTTAAATTTTTTTACTTCCTTATTATTTTTTTTATTGATCACTCCGAACTTGTTTTTTTTTGCAGAATCAATTCATTTCTGTCCCTTTTTTTGTTTTTGTTTGAAGTCCCACTATTTTGACGTTTAAATGACATTTGTTGTTGTTGTATCAAAAAAATACGAAGAAAATATTTATTGAGACGAAGAATAATAAAAAAAGGGACACTTGTGCTTTAAATTTAATTATATCCCTATAAGTGTCATTTTAATTCATCAGTTTTCCTGAAATCTTAACATTACTTTAATAGAATTAAATAAAAAAGTGCTCTAAAATGAGTTTCTTTGGGAAATTATTTTCTGGAAAAAAGGGTGAACCTGCCCCAACACCAAGTGAAGCAATTCAAAAATTACGAGATATTGAGAATATGTTGACAAAAAAGCAGGAATTTCTTGAAAAAAAGATAGATGTTGAATTGGAAACAGCCAAAAAGCACGGAACTAAAAATAAGAGAGGTGAGTTATCAAAGATTTTGATGAAAATGAAGGTCAATTATTAAATTTTTTTGTGTGTATGTGATGACTAATGCTTTGTCTTATTCTATGTGTCTTCGTACAGCTGCACTACAAGCATTGAAGAGAAAAAAGCGATATGAAAAACAATTACAAAATATTGATGGAACCCTCTCGACAATTGAGATGCAACGTGAAGCCTTGGAAAATGCAAACACAAATACAGCTGTCCTCACAACAATGAAGAATGCCTCAGATGCATTAAAAGCCGCCCACAAAGATATGAATATCGATGATGTCCAAGACATGATGGACGACATCGCTGAACAAAATGAAATTGCAAATGAAATTTCAAATGCCGTTTCAAATGCAGTTGGCTTTAACCAAGATATTGACGAAGATGAATTAGAACGGGAACTTGAGGAATTGGAACAAGAGGAACTTGATAAAGATTTACTTGAAATTCCAGCAGCTACAAATCTGCCAGACGTACCTGTGGCTGAACCTTCCGGAGCGGAAAAGGCAAAGGAAAAGAAAAAAGCAGTTGCTGCTGACATGGATGACGACAAAGAAATGGCTCAGCTCCTAAAATGGGCTGAATAAAATAACAAACATTTCTTTTGAATTCAGGTCAAAGAATTACAAGAAAAATACTTTCCTTTTTCTTTCTTTTAAAATATAAATTTAAATCCGTTCCCGTGAATTTTTTGATTTTGCTGTAATGAAAAATTAAATTTTTTTATAAAATTATTTATTAGTGATAGTGGCACATTGTTCAATGAAATAACAATTATTATCTCGCTCATTTGAATCAAGAAACTAAAATAAAAAAAAGTAGAATTAAAAGTTCTAACAACAGTTGCTACCAAATCATTATGAAAAATTAATGTAACAATGCATAAAATAAAAAAAAAATAATTAATCGCATTTTTAAGAATTCTTGCGCTTTTAACCCCTCGTTGAGCGACAGGGCCTGGTCGGGCCATGATTAGCAATTTTAAATCCGGGTAATTTGCTTGAATTTCGTTTTCTATCGATTTGTTTTATTTTTCTTAAAAATAACATTGTGACCTGGGCGAGTTCCGTCGCTTAACTGAGGGTTAACTGCAAGCAAATTTTATTTTTTGAAATTAAATTCGTTATAATTTTTTGAGACAGCTCCATAATACTTCAATTCCTCGAGTGGTTTGCCTTGGCCTAAAATTTCGATCAGCCTCTCACCAAATTTTCCATAATGAGCTTGAAATATCTCACTATTTTTCACTGCCACATCAGGATTGAAGACGAAATTCATTTTTTGATTCGCTAACGGGTCTCCGGATATCACTTGAACAAAATATTCATATGCTGCCTTAGCTTTCTTATAAGTGGCCACCAATTTGCTGTCAGGTTGTTTTGGTCGTGGTCTTAAATAGTAATTTTGATTCCTTAGAAAGATCAGTGGAGCTGGTGTGGTCTTCGGATACCGAAAATACTGGAAATTTGGATCAACATTTGATGTGTCAATATTCAAAATAGCCGTTGACTTTTGAATGAAATTCAGCAACGTGATTACAAAAATCACACAATAAAAGGATTTTACGTCCATTGAAGGTAAAATTTAAAAAAAATCTAATATCAAATTAATTTTTTTTTCAAAATTAATTGAAAAACAGCACTTTAATAATCAATTACACAACGTTAACTGTGACTTTAAAACAATGAAATTTTATTTGATAATCGAATTTTATTTCTGCTCATTTGTATTCCGGTCAAATCAATTTTTTTTTGTTAAAGAAAGTGAATTGTGTCATAAATCTGATTCATTGGTCTGATTACAATTAAAAAATTTCATTCAAAATTTTATTATTCTGATTGATTTCCATCGATTTCAACGGTATTAAAGCTACAATTTTTTGTATTTTTAATTTGAATCAATGCAACTCCACTATTAATTTTTCCGGCTAAAATGACGACATACAGTCCATTTAACGCAACACTCTTCCACATTTTCGATATTAATTTATCGATTTTCTGTATTTTATTACCGAACTCGGTTTCGTCATTTGGGTTCACGTCCATTTTGATGTGAGTCAAGATGAATTCATGATCAATAGCGAGTTCGATTGCTTTGCTCACAGCCTTTTTGGATGTTGTGAGTTGGAGACATTGAATTGGACAATCTGTTTGGGTTTTGCGGAAATATTCTTCGTAATTAACGGTTGTATTATTTGTGGTGACGATGAGTGATTTCTTTTTCTTTTTAGCCATGTGACTGAAAATTGTGGTCGTTACTTGGGGCTCATGTACTTTTTCTCCATTGAGGTCATTGGATTTGTCTTGAGGTGTGTCATCTTTATGTTTATTTGCATTAAATTCACGTTTCCTTTGGAGATGAGCATCCCCGAAATAAATGTCGTTAGCTAATTTTAATTTTGCTAGTTTAAGACTCGCACAACTGTCTTCAATTGAATTGTGACCAGTGTAGGCTTTTTGAATTTCTTCTCCCAAAAATTCCTTTGCAAGTGTTTGAAGTTTTGATTTTCTGATGCGTTCTCCTGAGATGTTGAATATCACACTGGTATCGATGATGTAGGGATGCATCATTTTAAGGGCATGCAAATCAAATTGAAGTGATTGTCCAACCAAAATGGCATCAGGTGTTAAAAGTGCCCTCAAATCTTGTTGTACTTCTTTCAAGGTTTTTGTTGCATCGACCATCATTTCCTTTGTAATACCAGACCAGGGTGTGAGGTAATCCATGATTTGCAGTTCAGGTCGAACTAACGTCTCATAAACACTCTCATACTGTTCATTGACAATTGAAATACGAGCAACTTCATGACGACCACTGACAACTTTACACATCTCACAATCCAGACCATACATGGGACTTTTTGACGTTACCGGCGAATATGTATCTTGTGTCATGATATATCCTTTACAGCGGTTTGCTAATTCACCTTTCAATGGAACAGGATAATCTTCGTCGATTAATTGGAGGGGTGAGAGTAAAAGTTGGGTTCGGGAAAATTTATCACCTTCAGGTAAATCGGCCTCATTTTCAATTGAATCTGATGATTCTGTAACGGATTCGGATTCTTTTACAGGAAAGACTGATTTGAATACAAGTTTATGATCGATATTTGCTCCCATTGCAGCTTCCAAGGTGCCATATTGTCGCAATAGCCTTTCCTTGTATGATTCAGTTAAAGGAACACACGCAAGATGTTCAACAATTTTTTTTTCATCACCTTCCGGCAGCATCAATTCCAGTTTTGTCTCGAAAATATCCTTACTTTTGACGAAAAGACTTTCATGTGAACTGAAATCGTATGATGTTAATCCATCGATTAAGAAAACGACGGTTTGTGTTAATTTATTGACTTTTTCTAAGTGGCACCATCTCCAAGGCGTAAATGGACTACTCGATTTGAGAAGTGAAACCATCAATAAGTTTTGAATGTCATCTAACAACAAAGGTTGACGCTCATCGGGATTCGTTTCCAACATTGCCTTTTGTCCAATGGGTTTTAATCGTAAATTTGGAACATTTTTCAGCTCATTTCGTTTTTTATTCAGCTCAACTTTTAATTCCTTGTACTGTTCATCCGATAAATTTCCATTTTCTTCGACTTTCTTCTTTTTTTTCGGAACTGGTTCAATTTCAGCATCGACTTGTAATTTATCAGCTGCATTCAAGTCCATGATCGTTGCTAATGCTGCCAATTTTTTCTTTTTTCGCTCTAAGCGTTCTTCTTTTTTGCTTGATAACATTTTCATGGTTTACCTTTTGACGGTGAAATGTGAGGATTGTTGTTTTGTTGTATCCCAGGTTTATTCTAAAATGAAATTAATAATTTTGTATTGAGCTTCTAGTAATGAAACATCAAAAACCTTACCTGTTCAATTAATTTTAAATTAAATTGATGATTTTAAAGGAAAATTTATGAAATTTTGTGTGATTTGTTTACACATTTTATTCCATGTTTACCACATGTGATAAATTTTGACAGTTATGACATTTGATAAATTCAAAAATGTTTTCCGTTATTTACGATTTTTGCAGTTCTTCAAATAAAATTGAATCCATGTCGAAACTTTGTCGAAAAACAATAATTTTGAAAATATATTTTAGGCTTTTGATTTTAAATAATCAGCTAATTACCAGGCGCTTCCATAAAGAAAAGTAAATAATGGAGACGCCTGGTTTTCGTTAAAAACAGCAAAAGAATTTTGGTTCCATAGAATCAGTAAAACAATGAAATTTCACATCACATTTTTATTTTATTAGTAAAAAAAAAGTATTCGAGAATATAAAATTACTTCTCTTTATAATATAATTTGAACATTCACATTAATTTGACTCAAAATTTTGGCTAGAATAAGGCCTTTAATATATGCACACACACTCAACCCAAAGCCAGTGGGTTATGGCCTATAATTGAGCGTATGTGTTAACAATTTAAACATGAAATATGTTATCATTTAAGTTCTAATAATAAAAATTCCTTGAGGAGTCTTCGTACGTATCATAATAATCATACAAAAAAGTTGAATATTTAAGATTTGTGCCACTTATTGACACAGACATTACCCGTCACACCTAATATGAGTTTCAATATTTTTTTTAATAGCTTTTAAGAACTTAGTTCCGTGAAGCTGCAATAATTCTCAAAATATGTAAGAACAAGTTGATGATGTCCAAGTACAGATTGAGTGCTGCAAAAATGTATTCTTCAGGACTGATTGAATATTTGTGGTCACCTCCCATCATTTTTTGGGTATCTGAAAAATTTTGTAATGTAAAATTTAATGACATTCAATTTAAATTTCAACTTTTCTTACCATAAATGATATAAAATGAGAATAGAATTGCACCAAAGAACCCATAAATCATTGACATAGTTTTTCCTGGGAAAAAAATCCCAACCAATCCAAAAATAATCAAGCAAATCAATGCCACAAAGAGAACGCCACCCATTATTGTGAAATCCCATTTGGTTTGGAATGCAAAAACGGTGAGGGAAAAGCAGACAACTGCAGTTATTGCAATAGCCAACATAATTTCATCACCTTCGTACGCTGTACAAGCACATCCCAACATAAATCCTTGAGCCAGTGTAAAAAGTCCGAGAAAAATGAAATTGTGTGGAGTTTTACGACGAATTTCCCCGCAACAAGCCATTGTAATGAGAGTTACAAACATCACAATTACAGATAACATGAAAAGTTCCGGATGTTGGCGGGTCCATAAATTGGTGGCCTTGTGGAATTTGAAGACTAAGATGAAACAGAGAGTTAACATCAATTGACACTGAAATAAAGGAATTAATTTTAAATGAAAAAAAAATATTAAATTAATATGAATTTTAAGGGGTTTTACCATTAAAATTGAGTAAACCTTCCGAATAAATGCCCTTCGGATACTTTGATCATTGAAATCAAACTGCTTCATATCCTCGTCAAATCCGCTGCCATTCAAAGGTGGTGTTGGCATACGGAATGGAACAGTGCCAGGCATTCCTGCATATCCGGGTTGTTGAAATCCAATTGGAGGAGCATCAGCTTGTGCTTGCGGATAATCAGATTTTGCTGCCAATGGTTCAGTTGAATAACCGGGTGGAGATGGATTTGCAACATCTTAAATGTGAAATTTAATACGTGGTTGGAAATTCCATTTTAATTTTCGTATGAAATGGGCGTAAAATTTAGTTATTTCAGCTAGTTACAATGATACTCACTCAAATTTTCCTTATCCGAGTTCATTTTTTA
The DNA here is from genome assembly GCA_900002565.1 of Culicoides sonorensis. NCBI lineage: Eukaryota > Metazoa > Arthropoda > Insecta > Diptera > Ceratopogonidae > Culicoides > Culicoides sonorensis. Next base: position 2,910,931 of record LN483352.1, on the reverse strand, counting down.
TCAAAAAATTTTTAATTTCAATGGAAATTGAAATAAATATTTTAATAATTAAAAAAATTCCAAGGCACACAGACTACGCAATTGTCAATGTTTACAAAAAAAATTCGCAACTAAACTCTTCTGTTATGTTTTGTTATTCTGATTTCTGTTCTGTGAATGAATTCGTCTGCATACTTTCTGTATTGTGTCTATATTTAGGCCAGAATTCTTGGAGACATAAATTTGACGGTAGAACATACAAAAAAATGTATGTAAATGTAAACAAACCATGTTTCATTCAATACAGCGAATGTTTATTGATTTCAATAAAATACTTTTTTAATAAAATACATTTGATTCGATACACAGCACACAGTTAAAATTCAACATTTTGAGAATTTATCGTCGACTCATTCTAAGGATTATCAAGAAAAGGTTCACAATGTCCAGATATAAGTTGAGAGCTGCAAAAATGTATTCTTCAGGACTAATTGAGTACTTGTGTTTGCCTCCAATCATTATTTGGGTATCTGAAATTTTTGGAATTTAATTAAAAATGAAATATCTTGCCGGAAAGTGTCAAAGTTTACCATGAATCAAATACAGTGAAAATAAAATCGCTCCAGCAAAACTATAGACCATGGACATCATTTGACTCGGAAACACCGCAGCAAGAATTCCAAAAAGGATCAAGCAAATGAGTGATACAAATAACAGTCCACCGAGTACCGTGAAATCCCATTTGGATTGAAATGCAAACACGGTCAACGAAAAACAAACAATTGCCGTAATTCCGACTGCCATTATGACCTCATCTCGATTGTAGAATGAACAGAGAGTGCCCAATGTGAATCCTTGTGCTCCCGTGAAAAGTCCCAGGAAAATTATATTCATTGGAGCTTGTCGTCGCACACTCACACAGCATGACATTGAAATTAGCGTGATGAACATGAACAGAAAGGAAACTGAGACGATCCAATCGTTTTGCATGACCCATGATTTGACGCCTCCATGAAATTGAAATAAGAGGATGAGACCCAGGGTTAACAGGAGCTGACACTAGGAAAATATAAGTTGCGTATCAGTAAGAATGGAAAAAAATCGATATTTAATTTGAAAAATTTACCATTAACAATGAATACACTTTTCGAATGAATGCCCTCCGAATTGTCTGATTATCGAATAAAAATGCAGATGGACCTTCTTCATCACTGCCGACCATGGGTGGAGCATTCGGTTTATCCATTGGATTCACGGGTGGTTGGGAAAAACCAACAGGATTTGGTTCATTGTCACAGGAAACTTTGAAAAAATGATATTTTTAATTCAAATTTGAATTGAAATTGAAAAAAATTGAATTTACCTAAAAATTCTTTATCAGAATTCATTTTTCGTATTGTGAAATTTGCAGAGAAACTTCAATTTTTATGTTTTTCTTTGCAATTTGAATTCTTTGTTATTTTCTTCACTTCCAATGTTATTAGAATCGCAATAATATGAGCACTGGATATGAGTTTGCGTTAATTTTATTATATGAATGTAAACATTTACGAAGAAATTATGATGATAAGATATTGCGCTTATCAAGGTAGATGGCTCATTTGATATGAAATGTGAATCACTGCTCATATTTTACTGAAAAAGTTTCAATTTGAAAGTTACAGTTTAAAAAAATTGCATGCTTCATTGAAAACTATCAAAATGTGCTTAAACGAGTCATTTACCTTTACGTTTAATGCAATTTATCTTTCGTTTGTTTTGTTATTTGTATGCACTAAAAACCGAAAGCAGTTGCAAATTTCATTGATGTTTGAAATTCGATTTAAAATTGTTAACAGTCTCTCTCTCTCGTTCTCTCTCTATACTCAGTGTATTAGACACGTATGTACATGCATATTGAAATACCTTCTGGAATTTGATCCCTCTTCGAGATTTTTCACTAGCTGTCATACGGAAACTTAAAAATTTAAATTTGTGTGAAATTTTCAAACGTCAAAATGAATTCTGTTTTATGGACTGAGCCCGTAATTTTTCAAAAAAATTCTTCCATTGCTGTGAAAATCTTTGGAACTCATAATCAGATAAAAACCAGCTCAAGACCTAAATTGAAACTCAACCAGGGGTTTTACAGTCTGTATCTTAGGGGCTTATGGATTTTTAAGACCCAAACGTAAACTCAATAAATTTTTTGGCTGGAATCGGATAAACAACAAGGATTTTCTAAAATTCAATCATTAGTTTTAATTTTTTAGAACCTACCTAATTTTTGGGCAAGTTGATGGGTTTAGAAGAACCTGAATTCTTGATTGAGAGTTAACCCATTAACCACCGTTGGATTGGTCGAAAATTTGGATTGGTGGACCTTCTGAGCCCATTTTCTCTTACATGTTCTCAAAATATTTTTGTTAAATTTTCGATTAAAATAAGAGAATGATTAGCAAAAATAACAGGAAAAGTCATGCAATTTTCTCCTCTTCGTACAAGATGTCTGTACGTATCTCTGTGATATTATACGACATGTAAAATTTTTGTATGAAACTCAAAATTTTACACAAAGAACAAATCCTAGAAGAAAGTTTTGCTCTAAGTTCAAATTTTATTTAAGGAGAGGCGGTTAATGGGTTAATCAAAATTCATGAAATGTGCTAAACATTCAATAAAATTGAAATATCCTTTTCAATGCAAACTGAAACGTAACAGAATTCGCTATAAATAAAAATAAAAGTGCATACTCCAATTATGAAATTCAATTCTTATGAATTTTACATGACTCAGCTCACATTTTTCTCTTATCAATGCAAAATTTAAAGTGAATGAGACACAAAAATGAAAGTTACATGATTATTCTGTGTTCAACATTACATTTATTTACAGAATTTCTTTTCCTTACATTATTTTTTGTTATAATCTTAATTCCATCTAATAAATAGAGCTCCGTATAGAAAAAATCTACATTCATGCTAACATTTTTTATTAAATTTAATTTTTTTTAATAAAAATATCTGTAAATCTTATCCTTGAGACACTAAAACATAAACAAAATCATTCTCATCATTTTGCACTATTAAAATTATTTGTTATTTTATGTAACTTTTTCTTAAAATTTAGACAAAGTAAATTTAACGATGGTTTTTTTTATTTTGAATTCAAATTTTTTAAATTTTAACGTTAATATTCGATTAATTTTTAATTTTTTATTGAGATTTTTTGTTTTTTCAAGCAGAAATAGAAATTTAATATCAATTTTATGGAAATTTTAATTTTATTTCTCTACTGATCAGAAATTAAAAAAATTTAAATTTGAATTAAAAGTTCGTTAAATTTAAAATAATTTAAATAATTCTGTTATTTTTTTATGTTTTAAATTTTATTTTTATATTGTCGATTCCTTGTTTATTTTATTTTTTTTTGTATTCTTTGTTAAATTTTCATTCAATTTTATGTTTAAGCCACGTAAAATGACATTTAATTAAATTTGGTTTATGTTTTCAATTATAATTAAATATTTAATAGGATTAACTTGGTGTGGGTAAGCTTTTCATGTGTTTTTTCCAGTTAAATTTAAAATTTAATCAAAAATTTTCATTTAAGAAGAAAATTTCCGATTAATTTCTAAACTAAACTGGTAGTTTCTTAATAAATAATGTTAAAAATAATTCTTTTTCATCTTGATTCAGTTCAATGTGAGATAATAATTTTCTTTGGGGACAAAATTTGACGAATTTAGTCACGAGATGCACCGATGATTGTTAAAATGTATAAGAAAATGTTGACAATGTCCAAATACAAGTTCAATGATGCAAAAATGTACTCTTCCGGACTAATTGAATATTTGTGTTTGCCACCCATCATCAGTTGTGTATCTGAAATTACATGAAAATGTCTTTTAACATGTCTTTAAATTAAAACTTCAATGTAAATTTTTACCATAAATGAGATAAATTGAAAACAAAATCGCTCCAAAACATCCATAAATCATTGACATTGTTTTTCCTGGGAAAAAGATGGCAACCAAGCCAAATAACATCAAAATAATAACAGCAACAAATAAAACACCACCCATCACCGTGAAATCCCATTTGGTTTGGAACGCAAATATCGTCAATGAGAAGCAAACAACCGCCGTTATTGCAACAGCCAGCATAACTTCATCGCCTCTGTAGACAATTGTGGTGCATCCGAGAAGAAATCCTTGTGCCATGGTAAAGAGACCGAGAAATACGAAATTCATTGGTGCCGTGCGTCGAACACTTGTACAACATGCCATTGAAATCATCGTGACTAGCATAACGGCCAATGACACATAAAATAGCCATTGATTTTTACGGACCCATAAATTGGTTGCGGTATGATATTTAAATAGGACAATAAAACCGAGTGTTAGCAAGAGTTGACACTGAAATTAAAAATTAAAGTTGAAATTAGAATTAATTTTTTGAATGTCAAATGCAAACAAAAAAATTACCATTAAAATAGAATACACTTTACGAATGAAGGCTCTTCTAATACTCTGATCATCAAATTCAAATCCTTTTACACCACCATCATCGCTAGTGTTCATCGGTGGAGGTGGCATGTGAAAGGGAACTGTTGCCGGCATGCCACCAAATCCAGGTTGTTGGAAACCGGGTTGAGGAAATCCTGGTTGGCCTCCAAATCCTTGTGGCGGGTATCCGGGTTGACCTGGAAATCCTTGAGGTGGGTATCCGGGTTGTGATGGATAACCACCACCTTGTGGAGGATAGCCCGGATTAAATCCAGGCTGTTGTCCATAGTACTGTTGTTGATTTGGATCTGAAAATGTTCATTCAATTATTATTCATCTCAAAATTAATTCAAAATTGATTCGTGACTAAATCATGCATGTTAGAATACAGTTTAGATTAATTTTATTCAAGACTTACTTAGATATTCCCTATCTGAGCTCATTTTCAATGACAAAATCCAATTTTAATTGTGTTTTATTTCAAATTACACTTAAAAAAACAATTTTAATACTTTGCAATGTAAAAATTTCACAACTTATCACTGATAAATGAATTGACGTTGCGGTTGAATCAAATAAATACAAATGACTGTTACTTTTTTAAATAATAATTGTAATAATTGTGATGGGGATGTTTACTGATTTCATTTCATAATGAATTTTAATTAAGACTTTCAAATTATTTTGACGTCTTTCTTAATTTTGAAACTTTATCGTGATAACTGGAAGATTCCTCATTAAAATATCATATGTGAATGTGAAAATTGTAGAAACATGTAGAAGAGTTATAATTAATGACGTCATTGCTTCGGACAAAACTGGAAATGGAAGTGAATTGAATGTCGTATTGAATGGATTAAGTAATTAGAGCTTGGAAGTATGAGTAATACAATTTTTATTATTTGTTTACTTTTATTTTATTTGTGTATTGCAATGTACTAAAAAGTTTATTATTTGAAGGAAGACTGATAAGTGATAAGGTTTTTGTTTATTTGAAGGAATTTCGATTTTTTAACGGATTTCTAGTCAAGTTGAAAAATATGCATATTTGGTGGGCACTCAGCCGTCCGTCTATTTGCAGGACAAAATTTTTACAGAAAAAAGAAGCATTGTTTTCAACTATTCTGATGAAAAATAGAGAGGAAAGCTCAAATTTAGCCACATTTTATATCAAATTTTAGGTTTTTTGATGAAAACTTCATTTTTTTGTATGAAAACCATTAAAGTTATCCGAGAAAATTTTGAAGAGCTTTTTATTTCCTACAACTTTGCTGAATTTACCATTAGTGTATTTCCTTCATAAGTGCTTCTAAAATCACTAAGAAAAAATAACGGTAATTGGCATGTGTTGGTTTTTTGTTCTTAAAATACTACATAAATTTGTTTTTTGAGTCATATCTCAATTTTTTTGTTAGAAAACCACCAAAGTGATGTATGGTAACTTTGTTCAGCATAATTAGAGCGACATTTTTGTAGAATATTTCAAGATCAAATTTTGTTTGTAACTGGATCAAAATGGCCGATAATTGCCAAAAAATGCAACTTTTCAGGGTTTTTTTGCCAAAACTTAGTTTTTTTTGTAGAGAAATACTCAAAACAATGTTCGGCAAAGTTGAATCTCGTTTAAAAATCTTCAACTTTCTCATATATAGGTCATACATTTTTTCGTGAAAAACGGGGTTAAATTTAACAAAAACGTTGAAATAAGTTTCAGGCCATCAAAAGTTAACAAAAACAGGTCCTCCGTTATTTCTGTTGATTTATCAGGAAAGTTCATTGTCTGAAGTTTTCAAAACGCTCAGAAATTTGGTTCTACGAGCACTTGGGGCTTAGACATTCAATTTTAAATAAAGGTTCTAAAACACCTAATTTTCACAATTTTGAGCTGATTTTTAAAAAGGAAACATTCGTTTAGGGCTCTTTTTGTTGTAAGTAGGAATTTTTACCGTAATTTTCACTTGATATTGTAAAGATTTCGAATTTTTATGAAAAATTTGATTTTTAGTTTTTTAACTAATTTCATGCTTGATAGTAGCTGCAAAATGGATAACGGTCAAGACTTTAATCCGGGCCGTACTTTCTTTGACTCAGTTTTTAACATGATTTTCGTAAAATTTGCAAAATTCGTGTGGTTCCGAGTAAAAATATTCGGTTGATGAAAATGCGCTCGTGAATATCATTCACGATTACGTTTCATTTTTTTCCATTTAGTATAATTTTAATCACCACAGAAACGGAATCCTTCCCAAAATGAATGTAAAATATCCATTTATGGGCATATTTTTTACATTACTCGCATAAAATTAATTCCCAAGGTGTACATTTAAAGAAGGGGCTTGGTTTTGATGAAGCCATGCATTAAAACCTTTACTTTTCTACTTTTTCAAGCCAGCTAATAAAAAAATCCAATTGAAAACCAAATGTTAGTTTTGTTAATTGAAAAACACAATTAATTAAAGAGAAAACTTAAATAATAAAAAATTAAGCAAACCCAATACAAAAATTCTACTTTTCTAACCTTGATAACTCTGATAGGGCTGATTCCACGACATTTTATTTACTTTTACTTTTTATTTCAATTCAATTTATTTCTTCTTTTTAATGAATATGTTTTTTTTTTAATTTTATTTTACTCTAGAAATGCTCTAACAAGCTGTAAGACATATGTTGAATGTTTTGATTTTCTATCCAAGATTCGAAAGACAGAGATTTTACTTACCATACATTTGTTATCTTTTGAGGTACTCTGATGAGATGGAATTCACTGAAATTGCTGTAAAAGAGAAGGAAACGTTAAAATGATGATTTAATATAAAATAAAAAGTAATAATAAACAACGGCCTTGAAATCATAGAAATCACGAGAATGACTCACACTTGTAAAATTAATCTTAAATTGAAAATTTTACTTTCATTTAATCACAAATTCCACTAAAAAATTATTTGGATTAGTTTATTATGCACTGTAGTGTGACGAAACAACATCCGATTACAAAGGAAATAGAACAAGTGATTTTTGAACAATTTCAAGTGTGTCATTGTGATGAAATTGAATGCAAAGAAAAATCAATATTTACTAATTGAATATGGTCAAGTTAAAATTCCATCAGTAATTCTATGGTTTGAAGCGATTTCTTGACCTACCTTCACAATTTTACTGCTTCCTTATCAGTTATTGATGTGATTTGATAATAATTTTTTTATTTTTTTATCGCTTGATGTGGTTTATTTTTATTTTTATCTTTTTTTTAAATACACACACAAATTTTTACGCTTTTTCTTCTTGTATTATGACGGATATTTTTTTTTTTTTCACAACGAATGACAGTGACAAGACGAATTTATGACGTCAATACAATACAGCAAAAGTTGGGAGAGGGTTCTCGAATTTTCTGGGATTTTTTTTCAGTAAATGATTTATGATTTTAATTGAATTTAATTTTTACTTTCACTGGAAAATTTTTATTTTTCATTTAAAAGACCATTGAAAGATTTTTGATACATTTTTTTCAAAGAAAAACAACAGACCGGTGTAAAATTATTTGTAAACAAACCGGACTGAAGCGCCCTCTACAAAAAACTGCCACTTTTTGACAAATGACATTTTACTGAAAATTTTTTTTCTTCAACATTTTTATAGATTTTACAAAAGCTTGATTTTCTAAATTAAAATTTTCAGTAAAATAATTTCCTCTTTTATTTTTCGTATGTTAATTGTAAAATAAGAATTATGTCGAACGGTGGATCGCATCGCAGTTCAGATCGCGGTGATGATTTTAAAAGAAAAGAGAAAAAGCGTACAATTGAAATCGGGAAACAAGCAGCTGAGGCTTCTAGAGGTCTCTTCTCGCCGGAAGACTGGAATTGTACCAAATGCGGAAATGTGAATTGGGCGCGTCGTCAAACGTGCAATATGTGCAATCAACCAAAGCACAATGATGTTGAAGAGAGAACAGGTGATACATTTGTATTAAAATGTGAATTAAAATATGAATTTATTGATTGATTTAAAGGCTATGGTGGTGGATACAATGACCGAGGTGTTGTCGAATACAAGGAAAGACAAGAATCGGATGATGAATTTGACGAGTTTGGGAGACGTCGAAAAAAGGTGAGAGGGAGTGAAAAGATAAATAATGGGAAGAAGGAAATTGAGCCACCCAAGCCGAAAAGTGTCATTGAAAGGGGTGAGAGTGAAGAGGAAGACGATGAAGATGATGGAGATATTTCTAAATACAAACTCTTTGATGACGATGAATTGGATGAATTTGAAAAGCCTCCAGTTGAAAAAACTTCTAAAGAACCATCTCCCAAAATCGAAAAACAACGTTCTCGTAGTAGATCACAATCAAGCACTTCTTCATCATCATCTGATAGTAGCAGTAGTTCATCATCATCATCTTCAAGCTCAAATTCAAGTGACAGTCATTCGTCTGGTTACCACAAAAGACGTAGATCTCCAAGTCGAGATAGATCCAGGAGTCATGGCAATAGCAGAGAAAAATCGAAAAGTTATCACAGTAGTCATCGCAGTAGTCGAGAAAAGTCAAGAAGTCATCGCGGGAGTCGCGAAAGATCCAGAAGTCAACGCAGCAGTCGAAGAACAAGCAAATCACGAACAAGATCTAGATCGAGAGATCGCCGTGATCGACGAGATTACTACAAAAAACGCTAATACTGCCATAAATCAAAAAAAAAAAAAAAATGTGAAATCTACTCAAAAAGTTAATTAGAAGGAAACTTCCGTGAAATATTTCTTGTAATCCCTAAACGTTTTTGTTTCAGCTTGTGTAGTAGAGCAAAAAATCATCGTAATATTGGTTAAGGTTTAAATGTGTTGATTAAAAGTGTACAGTTCCAAATCAAAATAATATTTGGTTTTATCTGTTTTGGCCTTTTAGGACTGGGCGCCCACTTGCATATGTGTATGGATGGTCTGTAAATCTATACCGTGACAGTTTTTAGTGGCCACTTTAATTTAAGTCCAAGGAAATTTTTCTTTCATGATTTGAATTACTTTGAGTTGAAATTGACAAAGTTACTTATGAATTTTTTATTCATCGAGCTTTATTAGAGCCAATTTAAAGGAAAATGAGAGACTTATACTAATTTCTTCAGCAATCCTTCCAACTCAGACAAGTTCGGTTCTTTTGCAGAGCATTCCACGAATTCGACCTGTTGTGACAATTGTGAAAATTCAAAGTCTTTTCCTTGTCTCCCCAAATACACAGCTCCTGAATTTGAGTTATCCACGGACTGCAATTGGCTTGTACGAGTAACACGAATCAAGTTTCTAAATTAAATTTAAAATGAATTTTTGATACAATTCTAATTGAATCGAAATATCTTACAATTCCTTTTCAAGTAAGCCTTTTACAGCTCCAGATCCTTTTGCCAAAGTGAGATCCTGTTTATTACATGCAACTACAACAGGAGTCGAACTTACAGCATTATCCGCTAAAATTGTGTACAAGAAGCTGAAATTAAATTTTATTTATTTCAAGATCAAACAATTTCAATTTAAACTGAAACTAACTCAGCCACATCTCGAACATCTTTTTGAAGCGTGCTGCTATCAACCAAGAAAACAACAACTCGTGCCGTCTTTTTATATTGATCGAAGAACTTATTTCGGACACGTTCATGTCCAGGAATATCCACTAAACGGAAAACACGCTTATCCAAGGCAATTCGATCAACATTCTCTTTAATTGAAGTAAATGTCTCCTTGGGCTCCGAGTACACAAGTTGGGAAAATGTCAGTGTTTTTCCAGATTCACATAATCCTGTGAGGAGAATGTCACTACGAGAAGCACGTCTTCGTTTAAATATCAATAAAATCACTGAAAATCAAAATTTTTATTCATCAAAAACAAGTTTTTAAATTGAAAGTCTTCAAATACTCACAGAGTGTAAAGAAAAGTACCAATAACGCAACAATAATTGGAACGAAATTGTAATCCACTAGGCTGGCACTTACTCGTGCAGAGCATTGCTTTGGTTTCGCATCCATTTTTGAAAGGAAACCTTAGTTTATTTTAAAATTAAGTTCAAAATTTATTTTTTTGTTGTGTTCAAACTGCAATTTGGCCACGTTGACGTCTATTTTGACAGTTGACATTCAAAAACATATGATTGGTTGCGTAAGTTTTCATTATTTACAAATTGAATGTGTTTCAAGGAAAAAAATAATAAAATTTTAATTTAAAATTCAAAATGATTGTAAGAAACACAACACAATTATTGTCATTACATTTAAGAAAAATCACAGTGACACGCCAATTTTGCAATGAAATCAAATCAGATCCAAAACAGAAATGGGATTTATATGCCGGTGTTCTCCTAGAACGACTTCCAATCATTACAAAAGCTTTGAATCCTTTGGAAGCGCAAGTTCAGGTAAAATTCATTTCAGGTTGAATTGAAACAAAAAATTTTCATTTTTATTTTATTATTTTTTCCAGAAAATGCTCAATGACATTGAATTTGAAAATAGTTTGAAGAGTGATCATGAGATCCGACACGAGCGTGAGCAGATCCAAGCTGAGCTAATTAAACGTGGTGAAGTTGATGTAGATCTTGATGTTGATAGTACGAAGCAAACAGCACAAGATTTTAAGGATGCGTGTACTGATGAAGCGGAAAAATTTAAATTTGCACCACGAATCACCGAGGCTGACAAGAAAAATGACCTCAAGTCGCTTCAAAGGAAATTAGATGAGACATTGATTTTGATTGCAAAACAGACTTTGGGTAAAAATCAAGTGACAGCACTGCCACAAGGAAAATGGATTCAAGGAGAAACACTTCGACAGACCGCAGAACGAGTACTGAAAGAAACAGCTGGAAGTGAATTGAAGGTGCAATTTTATGGAAATGCACCATGCGGTTTCTATAAATACAAATATCCGAAGGAGGAACGAACTGAAAGTGTTGGTGCTAAAGTTTTCTTCTTCAGAGCTGTTATTCGGGATGATAATAACGCGAATTTGGATAAAAAAGTCACATTTGAGTGGAGGACCAAGGATGAGTTGGGCCAAGTCCTGAAAAACCCGTATTATAAAAATGTATCGCAATTCATGTTGTGAAATTTTGAAAATAAAATTTAAACGAATAGTTTGTTAGTAATTCCGCTTATATTTTTTTCTCAAGTTCTTTAATTATTACCGCGTTTCTTGTCGATTTGAAAGAAATGCGTGTATTGAGTGCGCTTTTGTCATTCGTCTGTCTGTCTCAAAATCAAGATGTCTGATTTTTGCAAAATGGAGTAAAACACCGTTGGTCGTGAAAAAAATTTAAATTGTTTTTAAAATTGTTTCAAAAAAATTTCTAAAATGGTAGATTTTTCGAAATGGCCGATATTTTTAAAATCGTAGAATTTTCGAAAAAAAAGCCGCAAATCACAAAAAATATAGAAAACCGTTAAATTTTCAAAATGGCGAGATTTTTCAAAATGGCGGAGATTTTCAAAATGGCGTACTCTGTCTATTGAAATGCGCTCGTGTTTAATGTTCACGATTACGTTCTTCATTTTTCTTCTCATTAACATAACATATTCCTTTGAAATGATTTTTTTTGAACTCATCAATATAACAAGACATAATTTTGCCTGGAGCTCAATTACAATTAATTATTTTAGCGTGAAAACACCTTCGCCGAAAGAACATGAGAGTGTGTTATGTTTCATTAATATTAATTTTAATACTAAAACAAAATTGTTTTTGTTTTTTCTTCTCAAAAAAAATATTTTTTTGATCATCAGATCTGTCTGATTCAATGCTCACCGAAGTAACAAGTAATTTAAATTGACGTTAAAGAGACAGTTAATTAGAAAAATTGCAATTTTAAGCAAATTTTTTTGCAGATGTAATTATTTTTTTTAATTTTTTAATGTTTTATGATGTTATAACAATGTTAATTTTTTGTTCTGGACGGTATTTTAACGTGTTTTTGTTTTTTTTTAAAATGAAAATCACAAAATTAAATTCAATTAAAATATTTAAAATCAACGGGAGATACAATCACTTTTTGAAAGTCATTTAAAAAAAAAAGATCAGGGAAAAATGTGGATATTTATTTTTTTTTTATTCACATTTAATTCTTTTGGTAATTTAAAATTTTAACATATTTTAGGTGTAAATACTTGCACTCCATTAAAACACATAAAATACCATTAAAAATATTTTACGACATCAATCGTCGATGTTTAAAAGGTCCAAGAAGTAAAAAATAAAAAATAATAACAATAAAAAATTAATTTTAAAGTGGAATGTTTTGCCCAAAATTCAAGCAAAAGTCATTGAAATAAAATAATAATAATAAAAAAAGGCATTGATATCAAGTTAAGGCAGAAAACAAGTAACCAGGTGTAAATTTTGCCGTAATAATCACACGTTATTAGAGGTGCAAAAACATACTCATTTGATGCAATTGATTATAATCTCACGTTATTTCAATGTATAAGGAAGGAGTTTTATTTTATGGTTTGTATTTTTATTAGTCTTGTAGATTAATTTTTAATGAAAAAAATACAAAAATTCCAATTAAAATACAATATTTAATTTTATTACATGGATAAATAAATAATTATTTGAGGTATTTCAGCTGATTATTGATCAATGATAATTGAAATCATAAATTTTTCTGGTAATTTAAACGATGATGAGAAAAAAAGTCATAAAATTCAGTAAGAATGCTAGCCAGAATGAAATCGATTTGGTCCGAAACCAATTTAACGATTTTCGACCATTTTTAGAAATTGCTGACTCTGGTGGCCGATCGAAAATCGAAATCAAAAAAATAAATTTAACGGGTTTTTGACCATTTTTAGACCTTGGTGACTATGGTGGTCAGTAGATTTTCATTTTAGAGCGAATTTTTCATGTTTCGATATCTATAAAATAAATTTAATGGTTATTTAACCAATTTTAGACATTGGTGACTCTGGTGGCCGATAGATTTTCGATAAGAAATGGTCTAAAGCAACGTGCCTCTTACGGCTCTGCTTCTTAGGTGTTGAGCTACATCACTGACGCGTCATGACGCTCATGTCAAATTTATCCCATATTTTACATTTTATTACCTTTTTTTAATGGTTTATTTTTAATTTTAACATTTTTATCATAATTCCATTCGTGTCCCTTTAACGACCATCCATATTCAAATAATAAAATTGTTATATGAGATTAATTTTTAATTTTTGATTAAAATCAACAAAAGAACCTAATTTTATTATCATTTGACCATTAAAAAATTATTTGAGTTGATGTAAAACAATCCAAACAACTTCAGAATTTTAATTGTTATCTCTCTTCTTCACTTTAATATTAAAATGTAAAGATTTAAATTTCATATGCCCCCAAATAAAAGTGCATTTAATTCAATGCACGTGTATCTTGATATGATGATGCGTCAAGGTAATAAAAGGTGTGAAAGAAACAATGATAGACGCAGAGTATCCCAAAAAATTAACATGAAAATGAGAAGAGGGAAGAAAGTCATATCATAAATGAAAGATCTTTTGATCATAAATCGTTTTAAGTTTTTTTTGAAATGTCTCTGTTAAAAAATTAAATCTGATCACTTTTTAAAATGTATTTTAATGTGAATTTCATCTCAATTCACGTAAAAAACAAAATATTTAAATATTTCGTGTAAAATAAAAAAAACGAAAAAATATTTATAATATCTTAATTTAATAATAATTTAACTCTTTCGCGCATATGGGGTCATATATGACCCCAACGGTTTTTTGATTTTTTTATTTTAAAATAATTAAAATGTCATTTAAATCACTTTTATTTTTTATCAAATAATGAAATGAACCCTTATTTTTCGATTTTAGCATCACCAACCCTTATATTTTTTCTTTTTGAAATATAAAAATTAAAAAAACGCAAAAGTCGAGAAAACCTTATATGCACGAAAGAGTTAATACATGAATAGTTATCGCGATCATATATCTCACATTCAAATACAAAAAAAATATATTCGTTAAATGTGTATTTAATATAAAAATAAAAGAAAAAAAACAAGCTTAAAGGCTTTTATTACTGCACCGATGCATGTCTTGCATTTTTATTAAATGTTATTTTTTTATGAGATATATCTTAATCCATATATAAATATTATTATTTTTTAAATAGTACTTGAAAAAATGAAATGAAATGATTTCGGCTTTACACCTACCTACACCTCATGAATAGTTATGAGGGACATGCGTTAAACATATGAAATTAGGTAAAATGTCAAAAACTTAAAATAAAAATAAATGTTTAACAATTTTCGTTACAAATATTTTTTTAATGAAGATAATATCAGATAATTTCAGAGATTGAGGGAAAAAAATATTTTTTTAGCCTTAAAATTTAAAAAGAGAAATAATGAGACTCGTCTCAGTCTCATGTCTCAGAAAGATTTTTAATTTCAATTGAAGTCAAAGTGCCTTGAAGAACAGGAAAAAATGCAAGATTCATTACATTTCACATTAACTTTAATAATCATTGCAAGTAATTAATCAAATGAATCCAATTTAATTTTACATTTTTTTTTCATTATTTTCTGCGATATTATATTTTTTAGTAATTAGTATCGAATTAGCGTGATGTCAAAGTCTGATAGCATCAAACAAAATTTAAATTTGCTTAGGAATTTAACGAATTATTTAGATTTTTGCAGTACAAACCGCATTGTTGAAAGATAGTTTTTGTTCATTCTTTTGATGTTATGAATTTTTTTTTTCCTTTTTTTCTTGAAAAAAAAACCTAAATGTTTTTAAATTATTATGAACAAAACACTTTTTATTGGATCTAGCCACGAGCCTTTTGAATATGAATTTAAAGACGTGTACTTAATTTTATAACAATATTTTTTGCACCTTTAGTGTCGTTTTTAAATGAGTGATGTTATTACATTCTAATGAGGTAATTTTTTTCTTACAAGAGACTAGGGTGGTTTTTTTCCACATTTTATTATTTTTGAATTCTAAATGTATTTGTTTTTATTTTACTAAGATTTGATCAAAAAAAAATTAATCAAATTAATTTGTCTGTATTTTTAGCGCATTTCAAGACGATTTGAAAAAAAGCAAGTGTTATGGACGCTCATCTGTGTCAAAATCAAAATGGCCGACTTTTTCATAAAGGTAGAATTTTCAAATATTACTGACTGGTTCGTGAAAAAACCGTGGGTCAAGAAAAAAACGTCAGATCAAAAAAATTATGCTATTTTAGCTAAAACGTCTTAGTCCTATAATGAACACTAAACCTACTTTCTAAATCTAAACTTGACTGTTGTTTATTATTGAAATTATCTGTGATTTTACTCATTGAAGGATAGAGTTTTTCCATATTGACTGTATCGTGGTTTAGATTAGTTGATGTACGATCAGGAACATTCAAAATCATTTTAATTACTTTATTTTGAACGATTTGAAGGCTGTTTTTGTGGATGGCTGCCATACAATAGATTACTGGAGCTGCATATGTGATGATGGGTCTTATTGCTGTTTCGTACGATAATGATTTACAATCTTGCATCAGTCTGGACTTCCGTGATAGGAGATTATACAATGATCTGATAGCAATGTGAACCATTTTCAGTACATGTAGAGTGTGTGCTTTGAATGTTAATTGCTTGTCAATGATAACTCCGAGATATTTAACAGAGCTAACTTCCCATTGTATTTCAATGTCAAAGATCCGAAGGTTGTGTTGTTGAGATTGTTGACATTATGTTCAAGATCTCTGTATCATGCGCAAATTGCGCTACTTCACATTTGTTATGTGTTGGTAAATCGTACGTGAAAATATTATAAAGGACAGGTGATAACACTACCCCTTGCGGGACTCCAATTTCGATCTGATATGTGGCAGAGCGTTTTTGTTGTATGTGAACGGTGTTGTTCAGAAATGATGCTATGGCTTGATGATGTATTGGGATGTTCGTATTTTTATTTATTAGCTTGAATAACAGTCCAGCGTGCCAAACTTTATCGAACGCTTTTTCTATGTTCCATAACACTAATCTAATTGATAATTTTGTTTTGAGGCCTTGTCTTAGTTGTCTGATGTGGATAATTTTTCACGAAATCCATGCTGATGATTAGGTATGATGTTATTTGTGTCAAAATGCACTTTCAATCTGGTCAAAATGATTCGTTCTAGCAACTTACTAATCGAGCTTAATAAACTAATAGGTTGAAAGCTTGCTGGGGCCCAGCAATTAATTAGTTTGATCATGGTTACAAGAAATAGTTATAATTTTAGATCTTACCCCTTAAATGAGATGATCGAACAAAATCTGTGGCTTCAACGTCGCTTTGACACTCCGAATTGTTTTAACTGTCATAGTTTTAGAAAAGGCCTTAATTTGAAAAATCTGGTTTAGTTTTTGTGTTAGATTGAAACAAATTTGGATTAAAATAAAATGAAATTAAAAACCACTCTAATCAATGAATGAATGAAATAAAAAAAAATATAAAACGTTAATGTGTGATAACAATGCATTTTTAATGGATTCTTAAAAAGGTTCTTGAATTTACATTTTTATTATAAGTGAGAATGAAAGCGCAAGAACAGCAAAAACAGCAGCAGCAGCAACGACACAAAAAATGTTGCAATAAAAAAATCATCAAAAGAAAATGAAAGGGATATTTATTATTATTATTATTTAGCCGCATCTCATGTTTTTAGCTGATTTTTTTTTTATTAACGAATTGCAATTTCCGACAACAACATCACATTTTAATAGATGAATTTGTGTGCAAACCTTTAAATATGGATAATTACATGTAACGAGGTGTTGTTAAAGTCAAAATTTTTTATTAAATCCCTTATTAAAGCATCATTACCGACATAATTATGTGAGTGAGGTGTCTGTCTTGATCACTTATCTTATTTTAAATTATTTTTGCAACAATATTTCGTGGTTTTTAAGGTTCCGAAAAGACACTTTTTTTTTTGCAGACATTAAAGATTGCGCAAAATAATAACAAGCCAATAATCAGCATCTTTTTGCTCTTATCAATTACTTGTCTGTTGTACATGTAATTTGAAATAAAATTTGACGGACGAAATATTACAATAATTTTGTTGCATGATAATTTGATACAAGTGCGTAATCAATTATGTAATGTAAGACCATATAATTACATTTTTTCCCCTTGCAATTTCAATTCAATTCAAATTTCAATGTGATGGTGAATGTTTTGTTAAATTATCACTTGTAAGCATCAGACATCAAGTCGACATGAGTTCTAATGAAAATTAACTTAAAATTTCAGAAGTGAATCAAAATTAAATTTTTAGATTTAAGGAACGATGCAGCTATCAGACAGTTATCGACGCCCATTTCCTGTGTTTTGTCTGAGCTTTTGCATGAAAACTAAATTAAATATCAATTTATCAGACATTTATACAAAAAATGAAAAAAAAAAAAATTAATATTCACAGATACACAATTCACATGTTAAACCTCAAAATGTTTTGGCATGCAAGCAGAATTGAAATCGTTCCCTATCTGTTTATGATTGTTTATGGTGATCAGATTAAATCTCTTAATGGATTTAATAATAAACAAAACAAAAAACTTAAAGGTGCACTCCATAATTAATGTTTATAGGCAAAGTGGACGATTAAATTAAAATTTTAATGAAAATTATTGAAATGAACGTTATTTTATCTTAAAATGTAAGTTGAAGGTCATCTTTTGAAATGTGACCCCTGAAAGTATGCAATATTTTTGTTTCAATTTGCGGAAATTTCACCAATTTATTTCACCGGGAGTTAATTTCAGAATTAAATGATAAATTGCTGGAATTTTCTTCAAAATTTGATCTCAGCACAGACCGTTGACAGCTTCATACAATAAAAATTAAAAGAAGACCTCTCTCATATCACTTTGTTTATTCACATTAAAAATCAAATTAAATTAAAAAAAATTTTTGTTATCACTTCAGATAATCTTAATACTAATTTTTGAAAATGACGCACTGAATTATCACACTTAAGCAATTAACAAAAACCCCAAAAATAAAATGCTAATAACAAAAGGAAAAATGAGAGAAATATCATTAAAATTAATAATAATGAAACGAAGCCAATCAATTTTAATTTGTTTTGCAAAATAACAATAATTTTAATTTTGTATTAATTTAAAAATAAAAAAAAAAATACACAATAAAATAAACCTCAGTCATCCTGAGTAGTAGGCAAAAAAAAAAACGACAGAAAATCACATTAAAAATGTCAATGACACCTTTGCAATGTTGCACCTGCCTTAAAATACATACAATGAGCGCGCGTGTATATGCTCCGAGTTTTTGAGACTTATAACAAAAAAATAGAATTAAAAAAAGACTCTTAAAAACCGGTAAAGTAAACACAGTCATCGTTTATTGTATAAATAAAGGAATTAATATTGCATCCACTCAACGACTTAACTTTAAACGGTGTACGAAACGAACACAAAAGAGGAAAAAAAAAATTAAAAATAAAAATAACAACAAAATTAAATTTGGTGATCTTTTGACCTTTTTTATACTTCATCTTTTTTTTACTTCTCATCTTCTTCTTCTTCATTTTCATGATCATTACTTGAAGTGTGCTTCTATGTCCTCGTGTGTTAAAAGTCTCATGATTGCACGTATTGTGTCAAAAGTTATAAATGTGTTTAAATATTTTTTTTATTTTTATTGTTATTTTAGTTTTATTTTATTCCGATTTTGTTTCAATGCAATGCAATACAATAATTGTTTACTCATAAAATAATATTAAAGCGTCATTAAGATTGTTTGATTGGACTTTTTTTTATTGAGTGGTTTTTTGGTGAAATATTAATATTATTTAACCCTTTCGGTTGCCATAAGCATTTTATTATAGGACGAAAATGTCCTTCAAAACTAAAATCTGATCGATGACTAAAATCTGCTTAATCGATGTCAAAAATCTGATTTAAAACTAAAATCTGGTCGATCGATATCTAAAATCTAACTTACGACTGAAATCTGATCGATCGATGTCTAAAATCTGCTCAATCGATGTCTAAAATTTGACTTATGATTGAAATCTGCTTGATCGATGTATGGAATTTGACTTACGACTGAAATCTGCTCAATCAATGTCTAAAATTTGACTTACGACTGAAATCTGCTTGAACGATGTATGGAATTTGACTTACGACTGAAATCTGCTCGATCCATGTCTAAAATCTGATTTAAAACTAAAATCTGCTTGATCGATGTTTAAAATCTGATTTAAAACTAAAATCTGCTCGATCGATATCTAAAATCTGACTTACGACTGAAATCTGATCGATCGATGCCTAAAATCTGACTTAAGACTGAAGTCTGCTTGATCGATGTATGGAATTTGATTTAAAACTAAAATCTGCTTGATCGATGTCTGAAAGGGTTAAAATAATCAAGACAAAGATTGAATAATTACATTTTTATGAAGAAATGTGTTCAATTCAAGCACTTCTTGACATTTTAACTTATGACCTTGACACTCAAGCAGACTTTTTGGAATTTATTTGATTTTAGCTTGTAATTTT
Organism: Culicoides sonorensis; assembly: GCA_900002565.1. Lineage (NCBI taxonomy): Eukaryota > Metazoa > Arthropoda > Insecta > Diptera > Ceratopogonidae > Culicoides > Culicoides sonorensis. Next base: position 2,890,915 of record LN483352.1, on the reverse strand, counting down.
TGTTTGAACTGAAATTCTTCTTCACCAATAATCTCATTTAAAGTCTTTTAATTCAACTAAAACAATATTCAATTTAATTTATTCAAAAAAGAAAAATTAAATAAAATTAAAAAAAAAAACAAACACTAGTTCGATATCGAAACACATAAAAACTGATAAAAAAGATAAAGCAGCAGCAAAGACACGACACGAATATTATTTTATAATATTTTATTATTAGGAATGTGTTTCATGAAAAAAAAATTCAAATAATAATAATAACAATAACATAATAATAATAATATTAAAATGAAAAAAAAATAATATAAAGATAAATCGGTCGTGTTCAGCATTTAACATACATTGAAATTGAACAAAATATTGTATGAAACGAGTTACGTTCCCACGCCACGCGACACATCAGATTTTTTTCTTTGAATTGATTTCGTGTGTTTATGAATAAGAAAAAGAAGAGAAATACCTGTTTATTTCTTAATATATTATTATTATTAAAATGATTATTATTTATATGTTTTTTAAATTTTGATTAAATATTTATTAAAAAAAACATTCAAAGCCTTTGACTGCTTCGATGTGCGTTAAATATTCAATCAAATCAAATGGGTTAGTTATTAATTTTGATTTGATCGACTATTTTGATTATTATTTAAATCTTAAACGGAATCTTGTCTTTAAATTTTTGATTTCAAAATATTTTTAATGTGTGTGCTTCTTCTCTTAATTGGAATGGAATATTTTTATTTTTTTTAATGGCATCCAATTATGACTGGATTAGTAGACACACGCTCACTTTTATAGAGCAGTGCTATTAAAAATATTTTTTGAAGAAAAAAAATCCTTTTTTAAATGTATATTAGAATGACTGAAATTTGAGAATAAAACATAGCTTAAAGGCATTTTAAAGTTAAATTGGTTTAACAAAAAAAAACCAAAAACACGACCTATATTTTAATGCAGATTTCGCGTTTTGCATGGGGGATTGTCTGTGATGATCTTTTTTTAACGTTATTAATTGGTTTCTACTAGAAACCTGTGCAAACATGCTTGATTTTGGAAAGATAATTGTTTCTGTAGGGTATTCAAATGCTGAAATGGATAAGAAAAAAAATTAGGTTTTCATAAAATTTTGATCAAATTTTTGCCACACACAGGTTTAGTTTCTTGGAATTTTGACTGATAAATTAAGGTAACTGTAGATTTATTGTTCAAAGACAATGATAATTTTTTTAAATGAGTTTTTATAGAAAGTTAAAGGAAAATTAATATGAATGGCTTGAAAATCACTTTACAGACCGATTTACAGGTAGTTCATGGATGGTGCTATTGAAATTGACCATCTCTCAATCGCCATGACCTACTTACGATTTTAATACAATTTAGCCAGTAACTGCACAGAAAGCACACAAAAATGAGCTCTAAAGTGTGTTTTTTGCCTCCTAATATATGCAAATTCGACTTTGTCAGTTCAGCAAGGTTGCAGCTTGAAACATTTCGATGAGTTCCAGATGTCACCACATTTCAATGGCGGCGCTGATCTTCAGATTTAAACAGTTTCAATTTCATCGACTAATCAGAGCTAAAAAAATCTGATTTTTCAAACCATTTTGATTAAGGGTCCAAGTCACTAAGGAATCAAATTCCAAGCCCTGTTACATACATTTTGTTATGGCTACGCTTAACTCCTTTTTTATTACTCACTCAGACGCAGTCAGATACTCAAATTTAATCTTTAATTCCTAACATTTTAAAGCCATTAAAATCATTTTATTTTATTATTTGCCTTCAGGGTGACGACAAACATAACAAATAACTAACCATTTTATATCAAACATATTCATTTCATTTCAAAATGTGAGCTAATCACACATTGGCCTTGAAATGTTTATTTTTTCGCGCATCTGCTCTAGTTTGAAACTAAAAAAATGTTTACAGAATTGAATCATTTTATGTAAGAAACAGAAAAATCATTTATTATTTTATTTAAAAAGAATTCAATTTCATTTCATTTCATTAAAGTAAAACAAAAACGGTAGCATTAATATATTGGACGTGATCATCATTTTCATTGAAATTTATTGATATCATCGTATCATATAAAACAAGATGAGAATATAAATAACGATCGAATTTAATAATTTTATATGACCAAAAGCGCATTGAATTTTACATTATACACAGTTTTTATTGGAATTTCATACAAAAAATTTAAAAAAAAAATTTGGATTTAAAATATTCAATTTTAAAGTAAAAAAATTGGAATTTATTATCATCATTGTTTCTTGATTTTGTTTTCTATTCAAAAAATTGGATCTTTTTTTGATTTTCAGTGTGCACCAATTAAGTTTGATCACATTTTAGAAAACTATTCAAAAATATGCAATAAAATGATGAATTGCTTCCGTTTCAATATTCGATGTTAAAGACAGTCAAAATTCAATATATTGTTTTTGTACATTGATAATCATGATCTGTTGCCTTAAAAATTCTCAAGTATTGCAATGAAAAACCAGTGAGATATAAAAATAAATAAATTAACCTTTCAATCTGGGTTGATCCCAATTGTTTTTTATGTTCAGATGAATCCTTTTTAAAACTCAAAGCACTGTAACAAGTAAAGTAAATTTAGTAACTTATTTCGAAAAGATGAGGTTTGGTTAAATCGTGAGTTGGCATCAAATTTAAAAGTAATGTTACAGAAAAAAAGTGGAATAATGAAGACAAGTCGCTTGTAAAGCCTTTTTTATGTAAACGATGAGATTGAAATGGACTTTTATTTGTATTGTGTAAGAAAGGTGTAAAATTATAATAAAAAAAGAAGAGTAAATATGGGTATAAAAAAAATTGTTATTATTGTTGTGTTTTGTCTTGAATCTTCATTTATTGTACGTATTTTGATGAAGCAATTGCTATTTTTATGATAAACAGTGAATTTAATGAGCCATTGAGATCGTTTTATTTAGAAATTTGAGAAAATTCAACCTTTAGAGAAAATTTCGACCTTTAGAGGCAATACGACCATTTGTGAAAATTTCCACCTTTACAGAAAATTTCGACCTTTAGAGAAAATTTCGACCTTTAGAGAAATTTTCGACCTTTAGAGAAAATTCGACCCTTAGATAAAATTCGACTTTTAGAGAAATTCAACCCTTAGAGGAAATTTCGACCTCTAGAGAAAATTCGACCTTTAGAGATAATTCGACCCGTAGGGAAAATTTCGACCTTTAGAGAAAATTTCGATCATTAGAGGCAATGCTACTGTTTGACACTTCCGAAAATGCACTTAAATTTTTAATCTCAATCTGTTTCCTTTTAACTTATTTCTCACACAAATGCATGGAAAGTCAAATGCCATGGTCAATTGAGAGAGAAGAAAAAAAACTGCTCTATCTGATTGTCTAAGTCACGATTTATTTATATATTTACATGTGCAGAGTGTCATTCTTGAATTTTAATGTTTGAATTATTATAATCGAGACCACTTTTAAATTTTCAACGTTCATTGAATTCCTAAAGCTAAATCCGAGATTTTGAAGTAAAAATTTCATTTAATTGCGATGATAAGATTATAAATTTAATAAAAACAAACACACAAAATTTTTGTTCAGTGTTATTAATTTCAAACCATTAAAATTTACTGATAATGAGAACGCACTTAATTCTGATAAGATCCCAAAAAAATAATTTTCACTTAAAATTTCAATTTAATTGCCCTTCGTTTTAAAAAAAATGTAGTTAATGAAAAAAAATAAAAAAATACATAAAAGAGCGCCTTTCTTATAATTAAAAACTGATCGTCCTTTAAATGTCACATCTTATCTTCATTTTTTACGCTTAATCATTTTATTTTATTATTTGCTCCACACTTGTCTTGTTTCACTTCATTTATTGAGTCCAAATAATTTATTGTTAATCGCAAATTTCTTTTTTTTCGCAGATAGGCGTGAATTTAATTATACTTTTTATACATAAATTTACCGCATACAAAAATATATCAAAAAAAATTAGTGGGAAGAGAAGGGTTCGTTGCTTGTGATGCAAAGAAATCTTATGTGTTGAATTTGAGTGATATATTATAACAGATATTTTTATTTTACATTGAAATCACATTTTTAAAGGTCTTTCGATATTAATTGAAGGAAAAGTTATACAAAGATAAGTGTTACAATTTGGCCAGAAGCTTAATTGATTTTTCTGTATTCTTACATTCAATGTAACAATGTTTTAAAATAAAATCATGACAATATTTTGTGATACAATGTAGGTTTTGATTCAGGATACATTGCATTGCCTAAATTCTTTTAAGAAATTCTTGTATTAAAAATTGAAACAGTTACTTTGAAAGAAAGACAAAAAAAAATATTTTTTATCATTTTTCATTCATTTATAAGGCGTTAAATGTAATAATAGCCAATAAAGGTAAATTTATGATAATTTATTGCAGCATAATTAGTGATATGCAACTCATTTTTTTGTGTGAGTGTGTTGCATTCAATCTCTTAAGAGCAATAAGAGAAATATATAAATTGGGTATGTAATTAACGAGTTATTCTCAATGTTATGCAAAAATTTAAAGACAGGGATGTGCAACTTTAATATATTGTGTCTTAGGAGTATTGTGTAAGTTTAAAGTAAATTGGACTTTATTAATTAAGAAGAGAGAGTCTCGGGTACATCGAGTTCAATCAAAAAAAAATTTAAAAATATTAAGTGCAAAAATATCTTATCAGATGTCGTCTCGACTTTTGAGCTGCAATATTTTCAATCATGTCATTGCTGTCTACCATATTCTGAAATCACTGAGCCTCTCGTGACCCATTGAGCAAGTATGAACATATCAGATTGTGTTTGCTAAGCGTTACAAATCAAAACAGAAGATCGTTAATGTTTTATTATTTCAACTCATTTAGATAGTAGCATCCGTATGTATATCTCTCCTTCGTTTATGTCTGTTGAGTGAAATTTTCATATCTGACATTCCGTAAAGTCCGTAGACATCAAGTTTTTCTTACTAGAAGTTTATCGTCTGAATAACTAATCTGAAAGATTTTTCAAATTATGATAAGAAACACTGGTAATTTTTTTTTTTTATTTTACAGACTGGCAAATAAATGAGGCAGCAAGCACAGAAATATAACAACTACACTATTTCGTATTTCTTTACTTTTTATGTTTTGATCCAAACTTGAGGAAACTTTAGGGTTTCGGAACAACAAGCATAAATTTATATTGTTTATTTAATAGACATGTTAAGTCAATAATTTTCTGACTTCCTCCTGAGTTTTCTTTAGGTTTCATTAACTTTATGATTTACACTACTTTTCACAAATTATCTTTAAACTTTTAGTAGACACATGTTTCTTATACTTTCTGTTTTCTCGTGATGATTTAGTTGTTGTTGATTTCGAATGGAAAAGGGCAATTTTGGAAACAATATGGCCTGCCTCGATTGTTGTAGCTACGAGCACAACCTCTAACCAACAAGGAGAAACAGCGGTGATGGTTAAGCGTTCTTTTTAAAGAAATGATGTTAATAATGAATATATTCTTATAAATCTTTCTTTCAATTCACTTACCCATGATTACGAATACTGAAAAGTCATATTAAGGATTAATAAAAAATTTTTTGAATAATTTATTTTTTTAAAAAAATTACCTTTAGATTTACATTAGGTCAGAAAAGAGTCCATAACCAATTACTCAAATACAGTCATTTGACATTTCAGTTCAAAAATACTGATTGACTTATTCTCGTTGTGTCCTAAGGGCGTCAGACACTTGCTTATTTGTCCTTATTGTACTGTTAGAGCTTTAAAATAAAATCAATGATTTTTCAATATTTTCATGGAAGACCCCAGTTTGAATATCAATGATGCAAAAACTAAATAAAAGAACAATAAAGTTTAATGATTACGAATAATAATAACAAATGATAATGACTTTGGTCTCTTAACACAAGCAAAAATGAATTCAAAAAAAACATCATACCTATCTTAATTAACAACCATTTGTATGAATTATTATCATTAAAAATCAGCCTCATTGATGTTTTTTTCTGCTTCATTAAATAAAAAACTAACAATTTTTTTTTCGTATCCACTGATACACAATAAAATATTTGATTAATTTAAATAAATAAATGTCTGATATTTAAAACATTTTTTCCTCTTCTTTCTGTCTGAATCTAAATATCACACCACTTTCATAATATTATTAGCAATTAATATTTTTTCTTGTTTTGCAAAAAATCATAATGATAATGATAAAAAAAATCAGAAATAACAAAAAGTGGGACGTGTCTTATTTTGATTGCTTAATCGAGGTGATAAATAGGGGGCTGAACTTGTTAGATGAAATTTACAAAGCTAAATATGATTCAAATTCATACTTTTACTGCACTTAAAGCTAAATTAACTTTATCTTAATTTATAATTAACAACAAAAAGGCATTTAAGAAAAAAAATGTACTTGAGATTAAAAAATTTAACATATCAACATAAATCTCATGTCGTTTTACAGCAGTCGTTTTTTGTTTCCTTTTTAATTTTAAAAGCAAGTTGTATATTTTTTTTTATCTTTCGAAAAATTAAACACATGCTATCCTGATTGTGTTCAAATGTTTATTGCAATCTTGCTGAAACAATCTGATCTTATCTCAGTTGAAATGATGATGATCTTCGTTAGTGTTTGATATTTTTATCGTTTTGCTGTTTCCTTTCAATTTAAATGATATTTGTCTTGGCTCAATGATAATCAGATTTAATAATCAGTTCAAGACAAAAAAACCAACAAAAAATTATACATGAAACCTTTAAAATTTGGGCACACTTATAATTTTATTGGTTCATGTTAAATTTTAAATGAAAGAAAGTTTACATTTGAATCACAAATCGAAGATAAGAATCTAATTGGGTAATTTATGTAATCAAATATTAAAAATCTGTAATTTGATGCATTTAAGTTAAAGTGCATTTTTTGTTTGTCAGATTAAAATCAATTTTCATCGTAATTTTTGATGAAATTCACTGATAAAGCTCGTGAAAGGTTTCAATGCGAATTTTAAAAAAATGACCGTTAATTCAAATTGACCATTATTTTTTTGAAATTTTCATAAATTATCAATTTTTGACATCAAAGTGATTCATGAACTTTACTCCAAAAACTTTGAATTTAAAAAAAATCCGTTAATTCAAATTGACCGTTATTTTTTTATGAAATTTTCTTGAATGGTCAGTTTTTGGCCTTAAAATGATGCAAAATTGATGAACCAAGCCCAGTTAAGTAAATCAATTCAAATTTAAATAAAAAATTTCAATGAAAAAAAAATAAAATATCGACTCACGAATACAAAATCAATTGTTATTTTCCTTTCTTCATTACATCTGGCAAAGACGAACTTTATTACTCTGCATTTAAATATTTATTGTTCTTCAAAAAAGTCCATTGTTAAAAATTCTCCTTCATCATGATCATCATCGTGCATATGAAATTGAAGAAAAAACTTGAAGATCATGTTAATTGTCAATAAGGTCAATCAAGTTGAATATGTCTCGTCTCCTATTCAATTTCATCACCAAATAAGGTGCACTCTGTACTATAAAAGATTGTTGTTCTGTCTATTTTCCTTAAAAAGTAAAGTATGCAGAAAAAAATCTTTTTAATTCAGTTACAAAAAAATTAAATGAAATGCAAAGGCAAAAAAAAATTACTTGTTAAAACGAATTAAGAATGTATAAGATGAAGTATGGCGAGTATGCAGTGATTTATAATAAAAATAAACACATTCATGGTTTTAAAAACGATAAATAACTGAAATGTAATGAAACAGTAAAAATAAACAACGAAGAAGGAGAAAAAGAAAGAAAAAGACAACAGAAAAAAAAATCAAAACAACATTCAGTAAAGTCATATAAAGGCCGTGAGAACACTTTACAATTATGAGTTCCCAGACTCGTGCTTCACTCTGTGTCTATCCATAAAATTAATATATTAAATGTGTGTTGTACACACGACATAAAATAAAAAAGTAATAATAATAACGACAACATGCCACACCGTATATCTTTCAATGAAATGAAATACACAGCAAGTAAGGCACTTAATGTGGTGATGTTGGAACTTTTTTTTATTTTTATTTTAATTTTATACCTCTTTTCTATTATTTGAATTTTTTTATACCTGTATAACTGATGCTGGTTCATCTTAAAGTCACGTTTCTTTAAATTTTATTTGAATGTTTACTGTTTGTATCTTCAAGTTAAGATATAAACCAAAAATTATTGGTATAAGTCTCGGACACGTTCTGCGCGAGCATGAATTTTTATTTAATCGAAAAGGAGTCTTAAATTAAAAGAAAAACTTAAAAAAAGAAATGCTCAAGCTGCTCAATTTGAAACAATGGGACTTCCTTTTTGAACAATAACTGCATTTAATTTCACGAAAAAAATACATATAAGTTGTGATCATGAACGCAACGAGAGAAGTAAAACAATAAAACTTTGATGTCAGTTTAAATCCAGGCCATATTGGCTATAAATTTATAATTTAAATTAGTAACAAATTGTCGAGAAATACAGAAATTATACGTTTATAATTTAAATATTGTATTTATATTTATTTATATGCATTTATATTGGTTATAATTGGTTATAATTTTCAATTTGTGACAAAAAAGTGGTTATAAATGACTCATATATTATTGTTACTCAAATTTTGTTTTTGATGAATTTTAAAATGTTCAAGTTTTCGTTCTTCTTTGTGAACATATTTTATTTATTTAAAAAAATATTATTTATTTTAATTAAATATTTTATTGAATAATGGATTTGATAATTCTGAAGAAATTAAAATAAGTTCAATTATTTATTTTCCTCTCAGCTTTTGAATAAAATTCACAATATAATTACTGAAAAAACGAGAAAAAAAATTTTTTAATAAATCAGTTTATCATCTTAGAAAGTCTTCTTCTTAATCAAAAATGTTAATGACCTTTAAAAAAACTAAGTCTATCGGATCTTGAAAAGAATGTTGCCGCAACGAATTATCATCCGTATCTTAGACCAGCTTATTAATTTTTCAGAAATAGTCGAAATAATATAAAAAAATGAATATACGCTCAAGACTTTTTGACAAATGAAAAAAAAATTCTTTTATTTTCATTATTATAAAGAATTAAAATAAATGAAATTTATTTAAAAGAAAAGTTTTGAAGACTCCAAATTTCTGGTTACTAAAGCTTTTCTATTATAATAATCACATGCAATATTCTCTAATCAAAATCTAATAATTGATAAATGCATATTTTTCATATTAATATTATTTTAATATAATTTTTGTAAATCATTTGAAATTTGAAAAATTTCTCCTCAACAATTAACTTTTTAATTCGCCTAAAACTAATTTTATTACTAATAATATTTTATATTTTTTTGGATAATTAACAAATTTAATTGATATTTATTTACTATTTAAATATTTTTACTCAGAAAAAATCCGTTCATACATTTCATCATCATATTCATGATTCATACAAATACCATACAACATAAACAAGAAAAGTGGAAATATTTATTACTCAGTATTTATATTTCTCATTTATAATTTTCGTATAGATACTATACAACACATACACAACAAGTGGTTATAATTTAGTAATATACATTTATAAAAATTATTATTTTTATTTCTGCATATTACTAAACATTTCGTTACTATAACAAGTTATAATCAATTTATAAGTCGCAATATATTTTGTTATCCGGCCTTGGTTTAAATATTGGTTTGCTACTTTATAATAATAAATAAACGTTTCATTTTATGCGTTACCTTTTGTTTTCTTTATTTGGTAGTAACTTTTTTATTATTATATTTAACTAAAGGTGATTTTTTTTGTTAAAGTTGAATTTACTTGACACATAATACGCGCGCCTCTTTTTCACTGAATGTTTTACTTGAATATTGAATGATAACATGTAATTTAAATTTTAGTTTGGTCAAAAGATCTACGATTTATTTTTTATGTTTTCAGGATGCATTTTAATGAAATGGATCTGAATTGTGTAAGAATTAAATGTCAATTTCATTTTGAGCAAGAATAACTACAATGCACGTGTATCTTTTAAGAGCTTCATCAATTTCCTGCTCAGTTTAGGGATGGAAAACGATTTAGAAAATAAGAAAGGGAACCAACACAGGTGGAGCAACTAAAACGAAAAAAAGAAGCCCTTTAGACCTGGTTTCAGTTCCAGAAAGCACCACACAGAATAGTCTAGAGCACAATGATCAGTGAACATACAAACGACCACTGTCAGTCAGTACGGTTCAATCTGATCAATTGTCTAGAAAGAATAGAATCAGGTTCCTTAACGAAGAGACAAGTTCAACTTAGAGCGTTCATCTAATTTGACCATCGATTCCGGAAAAGGCTGATCTTACTGTTAGAGCTCATACAAATCAGAGGGAATCGCACACCAAGTACTGAGGATCTTTATTATTTCACTTGAGAAATCTGATTTATAGGAGAAGGAGGATGGTTCATTAATTTGTTTGGGCAATTCCACTTTAAATAGATCTTTTGTGCAACCCATGAGATCAATTCGGCTTCAATCAACGATTCAGGTCTGTAGTTATAGAAATTAACAATCTTAGGCGGATTCATCCTACTCATGGTACGTTGGTTGGGAAATTCTTCTTCAAAGTTTTGTAGCCTTATTCTAGCTATCGACTCACATTTGCATACTATATGTCTAGCCGTTTCATCCTGCTCCAGACAGAGTCTGTTATTCCTTGATTCGCTTCTGCCAATCTTATATAAGTGTCCTTTCAGATCAAAATGACCTGTAAGTAGTCCTATGAGCTTCTCATCTGACTAAAATTTTCACTTCTTATCATTTTAACTTCAAATCCTTAACTGTCCAGGTTCCATTTCAAATTTCGTGTTAGGTGTTAGAACAATCTTCTCATTTTGAACAGTTGTGTTGAGATCAATTTTAAATTGAACTTTAAATTTAATTCTTATCTTTAAACATTACTTTATTTGCTTTTATTTTATGAATGACAAACATTTCTGTTAACTTAAAATCCCTAAATAATCTGAGATAATTTCCAAGAAAGTAATATTTTTTTTGTCATGCTACTCTTTTTTTTTTCATTTTCATCATCATCATCTTGTCTTCTTCTTAATTTCATTGCATCTTATTTACCTTTCCCACGAATTCTTTATTTACATCTCATAAAAATAAAGTAATATCACATATTTATATAATAATAAAAATAATAAAAGATCTTTGTCACACTCACTGTCATACAGGTGAGTTTAAGTCACACTCGCACTGAAATGCACTTTAAATGTAAACAAAACTCTTCTCTCGGCAAACATCAAAAATTAGTTTACTTTACTTGTGTTATGTGATGTAAAAAATAAATAAATAAAAATAATTTTCGTCTTCTTATTGTTAAATGAAATGAATTAAATGAAAAAAAGAACAAAAATGAGGATGTTATGTCTCAAAATGAAATGAAATTCTTTGTTTATTCAGTGTCTAGGGTTAAATTTCACTTAATATCATTAATTCAAGAAACTGTCAAATCTTAAAAATTCAAAATTCAAGTATTGACTAGAAAAAAGCAAAGTTATTTAAATGCAGCTTAAATATTACATTAAATGACATTGTGATTTAATAACATAAGAAAAAACAACAAGTGTTAATAAATAGCCGAGATAAAACTAATTTTCTGTTGCCATTTAAAACCCATTCAAACATAAAACATTCATTGGAATGCGTGCAAGGTGCAACTAAAATAAAGTTTTGTTTTCATTTTATCGTTTTTATTTCTTAACAAATAAAAACACATTAAAAATTTTAGCAAGTTTAAACAAGTCCACACATCTTTTGATGCACCAAAGTCAAATGGAATGTAAAAATTAAAAAAAAAAAATTAATAATAATAAAACAAAAATTAGATGTCTCGTTTTCGCTTTTCTGGTTTCGTTTATGTTTTGTGATGATGCATCCAAGTGACTTAGATGATCGTTTTACATGATGATACAAATTATTAAGAGATGGTTTCATAACGAAATGTGATAAAAATGTCCTTTTAACTCATGATAGAACATGGAGAGCGAGCGATGGCCGGTTATGGCTGATTATGGTCGGTAATGGCAGAAAATTTCGGATGACTCATTTCAGCCAAAATGGTGATAAAGTGTAGTTTTTGGTTGTTTTGGCTGATAATGGACGATTTTAGTGGATTGCTGATAAGGCCCAATATGGTCGTTAATGGTAATGGTCAGCAAAATTTACCCATAATTGGTCATTTGAACAACCAGATCTGACCAGAATCTTTTCAGTTTGTCAAATCAAGAATTGAATACTAGAGTTGTCTATCTTTTGCTTTTGCTGCCGAGTTTCTTACTTTTAGCACCTTCAGGTCTGCTTCGACGCTTAAACTTCGCGTCCGTGGTCTAGAGATAAAGCCGGTTATTTGTCCCAAATCGGTGAAAATCTCGAAAACACTCAGATTACTCATATTCATCAAAATATTGCTCAACTATCATTCTCAAAGTGTTCTCAAAGATATATCCGTTTGTTCTTCTGGAATTAGGTGAAGCTGAAAAAACTGTTAAATTTTTGTACATAAAGCATTAAAATTTTAAATAACAATAAAATCTTACAAATATTTTCGTTACCTCACGTGACCGTCTTGTTATCCTTCGCTTCAGAACCTTAATTTGGTATTGCGCGTCTAATTGATTGCATCTTTGCTGAAGTAACCAAGGCAAATGTGATCGTAAATGCACAAACCAAGATATCAAAATTTCCTCTTGTTCTCCTTTCAATGTAACACTAAAATAATTCAAATTCAAATTTAATGCTAGGTAGCTACTAAATGCTTCTGTTTATAATTTAACATCCTCCTAAATGACCAATCAGAAATAAATAAAAATTAAGAATACAGAAAAAATAAAATTTCAATATAAATTACAGTTGTAAGACGAAAAAAAAAACATTTTATATTGTGATACCAAATTTGCACATACACACGCTTCATATTATACATAATAATTATATATTAGCATGAAATGAGAAAAGAAATAAACGTAAAAAATAATTTATATAAGCTAATATAAAGTTAATTGTATGTTTCGGCAACATTCATTATTAAGATTTTATTATACTAATAATCATGATAATTGACGGAGCACCAGCGTAAAGTTGTCGGCTAAATTCTGATGACTTTTCATGACTTGTGATATTGATTGAATTGCAATAATTTTTATTAGAGCACTTCCAATTCATTGCAATGAACTCAAATAACATTGAAACGATGATGAAACGTCAAAATTATACAAATTTTTTTGATCAGGCAATCCATCATAATCATGAGAAATGAAATTTAAATGAATATTTCATGATTTTATGATTCAAACAAATAAAATGTGGTGTATTCAAATGATGGATCTTGAACTTTTTTATAATCATCTTGAATATACACAAAAAAATTGTTAATCGTGCCGAAAATATGTTAAAATTCAATTCAATGAGAGAAAAAAAACTGGACATTAAAATAATGCGATAAATCAATAATTTTGTGTTAGACGCGCGCGTGGAGTACAAATCGTGAGTTTCAAGTTAATTTGTGTTGCTTCATGTGAATCATGATTGTTCCCTCAAAGTGAATGGAAGTTGTTTTTGTTTGGCTCTTAAAAATCTGAAAATGAATGTTAATTTGAATAATTTCATGGAGCTTGTTCGATATTGGGAGAAAAATCAAGATGAGAGGGAACTTGGGCTACTGTTTCATTTAAAACGGTTTTACACTTAATTTAACATTTTATGCATGATTAAATTTTGTTAATTTTACTTGAAACATGTTTTTTATAACACTACACTGAAATTTTCAACGACCTTATTAACGCCAGTTACCTTTAATTTGCTATTTTGCAGTCTTTTTTCTCCGTGTAGATCATTAATCAGCTCTAAGCGCCATCTGCAGGGTTTAAATCAAAAAACTTGGTAGAAAAATTATCAGGAAAGCTCAAAAACGACTAAATTTATATAAAATGCCTTGAATTCTGATTTTATTACTAACACGGATAAAAATATTTAAAAAAACAGCAAGCAAGTCACTGTACAAGTCGTCGATGAGTTCTGTAGCTTCTCGGAGAAGATCGATTGTCCTATAAAACACGTGTCCGATGTTACCAAAGTCGTTGAAAATTTCAGTCAAATTATTTTCACCTATAAGTGCCACACGACATTAAAGGGAACATGTGCTTGACATTTTCTCGTCACAAAAATTTTTAAATCAAAGCATTTCAAATCAGAACATAAATCGATGCAAAATTTCATTTTCACACACTTTTTCATTTAAAAGGACATTAAAAACACATTTAACACTTGGAGATCCTTAGGGTGACTTGTCACCCAAAAACGAACTTAATTATGTTCTATTTTTTTTACTTTGATTCCAATATTATTGAAACTTCATGACTTTGTCAGGAGTCATAAAAAGATAATTTAGGAATAGAAAAATATGAAATTTGGGTTTTGGAAAGGGTCGTAAAAAAAAAAGTAACACATAGGTCCCTAGGGTGACATGTCACCCAGGTAATATTTTTACATTTGTCATTACTATTTTTGTAATAATATTTCGTTTATCAATGTAATTTTACAATTTTAGTTCCTTTTGTAAGATGTAAATGTTTTGTAAATGCACTATTACAGACGGTTTGTCCGCCATCAATCTGACACTCTGACCTCTGTCACTCGGACACTCTGACTCACATTTAGCTCCATAACTCCAGGACGGCCCATCGGAGCGAGGTCGGGTTTTTTCAGTATTATAGAGGAGCCCATGAGGATTATTTATAAATCATTAGTTTTGAGATTGAGCTCAAGGCTTAGGCTCAAGAGCCTCCAAAACCTGAAAAACCGTTAAAAAACGGTTGAAAATTTTAAAATATTGATGATTTCTTTTGTTGGATGGAGAAGTTTACCCATGAACTTTAAGTCAATAGCTCGCAAGTTAGGCTCAGGGTTTGGGCTCAATGATTGGGCTCAGGGATTAGGGTCCAGAGCCTAAAAACGGTCAAAAGCTCAAAATGTTTGATTTTTTCAAATTTTTTTGATTTTTTTTCCTAGTAAGTAGTTCCTAGTAGAAAGTAAATGCAAATTAGATAAACATATATTCTGGGTGACATGTCACCCTAGGGACCCGAACGTAACTTTTTCTTAGGGATCTCCAAGGGTTAAAATTAAATCACATAAAAATACAGCATAATTGATAAATATCGTGATACAAATTCATTTTTTACATCATTAACATTGTACTTGTACTAAAATTATGTGCGAAATTATTCCACTTAATTTTAAGTTGATTTATTTTTACATAAACTTTAACATACGTAATCATTAGTATTGAATGTGACCTTGAGGAAATAAACCGGCATAAAATAGTAGTTATTTTTAACCTAAACATTACAAATAATTGTTATAATGTTATAAAACTAGTTGAGAAAGCAGACGACCTTAACAATGAAAGTGAAACAAAAAAAAAATTGCTATGACAAAAAAAAATTCATCATAGACATTGAAAATGACGGTAAATATTATGTCCAAAAAAAACAAATAACCCACATTGAATTTCGATAAATTTACTTCTGCTCTATGACTAATGTCAAACTAACAAACTAAATTGTGTTTAAAGATAAGGCGCAACTCGTGTGTTTTTTTTTCTGTAAATATGATAAAATAATTGATTTTATGACAATACAACTAAAATTTTAAAGTTTTAAAGGGCATTTCAATGAAAGTTCAAACCTTGTCTAAAAACAAATTTAATTTTTAAGTTTCATTACCGCTTGTATTTTTTTTCATTAACATTTCATTTGAGGTTTTCATTAACGTTGTTTTTCCATGAAAGGAGATGCGTTTAAATGTCTGTTTGAATATAATTAAAATGAAAAAATAAAACTATAAAAAAACTATACGTTATCTTTGTTTCTGTTTACGATATTTTAACAATAGTTTTATTGTATCAATTGTTTGATTAAAAAATTATTATTACTATGAAGATGAAGATGAGTCAAAATGAGTGAATTGAATGAGAGTGTGTCGAAATTGGATTTTTGGTGTCTTAATTGAAATTTATCTTAAAATGAAATTTTAATGAATTATTTTTTAAGCTCATATTAGAAAAATCGTTCAGGACTTTAAAAGTGTGGCCTTAATTTTAAAATTCAGACGTAGAAGCACTGTGGGCTCACGAGAATCCACAAGCGCTCTAAGTTTTATATTTACCGCAATGCTAAGGACCCTGTTTCTTTGCGCTTACATGAGGAAATAGATGAGATTGAAGTATTAAGGCATCTTTTGACAAATTTTGACACTCGTGAGTCAATCAACAGCATAGCGAGTGGTATGCGGGACATTCTATGAAGAACGCTTTTATCTTTGAATGCTAAGCTCATTTACTCTTTTCAATGTATTGAAAATTGTTATATCTCAGATCTAAATGTAAAAACTTCCGAAATATTTTGTACTTGGCGTCTTTATATTTATTTTTAGGCATAGGGTCTCAGCGTTTTTTCATCAGCTTTGTCTATTGATTCTCAATGCTTAAATAAATTGTATTGGATTTTAGATGTTACTGACGGATGCTAGACTTCGTCTCGATGTCTTGGCGCCTTGAGCCCTGAAGATTTTATAAAAGAGTTCTGGTTTAAAACAAAAAGTCTCTCTTCACATGAGTTTGTGGCGTAATACTTTTCACAGAAAAATGTGACTCCAATGCATCCATCATGGCTTTTGCACTATGCACTATCCATCTGGTACCAGACTTGCAATCATATATTTTGCTCGTTTATCCACGCTTCATTTTCCACTAAGTTTAAGTAAGATTTTTCTCAAGTATATTTAAAATGCCATAACCTTTTAATATTTAATACTAATCATTAAAAGAACTTACCAAAGCTTACAGTAGCATTGGTCAGATGGAAAAAGAGGCCTTGTATGGTATTTAAATCACTAAGTTCAATTGTATCATTCTTTTAAAAGCCATTATTTCATTTCAACGACCACTCCCATGTGCACAGATCATCCGACATGTAAGCGAAAGTAATCGTAGCGTCTCCAGAGCAGATTTTTGGCACAC
The DNA here is from genome assembly GCA_900002565.1 of Culicoides sonorensis. Classification (NCBI taxonomy): domain Eukaryota; kingdom Metazoa; phylum Arthropoda; class Insecta; order Diptera; family Ceratopogonidae; genus Culicoides; species Culicoides sonorensis. The sequence continues at coordinate 2,873,764 of LN483352.1, read as the reverse complement.
CTGTTTCTGTAAGTGATGTCACACTGGGGCTTCTGACATTTCTGCAGTTGAATTCTAAGTCTTTATCGAGACAGTAATCTTTTTTTCGGAGAATCTGTTTTTCTAACAGCTTTGACTTAAACTTGATAATCGAATCAAACTTGCCTGAAGTTGGCAAGTACCTTAAAAATGGCTTTACATCAATTTTTGAGTCTGGACCCTCTTCATTTTCTTTGGGGCTCAAACAAATCAGTATCAAAATAAATATAAAGTTTTTTAAATTTCATAATATTGTTACTTAGCTTCCAGAAGTTCAAATAAAAATAAAATTAGAAGTTCTTGCTGTTTAAAAATGTTCTACTTGCTTAGTAAGCCCCCAACGAGTCAGAGGTCACCCTAAAACGCCTTCACGATCAATATAAACCCATTTTGATAGTCTTTACTAATTTCCGGCATAATCTAATCAAACATGATTTTTGCTATCATTTCGAGATTCACATTCCAATGATTTAATTTAAACGAACACAAAAGAAAAACACTCTTCACAAAAATCGAGACAGACACACACATTTTTTTTTATTGATATATTCAATGCAATATTTAAGCAAATAATATCAATTTTATTTTAATGTATATCACACGTTAAATTTACACACATGTTTCTACATAAGACAAAAATATGTGTCACCAGTATCAAGGCTGGCCCCTACAAAAACTCTTTTTTTCCATTTTAAAGTGTATAATAAAAATTTATTTAAAACTTGTGTCTATGTTCAAAATCTACGTACATGCACACTACAGACATATATGCGAGCATACAAAAACCAAATTGACACATCAATTTTTATTAAAATATTTTTCATTAACATTTTTAAAACAAAATCATCCGTATATGCAAATGTTGGTGTGTGTATGTGTTGATTATGATATAAAATGCATAGAAAAAATACCACAAAATAAAACAATAAATATAGGTAATTATGACATTATCACAATAAAAATGTATATGCACTTATGTGACACATATTCGTATGATGTTCAAGTTCAAATTCACATATGTACGAAATGAAATGAAAAGTGTTTTGTAATTAATAATAATAATTTTTTCGTATTGTTCGTTGAAGTGTATTGAAGACCATTTCAATATAGATCACTGCACTGTTAAGTACAAAATTTAAAATTCTCTTCTAGTATAAATATAAAGGAATTTTATTTTTTGAATCACAGAACAATCTAGAACTTTAAGCTTCAAACTAGTTCAATTTAATTTAATTAAATTAATTTGAAAATTAAAACCGTTAAAATATTTAAATTTATTTCGGTTAAATTTTTCCTTTGAATTGTGATTAAATTGAATTTAAATTTCAATTAATTTTAAAATAATAATAAAAATGGTCTATTTATTGGAAAGTTTGACAATAATTTTGATTTTGTGTTCCATTTCACAAGGATTGGAGCTTAAAAAGCTGTCTCGAAACGGGAAATGTGATTGCGGTAAGTTAAATTTCATGATTTTACGATGTTATCAAAAAATTTAATGTTAAATTACGAAATTTTCCCAGTTTGTGGTGTTCGTGGTCGTGGAAATCGCATAGTTGGAGGTCACATTGCAACTCCCAATGAATTTCCCTGGACTGTCGGACTATTTCGTCAAGGAAAATTGTATTGTGGTGCTACAGTGATATCGGAAAATTATCTTCTCACAGCAGCTCATTGCGTTGATGGAATTGCCGCATATGAAATTCGTGCTTATTTTGGTGGTCACAACATTACACAGGACTACACGGATATTCGTCGTGTCAAGAAAATTCATGCACATGAGAAATTTAATATTTTTTCATTTGATAACGATGTTGCCTTGTTGGAATTGCAAAAATCTGTGAAATTTGGTCCAAAAGTACAACCTGCTTGTCTTCCCGATGGATGTGAGTACAAATTTTTGAAGTTTTCATTTCAATTTAATGAATTTCATTACAAAATTTCAGCTGTTAAAGAATTTTCTGGATCTGAAGGCATCGTCGCTGGCTGGGGACGCACAGCTGAGAAACAACAAACATCACCCTTATTACAAACAGTCACAGTCCCTGTATGGTCACGTGAGGAGTGTGCCAATGCCGGTTATGGTAATAAACGTATCACAGAAAATATGATTTGCTCAGGATATCCAGAGGGTGGAAAGGACGCTTGTCAGGTAAATTTCAATGTATTCGTACCATGAAATGTGATTCATTCATATTTTTTTTGTAATTCAATTCAATTCAGGGTGATTCCGGTGGCAGCTTAGGTGTCCCATCAGGTCCATCTGGAAATGTACAAATTATCGGAATCGTTTCATGGGGTCGTGGCTGTGGACGCAAAAATCTTCCCGGTATCTACACAAATGTTGTAAATTATTTGCCATGGATCCACAAACGCCTTGGAAATGAATGCATGTGCACACAAAGACCTTCAATCAAATCAAATGCCATTAAGTTTCCTGACAATTAATTGAAGGAAAAAATGTTAAAGGAAAAAATTCTTGCCACAGTTCAAATGTCTTCGATAAAAATCACTAGTCAATTGTTGTTAAATATTGTTAAATCATTAATAAGCGATAAGATCTCATGTTATATTAAAAAAAAATTATAAAAATATATAAAATCATAATTATTAAATTTAATTTCACCTGTTTGTCATTCATTTCATTTCAAATCTTGAAATTAGGTAGTGCTTAAATGCTTCATTGAAGGCGTTGCTTTAAAAAATTTTCAACATCACACATTTTTAAAGGATCTTATTCATCATTTTTTTGAGAAATACTTTAAAATAAGATAAGGAATTCCCAAAAATGACATGAAAGGTAAATTTCATCTCGTCACATATCCATAAAAAATAAATGAAAATAAAAAAAAACTTCAACAAAATTTAAAAAGTCATTGTCGTCAGTAGATTTTGGTGATTGATAAGCAACTGAACAGAAGAAGGATACGATTTGTGATCGCATGCACACACAAATTAAAAAACTTAAAATGGAATAAAATAAAAAAATTAAATTTTTTACCTTTGTTATCATTTAAAATGATCTGAATTTTTTTATAATGTGATACAATTCATGGGTAATTAATCATGTATTTGTCTAAAATGATTTAATCAGATGACTTTTCGATTCTGTCAGAATGGTTACAATGACAGTTTTTTTTTGTTGGGTTAAATGAAAAAAAAAGAACCAAAATGAGTGATTTAAAAACGAGTAACACATTGTTAATCAAAGTTAAGATGATAAGGATCAGTTTAAGGATAAATTGGATCGATTTTCTTGAATGGAGTGATTTTTTAAGTGAATTTCTGTAGAAAAAATGCGAGTATGAGCACTGAAGTCAGTTTGTGTCTCAAAGCCAAAGAAAGCGCAGAAAACCCCAGAAAACATAAAGATCATTAAAAACACCAGAAAGCACAGAAAAAAGCAAAATAATAAAAATGCCAAGATTTTTTCTTATTATCTAAATTCTCAGAACTTTTTAAGCTATTTAGTACCAATGATTTCTATTTATGAAAATCCCAGAAAGCACAAAGCACCTAAAAATCATTAAAAACCCAAAATAGCAAAAAATCTTAAATAGCATAAAGCCCAGACAGCACAAAATAAAACAGAAAAACTCAGAAAACTCCGAAAACCCCAGAAAGCACAAAGACCACTTAAACGACAGAAGGCACATAAAAGAGAGCAAGAATTTTCTAAATTCTCAAAACTTTTTAAACAAGTCTTTCTTTTTATTAAAACCCCAGAAAGCATAAAATCACCTAATAGGCATAAAAAAATCCCAAGAGTTGAAGTAAACTCAAAAGCACCAAAAAACCCAAATAACAAAAAAAAGCTTCAATAGCACAAAACCCACAAAAAAGGACAGAAAACCTCGAAAAACCCAGAAAACACAGAAAAATCCAAAATGCACAAAAAACCAGAGAGCAATAATTTTCCTAGTTTACAAGATTGTCAGAAGTTTCCAAGCAAATTATCATTAAATATTTCAGAGGCATCAATTTCACCAAAAGTGCAAAAACCCAGAAAGCACAAAAAAACCCAAAGAAATAGAAAACTCCAGAAAGCACAGAATTTTTAAAATTTTCAAAATTATCAAATATTTCAAAAAACATCGAATTTTTGAATTTGACGGTTAAAATGAAATCGATTTGATCGAGTTCTAAATGGCCAAGATTGAAAACTAACTTTTTGACGTTTCAATTCATATTCATGGAACAAAATCTGATATAGACCTTCAATTTTAAGTAATTACTAGTATCATCGAGATTGTCTCAATTTTTCCTGTAAACCTGTAATCAAGCGCTCTTCTTCATTTTTTCTTGACATGCCTTGAACTCTAAATAATTCGACAAAAATTAAATGGAAATGCATCACCTAAGCGTGACAAAAACGAATAATCGTCATACTCATTGACGGGAACAACACACATATTCAACAATTTTATAAATCAGAATCTTCTGAACACACACGTGTGATCAACAGACGTGAACTCTTACAAAAAAAAAATAATATTAACAAAAAGCTCTCCTCACTCCCTTCACTCTGACTGAATTTTGTATACTATGCATGATGAATCAAGCAAAAATTTTGAGGGACCAAAAAAACACATTTAACATAAAATTTCTATGCATATTTGAAACATTAAAGAGATGTTTTAACACGCGTCAAGTTGAAACAGGAAAGGAGATAATAGTATTAAAATAATAATAAAATGGGATTGATTCGTTCGGATGCCTTACAATAATAATATTACACACGACTGGTGACGCGTGCAATTCAGTCTTCTTTTTTTTTGTTATTTTGTTTTGTTAAATGTATAGAACATTTAATTTTGAGTCGTATGTAAATTTTTAACTCTTATTCTGTTCTTTTTCTTGATTTGGTACAACGACACCACGATTTTGTTGGCTACTCACACGAATCTTTGTTTTGCTTCTCTTATGTGTAATATTTTCTTTTTTTTTGTTTTAATTCTCAAATCGAGATAAGCTAATAAATACAATGTAATTATTTTTCTTGGTTAGCTTCAACCTACGCATTGAATAAAAAATGAATCCTCAGGCCAAAATATCAGGTTTCAGGAACTTGAAACATTTATTAAGTAATCACAAAATGGACATCTCTCTCTCTGAAATAACAACATAAATTCATTAATTTGCTGCACTTTTCCTTCTTGTGTGCATTCATTTATTATTATCTTTAATATTATTCAGAATTTCCGTCTCACTGAATTTATTATAATTTTTTGGGTCTTTATTAAATTTAAAACACACACCTTAACTTGTCTTGAATCACTATCAAAAAAAGCATACTCAAATTAAATGCTAAACCTTGTTTCAGTCTACTAATTAGCAAATATTTCATGTATTTTTGGTTTATCTTGAAAGGACAAAAGAAGTTATCACAATTTTTGTTTACCTGTAAATTTTATTATTTTTTAAAGAATTCAGGAGCCTGCACGTTGTGTTTTTTCTTTTAGCATTTTAATTATAAATTATTTTATCTGATATGGGTTTTGGTTTTATTTCGGTTATGTGACAATATTTTTTTTATGGATTAATTTAAAGAACGAGGTGATTTTTGTTTAACGTTTGGTTTTGAATTAAATTGAAAAATCGAGCAACCTCGAAATTATTTGGGTGAAATTTAAAAATGAGTGCATGTTACAATGAACTGACATTGAATCGAGTCTATTTAAACCGTTCTATTTAAAATTTCGTATGAATTCAAAAAGTTCTAAATATATTTTAAGGCGACGACTTCAAAAAATTGCCTTTTATGTTTAATATGCCTGGTCCTTTGTTTTCAACTATTTTTTTGTAGAAATCATTGCAATTGTCAGAAAATCGATCTATCTGGAGAGCTTTTTCGATTTACATTGACACGATGAATTTTTAATGCATAAATAAACCTGAATTGAAAATCACTTAATTCTTAAGGAATTTCATTTAAGACGTCGCCTCACTTTAGAAATTCACAAGAAATTTCAACACGGTTCAATCTTGATCTTAAATTTAATAACTGATAAAAATTTAAGTGAAAAATGTTCTTGGTTGAAATGACATGCTTAAAATGCGGTGAGATAGTTTCCATGGAACCAGATAAACATTAAAAAACGTTTGGTGACTTTAAAAATTCTAGAAAATTGAACTGCATCAGTTACAGGTAAGACTCATTTTAATAAATTAAAATTTACATATAAATTGTTATAAAAAATCAAACTTAAAATGCATTTCATTCTCATTCTCAATAAAGGGCACCAATCATCATTTTAATTTTATTTTAAACCAAATTTTTAGCATAAGCACATTTAACAAAAAAAAAATTGCATGCATGAAATAATACATTTATTCGCTATGGGCTAAAGATTTTATTATTTACAATTCGATTCGCACATCTAATTTTTGATTGTTTGAAACGCTTTTAAATTTCTGGCAAGTATTTATTAATGAGTGTTTGAGTGTTTGAACTCCAAAAAATATATGAGAAAAAATGTACTAAATTTGTATTGTTATTATAATTCGTGTGCATCGATGAAAATTTAACCGTAAAAAAAACTTATTTTTGATTTGGTGTGTTTTTACAAGTTAATATATTCTAAGACGAAGGGATTTTAAATTTATTATGATTGTGGTGCACCTTCAAAAGTCATAAAATTGTATCAGTTATGTCTCGATTACGAAAATTTCTTATCAAGAATTAATAAATTGCGCTCATAGTGACGAATTGATAAAAAACAATGTAATTTGTAGCAACATGTAGGAAACGAAGTTACTGTGATTAAGATTAAACAGCCTCAGAAATGGAAACGGAAATGAATGTAAGATATTGTTATCCATTTTAATATGAATACTATTGAAAAAGCAAATTAATTCAGTTATTCACAAAACTTTGAATAGTTAAAATCATAATTAAAAAAAATATTAATAAAAAATGGTTCATTTTAGCATTATTGTGATATTATTTTTCATTTGGATCAACCACACCCAAGGACTCAACTGCAAACTTAATGAAACTGTCTGTACTTTCCACGATGTCCGGACTTCTGAAGACGATTTGTATTTTCAACCCACATCCGAAAATAACGATGCTGTTGAAGAAGTTTATTTTGTGAATTCTGTGATGCCCGTGCTGACTGATGAGCTGTGTAAAGTATTTCCAAATCTCAAAGTACTTAAGTTCAGAGGAGTGTCAATGACTCGCATCGAACGCAAGGCTTTACACGAGTGCACAAATTTGATCGATGTTATATTTCATAATAATAAACTGAAACAGTTGGATGTTGATCTATTCGAAGAAAATTATAATTTGGAATATATTAATTTACAAACCAATCAATTACAGGCCATTGACGGATCTATGTTCAAGTCTAATAAAAAATTAACTGCATTAAGCTTTGCAGAAAATTTTTTAACAAAATTCCCGATTGATGAATTTCCAAAACTAGATAAATTATTTTGGATATCCATTTATTCAAATGATTTGACTGATTTAAATGAGGGGATGATGGTACAAAAATTTGCAAGCTTGACAAAAATTTATATGCATAATAACTTATTTGATTGTGATCGTTTACGGAATATTCTGAGAACTTTCCATCTGCATGGAATTGAAATCAAAGAATTTAATAAAAATGTCTCAAGGAATTCAAATCCAACTACAATTGAAAATGTTGAATGTGTACCAAATGAGGCATTTAAATTGAAGTTACCTATTGTTGAGGAAAAAATTTATTACATCATTATAGCGGTAGGAGTATTACTTGGGCTTTCATTCTTGATTGTGTTGGTAATCAGTTTTATTATGTTGAAACTCAAAAATATGAATACTCAAAAACGAGGACCAACTGCAAGGACTGAAATCGGAATGTCTGAAGTTGGCGCAAATGGAGACGAGTACTACTCAAATGATAAATATTTTAATTACGTAAATGCAATCTAAATCGATACACAAATGCGCTTATATTTATTTTTATTGCTTTCGTGCTTCTTTTGTTCCAATCAAGATAACTTTCGTATAAAACTTTAAAAATTGTCTCCAGAAAAGCCATAAACCTCAAAGCTTTATCTAAACTTAAAACTATTGATAACCTTTTTGTTAATGATTTTATATATAAAATAAAGTTATTTATTAAAAGTATTTGAACATAAAATTTTATCATTTTCATATTTTAATTATATATTCTAAAACTGTTTCAAGTGCGCCACTGAACTAAGAAAGAATTTTTTGATTCTTGATATTAATCATCGGAAAAAAATTGAAATTATTATGATTGAAAAAACTTGCATATCATTAATGTTTCTACCCATTTGTAGTTCATCTTAACTTCACTTCATATTGCTGTAACTTTTGATCAAAATAAATAATTTTTGCACTTATCTTTTATGTCTCGGTTAAGACAATTTCCAATCAATAGTTGATAAATTGCGCTTCTGGTGACGAATTAATAACAAAAAACAATGTAATTTGTAGCAACATGTAGGAACCGAAGTTACTGTGATTGAGATTAAAGAAGCTCAGAAACGGAAACGGAAATGTAAGATATTTTAATCCACTTTTAATATGAAAACTATTAAAAAAGCAAATTAATTCAGTTATTCACAAAACTTTGATAGTTAAAATCATAATAAAAATAAATTAAAATATGATTCATTTCAAAATTATTGTGATATTATTTTTCATTTGGATCAACCACACCCAAGGTCTCAACTGTAAACTTAATAAAACTGTTTGTACTTTCCACGATGTCCGTATTTCTGAAGATGATTTGTATTTTCAACCCACATCCGAAAATAACGATGCTGTCGAAGAAGTTTATTTTGTCAATTCTGTGATGCCTGTGCTGACTGATGAGCTGTGTAAAGTATTTCCAAATGTAAAAATACTTTATTTCAAAGGAGTGTCAATGACTCGCATCGAACGCAAGGCTTTACACGAGTGCAAAAGTTTAATTCATGTTATTTTTCATAATAATAAGCTGAAACAGTTGGATGTTGACCTATTGGAAGAAAATTATAATTTGGAATTTATTAATCTTCAAGAAAATCAATTACAGGCTATTGACGGATCAATGTTCAAATCTAATAAAAAACTAACTGCATTGGGCTTTTCAGAAAATTTCATGACGAAATTAACAATTGATGAATTTCCAAACCTAGATAAATTAGAGTGGTTTTACATTTATTCAAATGATTTGACTGATTTAAATGTTGAGATGATGATACAAAAATTTCCAGTTTTGACACGAATTTTTATGCATAATAACGTATTCGATTGTGATCGTTTACGGAATATCCTGAAAACTTTTCATTTGCATGGAATTGAAATCAAAGAAACTAATAAACATTTATTGAAAAGGAATTCAAATCTGACAACAATTGAGAATGTTGAATGTGTACCAAATGAGGCTTTTAAATTGAAATTACCTATTGTTGAAGAAAAAATGTATTACATCATCATAGTGATCGGAATACTTTTTGGACTTTCAGTTTTGATTGTGTTAGTAATCAGTTTTATCATAATAAAACTCAAAAATATGAATTCTCAAAAGCGAAGCTCAACTGCAAGGACTGAAATTGGAATGTCTGAAGTAGGAGGAATTGGAGACGAATACTTCTGAGATGATAAATATTTTAATTACTTAATCGTTAACTAAATCGATAGAAAAATGCGCTTGTATTAATTTTTATTGCTTTCGTGCTTCTTTTGTTCCAATCAAGATAACTTTCGTATAAAACTTTAAAAATTGTCTCAAAAAAAGCCATAAACCTTAAAACTATTAATAACCTTTTTGTTAATAATTTATTATATAAAGTAATGTTATTTATTAAAATGTTTTTGATCATAAAATTTTATCAATTTTACATTTTAATTTTTTAATTTAAAACTGTTTCAAAGTGCGCCACTGAACTAAATAATTCTTTAAAAGTCACAAATAATGTTTGATTCTTTACCTAAATCATCGGACAAATTTGATATTAATTGGATTGAAAAAACTTACATATAGTTAAGTTTTTATACCCAGCTTTGGTAAATCTTAACTCCACTTTACATTGAAGTAACTTTAGATCAAACAACACCCCAAAAATATTATATAAATATTATATTGTTCACAAGATAATTTCCTATCAATAGTTGATAAATTGCGCTTCTTGTGACGAATTGATAACAAAAAACAATGTAATTTGTAGCAACATTTAATAAACGAAGTTTCTGTGATTAAATGGCCTCAGAAATGGAAACGGAAATGAATATAAGATATTGTTATCCATTTTAATATGAATACTATTGAAAAAGCAAATTAATTCAGTTATTCACAAAACTTTGAACAGTTAAAATCATAATAAAAATAAATTAAAATATGATTCATTTCAAAATTATTGTGATATTATTTTTCATTTGGATCAACCACACCCAAGGTCTCAACTGTAAACTTAATAAAACTGTTTGTACTTTCCATGATGTCCGTACTTCTGAAGATGATTTGTACTTTCAACCCTCATCCGAAAATAACGATGCTGTCGAAGAAGTTTATTTTGTCAATTCTGTGATGCCTGTGCTGACTGATGAGCTGTGTAAAGTATTTCCAAATCTCAAAGTAGTTAATTTCAAAGGATTATCAATGACTCGGATTGAACGCAAGGCTTTACACAAGTGCAAAAGTTTGATTCATGTTATATTTCATGATAATAAGCTGAAACATTTGGATGTTGATCTATTCGAAGAAAATTATAAATTAGAATATATAAACTTACAAGACAATCAACTACAGGTTATTGACGGATCTATGTTTAAATCTAATACAAAACTGAGTACATTAGCCTTGTCACAAAATTATATGACGAAATTACCAATTGATGAATTTCCAAAACTAGATAATTTAGAATGGTTATACATTTATTCAAATGATTTGACTGATTTAAATGAGGAGATGATGGTACAAAAATTTCCAAGCTTAAAAAACATGTATATACATAATAACTTATTTGATTGTGATCGTTTACGAAATATCCTGAGAATTTTCCATCTGCATGGCATTGAAATCAAAGAATCTAATAAACGTTTTTCCAGGAATTCAAACCCGACCACGATTGAGAATGTTGAATGTGTACCAAATGAAGCTTTTAAATCGAAGTTACCTATTGTTGAGGAAAAAATTTATTACATCATCATAGTGATCGGCGTACTCCTTGGGCTTTCATTCTTGTTTGTGTTGATTATCTGCTTTATCATATTGAAACTCAAAAATATGAATCCTCAAAAACGAGGACTAACTGCAAGGACTGAAATCGGAATGTCTGAAGTTGGCGCTAATGGAGACGAGTATTACTCAAATGATAAATATTTTAATTACGTAAATGCAATTTAAATCAATACATAAATGTGCTTATTTTTATAGCTTTCGTGCTTCTTTTGTTTCAATCAAGAAAACTTTTGTCAAAACTTTAAAAATTGTCTCCAAAAAAGCCATAAACCTCAAAGCTTTATCTAACCTTAAAACTATTAATAACCTTTTTTGTTAATGATTTTATATGAAAAATAAAGTTATTTGTTAAATGTATTTGATTATAAAATTTTATCAATTTTACATTTTACTTATTTTATCTTAAACTGTTTCAAGTGCGCCACTGAATGAAATTCTTGTTTCAAAGTCACAAATCATTTTTGATTCTTTACCTTAATCATCGGGAAAATTTGATAATAATTTGATGCATACGATTAAAGTTTTATACGCATTTTTGGTTAATCTTAACTCCACATCACATTGCTGTAAATTTTAATCAAACAACACCCAAAAAATAATTTTTTCACTGAACTTATCATTTATGTTTAAAGACAATTTCTAATCAATATTTGATACATTGCGTTCATAGTGACGAATTGATAAAAAACAATGTAATTTTTAGTAATATGTAGAACACGAAGTTCCTGTGATTAAGATTAAACAGCCTCAGAAATGGAAACGGAAATGAATGTAAGATAATTTTATCCACTTTAATATGAAAACTATTGAAAAAGCAATTTGATTCAGTTATTCACAAAACATTGAATAGTTAAAATCATAATAAAAAAATTGTATATAATGATTCATTTTAACATAATTGTGATATTATTTTTCATTTGGATCAACCACACCCAAGGTCTCAACTGTAAACTAAATAAAACAGTTTGTACTTTTCACGATGTCCGTACTTCTGAAGATGATTTGTATTTTCAACCCTCATCCGAAAATAACGATGCTGTCGATGAAGTTTATTTTGTCAATTCTGTGATGCCTGTGCTGACTGATGAGCTGTGTAAAGTATTTCCAAATCTCAAAGTACTTAATTTAAAAGGAGTGACAATGACTCGCATTGAACGCAAAGCTTTACATGAGTGCAAAAATTTAATCGATGTCATATTTAATATTAATAAGCTGAAACAGTTGGATGTTGATCTGTTTGAAGAAAATTATAATTTGGAATTTATTAACTTACAAGGAAATCAATTACAGGCTATTGACGGATTAATGTTTAAATCTAATAAAAAATTAACTACTTTAGGCTTGTCACAAAATTTTTTAACGAAATTCCCGATTGATGAATTTCCACAACTGGATAAATTAGAATGGTTATACATTTATTCAAATGACTTGACTGATTTAAATGAGGAGTTGATGGTTCAAAAATTTCCAAGCTTAAAAGCCATTTATATTCATAATAACTTATTTGATTGTGATCGTTTACGGAATATCTTGAGAATTTTCCACCTGCATGGAATTGAAATAAAAGAAACTAATAAACATGTCTCAAGAAATTCAAATCCGACCACAATTGAGAATGTTGAATGTGTACCAAATGAGGAATTTAAATTGAAGTTACCTATTGTTGAGGAACAAATTTATTACATCATCATAGTGATCGGCGTACTCCTTGCACTTTCATTCTTGATCGTGTTGGTTATCAGCTTTATCATATTGAAACTCAAAAATATGAATGCTCAAAAACGAGGCTCAACTGCAAGGACCGAAATCGGAATGTCTGAAGTTGGCGCAAATGGAGACGAGTATTACTCAAATGATAAATATTTTAATTACGTAAATGCAATCTAAATCGATACACAAATGCGCTTAAATTTATTTTTATAGCTTTGACGTTTCATATTTTTATTCAATCAAAATAACTTTCGTATAAACTTTAAAAATCGTCTCCAAAAATGCCATAAACCTCAAAGCTTTATTTAACCTTAAAACTATTAATTACCTTTTTGTTAATGATTTTATATATAAAATAAAGTTATTTATTAAATGTATTTGATTATAAAATTTTATCAATTTTACATTTTATTTATTTAATCTAAAACTGTTTCAAGTGCACCACTGAATGAAATTCTTGTTTCAAAGTCACATAACATTGAGAAAGATTTTTTTTGATTTTTGACTTTAATCATCGGACAATATTATTATTATAATATTTTGATTGCAAAAACTTTTATATACTTACTTGTTACTTGTTCGCTGTAAATAAGGATAAAAATTTCGAATATTATACGCACTCCTTTAGTCAATGCATAAAATTCAGAGCGTTTTCAACTTAAAGTGTACCAATAGCTGATAATTTATTGAATTGATAAAAAAAATGTTAATTTAAAGCAACATGTACAGCACAAAGTTCCTGTGATTAAGATTAAAGAGCTTCAGAAATAGAAACGGAAATGAAGGTAAGATAATTTTATCCACTTTTAATATGAATACTATTGAAAAGGCAAATTAACTCAGTTATTCACAAAACTTTGAATAGTTAAAATCATAATTAAAAAATTGTATTAAAATGATTCATTTTAATATAATTGTGATATTATTTTTCATTTGGATCAACCACACCCAAGGTCTCAACTGTAAACTAAATAAAACAGTTTGTACTTTTCATGATGTCCGTACTTCTGAAGATGATTTGTATTTTAAACCCACATCCGAAAATAACGATGCTGTTGAAGAAGTTTATTTTGTGAATTCTGTGATGCCCGTGCTAAGTGATGAGCTGTGTAAAGTATTTCCCAATGTTAAAAAACTTAATTTTACTGGAGTGTCGATGACACGCATAGAACGCAAGGCTTTACATGATTGCAAAATTTTGAACTATGTCATATTTCGTAATAATAAGCTGAAACAGTTGGATGTTGATCTATTTGAGCAAAATTATAGTTTGAATTTTATTATTCTTCAAACCAATCGGTTAGAGGCTATTGACGGATCAATGTTTGAATCTAATAAAAAACTAAGAACATTGAGCTTGGCAGAAAATTTTATAACGAAATTACCATTTGATGAATTTCCAAAACTAGATAATTTAGAATGGTTATACATTTATTCAAATGATTTGACTGATTTAAATGCGGAGATGATGGTACAAAAATTTCCAAGCTTGACACAAATTTATATTCATAATAACTTATTTGATTGTGATCGTTTACGGAATATCCTGAAAACTTTTCATTTGCATGGTATTGAAATCAAAGAATTTCAAAAACATTTATTGAAAAGGAATTCAAATTTGACAACAATTGAGAATGTTGAATGTGTACCAAATGAGGCTTTTAAATCGAAGTTACCTATTGTTGAGAAAAAAATTTATTACATCATCATAGTAATTGTCGTACTCCTTGGACTTTTCTTCTTGATTGTGTTGGTTATCTGCTTTATCATAATGAAACTCAAAAATATGAATGCTCAAAAACGAGGACCATCTGCAAGGACTGAAATCGGAATGTCTGAAGTTGGCGCAAATGGAGACGAGTATTACTCAAATGATAAATATTTTAATTACGTAAATGCAATCTAAGTCGATACACAAATGCGCTTATATCAATTTTTTTAGCTTTCTTGCTTCATACTTTTTAAACGAGATAACTTTCGTATTAAAACTTTAATAATTGTCTCCAAAAAAGCCATAAACCTTAAATCTTTATCTAACCTTAAAACTATTAATAACCTTTTTGTTAATAATTTATTATGTAAAGTAAAGTTTTAAAATTTTATCAATTTTACATTTTAATTATTTATTCTAAAACTGTTTCAAGTGCGCCACTGAACTAAATTCTTGTTTCAAAGTCACATAACATTGACAAACAAATTTCATTCAAGTACAAACAAAAAAAGTGTGAATAGGAAACGTATTCTAATGATTCATGTTTGATGGTACCAGTATTGTCACAATTAAGTCATAATAATGCAAAACACACCCATTTCAACAAATATTGATAAGAAATAATAAAAAAACACATATTGTAATAAAAATGGGCGTCATTTTTAATTTTTATCAATGAAAGATAACGAAAAATTTTTGATTTTAATTCTTGAGATAAGCGATTCCTTGTAAAAGGACTTTTAAATTGCATTTCATTAAATTTGTTTTTTCTCCCATCAAAGCTGAAATGTGAAAGGAAATCTAGCGAAATGGGATCATGTTACACAATTCAATATCTTTTGTATTTCATTTAAAATATCCAAAGCAAAAAAATTTAATCAACATTCTAAATTGTGTGCAATCAGGTGGCTTAATCCATTAAATTTTATGTCCAACATCTTAATCAACCAAAATTTTTTTTCATGTAATGTTCCATGTATCAAAAATCATCATCTGTGCTTCCTTTTGTTCTTTTAAAATAGTGATTAAGAACAACATGAGCGAAATACAAAAAAAAAACTTAAAACAATTTACTTTTGATGTCTTAAATGTGCAATAAACTCTTTCAACTGTAAAGTAAATCAAATATTTTATCTCTTTTTTTTTGATGAAGATTATCCAAATAAAGAACCATTTAAACGAGTTCTGGTCCAAAAACAAAAAAGGATAATAATGATCAAATAAAAGGCAAAAAAAACGGTGATGATGATAAAAATAATGAAGGAAATTTCTTTAAATGAAGCTAAATTTCGATATTGCATGTTTTTTTTGGTTCATGTTACATTTCAACACAAATTGGTTCAGTAAAATATTGGTCGTTAGTTTTTTTGTTTGGCTACTCAGAATAATAATAAGAAAATGTAATCAAATTTATGGGATATAAAAGAGGGCTATTTATGGCTTTAAATTGGCTTTTAAGGTTATTTGAAGATGAAATTTTTGAAATTTAATTGGATTTGGATGAAATTGAGCAAATTTCAGTAGCATTTTAATGGAATTGAGATTAAGAATTTAATCAAAAAATTTTAATACAAAAAAATTATTTTTTTTCTTGAATTTGAAGATTAATTTTCTCATGAATGCTCTTAGTTCATGGTCAGATGTTACAATGAATGTAATTTCACTGAAATTAAAAACTCGAATCTTCTCACGACCAATTGGCTTCCTGTTCAGACTCACTTTCAAATGCATACACTTCAAATTCAAAGAAATGAAATAAAAAAATAATCAAATTTCACGAATTTCAACACTTTGGGTGTTCCTAATCAAACAAAGTTGAAGCCACCTGAATTTATTTATCATTTTATTAATTTAACAAACATTTTTCATCATCATCGTCGAAGCATTACATTCCAAAAATAATTCCCAAAAGATTTAAATGCATTTATTTGGTATGCAAAACAAGTGAAAAACATGAATTCATGCAATTTTTTTATGTGTAACTCAAGATAAGACGCGATGTCCATGCATGAATCGACATAAAAATCAACGTGTGTGATATTAATTTAATTTTTCAATTTAATGTACACATTTTTTTGTTAATATTCAATTTTTTATCATTCCAAGTTGCACCTCTGTATGATTGCCTGATTGAAGGATAAAACAGTGGTTTGTTGCTTGTCATCTGACAACTTATACAAAAGAAACGTGTCCATTAAAGAAGAATTTTCGCTGTCTCTGTACGTGTGTGTGTGTGTGTGTGTGTATGTATTAAGATATTATTATTTGCATACCAAATTATTTTTGATTCGTGTGTCTTTTATTGTATATTTTTTTTTCATTTAAAAATTTCTTTTTAACATTGTGTGACCACAAAAAATTGAATTAATATTACACATTAATAATAAAATTATATTCTGCGCATGTTTTACGATGCATTTAAATTAATAATGACAGGCATGATGATAATCACAAGTTTATTATTATTAATATTGCTCTGTGTGTGGGTGATCACTGGTCCTCTCTTTTGATCCCCTATAACAAAAAATAGCCTTAAAATACAAAAAAATAAAATTTCACGATAAATTGTCTTTTATTATTATTTAATTTATAATTTTGGGGGGAAGAGTAAATTGAATATAAATGCATGCAATTTAAGGGAAATAATTACTCAATTTATTGTTGCAACAATATTTGTGCTGGTAATATTTCTAGCTGGAGGCGGTTAGTTGAGGTACACAAAAGTCAAAATTAGGTCTATTTATTTGCAGAACATGTTCATTGATTTTTGGCATCTGTTTTCGTGTGTTAAAAAAAGTGCAGTAGAAGATGTAATTTTTTTTCGTTTTGGGTGGCATGCGATTATTATTGTTTTTATTTTTGTGAAGATGAGAGTATAATTGCGGTTAAAATCGTATATTTTATTGAATATTGATGATGATGAAAATGAAGACAATGTTTTTTTTTTTTGCTGTGAGTTGGATGCAGCGACACAGTGGCTTTTAAAGTGAAAAATATGAAGCCACGAAAAAATTGCAGATACTTCCTCGATTGTTCAAATACTTTAATTTGTTTTTCCAATGCCATTAAGTCAGAGAGCATTTTTGGTCAACACGCTCTCATTTTTTGCTCGAATTTTTTGGTATTAATTTTCAAAGGATGTCCTTACAGCTTGTTCTGTCTAGATAAAAAACATTTTACTTAAACAAGGCGATGAGCTCAAGGTTTTAATTTAGGGATCCACTTCACATGCTTCCTCCGTAAAGTCGCACTAATTACTTGAATTGAAACTACTTCTGCGAAGTCATCACTCTCCTCGGTCCATTTCAACACGTTTGGCATTGTTATTTGAAAATAGTCCTCCATTTAAATTCTGCTGTTTGATGCACTGACACTGTCCTTATCAGATTGTTAGGTGAGGAAGTACTTTTTGTACTTTTTGCCAAATCAGTTCAATGTTTATTTCGAAATTTCAAATCTCATGCCTTAAGTCTTGTTGTATATCAAGCCCGAGCCCTATCCTAAGCCGTCTTGTGAGTTCCTTTTCATATTTGTGTTCGTACACTCCTTTTAACGTGTTCGAATTGCTAACATTTGCAACAAGGATCTGAGTTAGTGAGCTAATGATGGGGAACCACTTGACTGGCTTCCTCCGCAGAGTTGTTCTGCAAAGTTACTTGAATTTGTACAGCTTCTTGTATGTCATCAGTCTCGTCGGCCCATTCCGGCACCTGTAGCAATGTTATTTGAAAATAGCCCTCCATTAAAAATTCCATTAAGCCAATTTGGAGCTCTATTTGATCAGATTCTGCTGTTTGGTGTACTGACATTATCCTTACCAGGTTGTTAGATGAGGACTCCCACCTTACAGTACTTTTCATCAAATTCAGCTCAATGTTTATTTCGAGGTTTCAAATCTCATACCTTAAGTAAAGTTGTATACGAAGAACGGGTCTTATTCTAAGCCTTTGTACCATAAGCTGTAATTTTAAAATAAGAATCTCTTTCCAGCACACTGTAACATTTAAATTTCATATCCAAAAGAAAAAAAAATAAACGTTTTTATTATAATAATGACACATAAACGAATAACAGAGTCATCAGCCAGTCTTTGATCTCTTTTTTAAAAATTTCATTTATTTTTCTCAATACACATCTTCTTCATACTGTTACAATTCAATACATATTTTAATGATTATTTTAAAATTTTTTTATTTGATTAAGATTGATCAAAAACTACTTGGGGCGATTCATGTGCGGTATTTTTTTTTCATTTAAACTTTAATATTCCAGGATCAATTGAGACAATAAACGAATCAATTCATGTGGTTTTTCAACTTTTTCTTATCTTATTGTTATTGTGTTTTTTTTTAAATAAATTTATCATTATTATTTGCTCTTGTTCACAGCGAACCCTTCCTTGCTTAGATATGAAATTCCTTTAATGAAACCACGAATGATCAATCATCGGGAAGACAAGAAAAAAAAGTATATGAGATAAAGTGAACATTTAAAACAATTTGACCACATGAAACAGATTGAAGACACATAATTTTTAATGCACGCGTGTGGTCATCAAAACTCACTTCAACTAAATAAGTTATTTTATATATTTTTACATCGTAATTACTCTGAAAAACTGAAAATAATAATTTAATAACGATAATTACAGGATTTTTTGGATGCATTTAATTTGTTTTTTTTTTCATGTTAGTTTGTCGTTGAAATTACGGGGTATCGCTGGAGCAACAAAAAGTGAGACATAATCGTAATATTAACATTAACTTTTTTTGTCAGATCTTGATGATGTGTACTTTTTAAATGTTTATTTAATTTAACTTCCCGAGGATAAATGACTTAATTTTGGCTTGATTATCTCCATTCTAAACGCAATTCATACAAATATTTTAATACTTTGTTGTTGTGAGACCCGTAATTAAATGGATTGAGATGTTTTTACTTTGTATGAGCATTGAATTGAAGTAATTTGGAATTTTTACATGGAAATTCCTTAAGAGATGATGATTACAATTTTAAGCTTACTCAGAGTGTTTATCGAGGAATGGGGCTCTTAAGTGCTATTTTGAAGGTCAGATTTAAAAGAGATCTTGTTGTTGTTGTTGTGATGAGGTCCATTTTTCGATGATTTATGCAATAATTTTGTAGATTTTCTTTTTAATGTTTTCGTTTGATTTTAATTTTTCATTTATCACTTTTTGGGTTAGGTATGCTTAAATATTCACACTTATATTGTTTTTAACATGTATGTAGGCCATTTTCTTGAAATTCATTATATTATCACAGGTTACGTCATATGGCATTGCCATGTCATTAAATATTCTGATTCCTTTATACCAGACTGAGTCTTGTTCGTTAAGAGATATCACAGATAAGGGTCTTAAATGGTGGCTATTTCTTAATCTCTATGGTTGGACATCACTTACACGCTCAATATAGACAGAAAGATAAGTTGGTAACACTGATTTGGTTGGATTATAGATCATTATTAGTACATTATAACATACACGTTGCCATACACTTAACAGTTTTGTTTCCTCTAACATGTCGTCAATTCTTAACAGGAGTTTCTTTTTTTATTTAGCATTTTGCAGAAAGTTTAAGCTAGGATGTATTCAGGAGCTGGAAGGCTCTTCTTTAATTTTCTTCCATGTGTTGTTCTGAATCGATTCAGGTTGCATAAATCTTTCTTGGCAATTTTAGAATAGGTTGTGGATCTTTGCAGAACGAAAACAGACCTTAAGAAAAACAATTCAAGTCAATTCATCTCTTAGCTCTTCTACAAGCAGATTTGTGAATGAGATAGGTGGCTTCTTGATTTTAATCCTTGTAGTACTGTCTCTTGAATATTGTGGTGTAGAGATTTCTCCTGTAAATTCAGAACTTTACTGTATTCTTTTAAGAGAGCATATCGCCTTCTCAAACCTGCGGGAATGATTTTTGATTAAGAAAGTTACCTATTTAGTCAAACTGAAGAGCAGTATTCACCTGTCGAGTAGATAATTTTTTTCTTAATGAGAACTTCATTTAAATCTCATTTTTTATAAGAAGTTATCAGTTCAGTTCTCAGTGCCGATTCACACATCACTTAAATGATGCTCCTCAAAAATTTTACTCCAGGTCCAATCAAATTCCATTGATTCTCAGGTGGTCTTCATAAAATTCATCCTCATATATCCCAAAAT
The DNA here is from genome assembly GCA_900002565.1 of Culicoides sonorensis. Classification (NCBI taxonomy): domain Eukaryota; kingdom Metazoa; phylum Arthropoda; class Insecta; order Diptera; family Ceratopogonidae; genus Culicoides; species Culicoides sonorensis. The sequence goes on along the minus strand of LN483352.1, from coordinate 2,852,957 downwards.
CTGTAATAAAATTGTAAAAATTTATCAAAACCATTAAATTTAATCGTGTAACATTAAACATAATAATAGTTAAATATAATAAATGATGATTTCCTTCACTCTCAAATCTATAATAACTATTCTTCACTTCACTTACAATTTGTTACAAAAATCACTTTGATCTTTCTACCTTTTACATATCTTTTTTTTTAAAACTTTGTAGAATTGAATAAGAAAATTTATCATAAAATAAATGTAAAACAATAAAAATTAATGACTTTTCATCCAAATATCACGAATATCTTAGTGCTAAAATTCTTTGAAGGTGGTCTGAAATACTATTTTTTTTCTCATTAAATTGAAATGAAATGGTGTTGCAACCTTATTTGCAAGCGTACCAAAAATTTTAATGATTCATTAGAAATAAAGATCTTTGATACACACAAAAAAATAGTCGTCTGAATTTTAGTTCAATATTAATTTATGTACATAATAAATTAGTCGAAGAGACAATGGGATTTAATTTTTTGTTTTTGTGTGTTTTTTTGAATGAGACAAGCGTTAAATTACGAGTGAAGTTCCTGTAAAAGAGAATGATATTGATTTTTTTCAGTGTTTGTTCTATTTTTTTGTTTCTTTTTTATTCCCTTTTAACTAGTTTTCATAAGCGTGGCATGGAACAAAATTGTACAACACTGTAAATGACTCGTAATTTCATTTTTTTTCGTCTTAAAAGAGAGTGTTAGTTACTTAAGATAAAAGTTCTTATTCCGACATCACAACACATATCGATACGATTTAACAATGTGGTTGCGGTTTCAGTTTTATTTTTCGCTTCATATGAAAAATAAACCGACACAGCACCATCATTATTTTAATAATAATCATCATCATCGTCATTTTGATCATAGTAAATATAATTTTCACTGTAATATGCAATTATGACACCTACCTGTCATAAATGGAATTTTTCTGTAATGTTCGTACAATGTCGATGACGAATTGCCTTCAAAAGCGCATCATGAATTGAACCACCCACATGACTTTTATTCAAATTTTAATTTTTTGTAATTAAATCAATTCACCTGTCAAAAAATAAAAGAAATTTTTTTACAAATTTCACAAAAAAAATTTAAAAGTACACTTAACTTACACCATAAGGCACCTCACCTTAATTAGACGTAATATTTACACTTCAAACAAAGTGAGATCTGTCAATTATCCTATTTTCACACATCAACGGTATATTTTGGTATCTGACATGACAACAAACCTACTTTAATAGACCGGCTTGTTTGAAAAGTAATTTTTCTTAAAGTGTGAGTTTTGTTTGTGCAATTATGACATGCATGATGCAGAATTAATTATGATGCAAGTTCAAATGAATCACACAAAGTTGTTTGTGTTGTTGTTTGATGTGATACCGCGTGACTTTGGAATGATTTTAACTTGAACACTTGTATGCGGATGTGCTGACTTTTTTGTATGAAATTTCTGTTAAAATGAAGGCAGATGGAAACAGAAATTACATTTTTTTTTTACTAATCTGACGATGAAAAAGTCATAAATTGACTTAAATAGGCTTAAAAATTGATTTTTCGTACTAATTAATCATTAAAACAAGATGTTTAATTTTTTTCATCAAAAAATTAATTTTAAATTAGTACGAATATGCATAAATTTATAAGCAGATTGAATAAATTGGTTGGTTATAATGAAAAAAAAGTGGAAGTGAATTTTTAATCATATATACGAAAGTTACTCAAAAATAGAGCTCGAGTTCAAAAAAAAAGTAATAATGATGAATGAAACAGAAATTAAAGAAGAACAACTCCTTACTTTTTTTTAAGGAGAGACCACACAACGTCCAAATTAAATTATTAGGTGAACGAATGCTGAGCAGACAGAGTAAATGGTAAGTTTTAATGAAATTCAAGATTTTTCGCCATATTTTTGTGATACCACGCAAAAATTGATAATTTACCTTTACAAAAATAAAAAAAAAACAAGCGAACCATCTTCAATTTATTGATGTAAATTTTTTTTTACTATCCCAACTTTGTTATTATTACTGGATGCTTAATTTCTGACTGCAATAAAGTAAATTATCACTGCCCACTACAAATAAACTAAATTGGATTCCCATTTATTTATTTATTACACGTTTTTTTTTGTTTGCTTCCAATATTCAGTGTGCTGTAATGTAAATAAAAAAATATATGAAATAAAATTAATTGAACATTCAGTTTCACATATATGAGAGAGAGATGTAAAAAAAACACACAACTTGTAGCACAAAACAAACAGTAGAAGTAATCGAAGCAGATTCGCATTTTATGCACGCGTATTTATATTAACATTTTTTTTTATTACCATTTTTTTAAATGAAAATAATGTTTTCAAATTAAAATAAAGTTAAAAAAAAATTAGTGATTTATAATTTAAATGAGATGAATGCCTTAATAAGGAATCTTGCAAATAAAATTAATTTCTGCTTCAAAACAGAAGTCAAGTAAATTTGTTTTTGCTCCTTCTCTCAATGCATTTACTTGCTCTAAGGAAATGGTACGTGCCTTATTATTCTGTCGCATCGGGTGGTCTTCATCAATTTGGCAGATAGGATGAAATTGCATATGAACAAAAGGCATTGAATCGTATAGTAATTATTTGTAAATGAGTAGACAATAACAATAATAATATTAAGAAAAAATAATATGAAATAAGCTCATTTATTTTACGAGGATATTGAAATGTGTGGTTTCTTCTCCCATATTATTATTATTATTTTTTAATGTTATCTTTGGTATCCCGAAAAACAAATGCAATTTTTATGTGATGTCTTATTTACTACTACACAACTTCTGTCTATTTTGTGTGTGGCATTTGTAATAAATTAATCCTTAAATTGTTTTTTTTTCTGTTTTTTGTCTCTACTTGAAAATTATGATTTTGAAAGTTTTTGTAAACATGGCAAGTCATCATAGATAAAAAGAAAGAGATGTTCAACTTGTGTCAAAATAACAATTCTTCAAATTTTTTTCAAATTTTTAAAGAACCAGAAACACCCAAATCAAAGACAGAAAACTTTAACCATGATGATTCAATCACTCAATATGATCAATATGAGACGATAAAAACATTTCAAAAGGACACTTATAACATTCTATATATCCAAATGGTCAGCCACTCGTAATAAGGAGCTTTTAGGAATGTAAGTCGAAAGACAGCCCACAAAAAGCCCAATATAATGGCTGAGGTGGGTATACTCTTCTCTAATCATCATCATCAACATTCTATAAAAAATGAAGGACAAAACACACATTTACGTCTGTTAGTAGTACAAGTCAAAAGCCAATCTAAAATGGAAGCACCACAAAATAGTGTTGTAATTGTTCCAGCTCAAGGAGTTTATGCAGTTAGTTTTTATGATGGGAATCAACAGCGTGAGAACTTTTACTGAGACCTGGCTAGTGACCGAGCACTTCTGCACTTTGCGATGATTTGGGTGAACTACAACGATTCTGCGTTTCTGTCCCTTCTATGGGTCGACAGAAATAATCAAAATTCATTTGCTTAAAGATAACAAGTTCGATCTCAATTGCTTTGAACATCATTACAAATGCCATTTCGTCGAATTGCAATTACAAAACTATTCAACTTTTCAATGAGAATTACTAAGCAATTTTTTTAAGCTAGAACCTCAATCGAAGTCAGTCAAAAAGTATTTATTGTAATTAAAAAACTTATACATCTATGATTTATCTGATCTAGACAAAACACTAAATAACGGGATCAGACTACCTAACATCAGCATCAGTAATGTTACAACAGTGCAATATTATGAGTATTAAACAACGAATTAATTTTAATGTGTTAGTTTTAATATATAAAATAAGAATGAAATTGCTCCCAGACTACCTTAACCAATTTTTTATAATTATTAATGAATCTCAACCATATAAACTGAGAAATGCAGCAAATAAATACAATATCATCGATAGATGGAATAAAGTACAACAACAACTAATCAACGTGAGTGAATATAAAAGCTCCTGAAAAATCAACCACTCCAATAGATGTATCTAGTCAAAAGGCTTTTCACGTTCAACTGAAGTCGGCTACCCAAACAACTATTAAAAGAAGAGCAGGTTGCAGAAGTCTTAGATTTTATTAGCAAATGTCGTCTAAGTTTGTCGAATGTGACTGAAATTAAAATTAGAAAGATTCTGTTGAGAAAAAGAAAAGAGATTAAAAGGTTTGAGGGTTTTTTAGGACTCACAATAGGACACAATAGGACTCGCAGATGGAGCCTTTTGTCATATCTATTTAACTTTAACACCTTGGACACAGTTATATGATGAGCAGCTTCATGATTTTCTTCGCAAAATCAAATATGCATTTGCCGTGTCCCGTTTAAATACCTACATCCCATTTAATATATTTTTTGTATTGAAAAAATAAATTTTCGGAAATTTTTCTAATGAATTTATTTTATTCAGACCAGAGTTGAATATCCCTTTAAAAAATTATTCAATATATGCGTCTGTCTATCAATTTCTGACGTCTGTTTCCATCTTTTTCAATGTCTGCATGTTCATTTTGATAAATTTTTGTAGCAAATATGACACGCCTGCTGTAAATAAATAAAAAAGGTCAGTTTCTATTTTATATTTTGCCTTTTTTTTGGGTACTACAAAAAAATCATCATCATAATAACTGATATCTTTTAAAAATTTAACGCATTAATATCTTTCTTCACATTATCGTAACATTTTTTTTATCTTTAATGTTGAAAAATATTTAAAAAATGTTTTAGATATCAAATTACCCCAAAAAGATATTAAAGCGAATATTAGATAATTAAAGAATGAGAATATTGCCACACAAAATGATACTAAAAGTGTCATGTTTAAACAAAATATATTACATTTAATCCTTAAATAGTTAAATTTTAAATGAGTTTTTATTACAGTCGCGCATGCATTCATAATTTACGGTTTATTGCAAAGTACGAGTGTTAATGTACGAAATTTCTTTTTTCGTTTTTTTTCTGTCTACATTTAAAGAATGGGCACAAAGCACGTGTTTTTCTTTAAAGATTAAAAAAAAAAACAATATTTATTTAAACCTAATAATCTCTCACACACTCTATTTGAAGTGTTATTACTCTAAATAATTCAAATATTTGTCTGGTTTTTTTCCATCTAACAACTGAATTTGTGCAAAGACGTCAAAAAAACTTTAATAACATCATCAGATAGTGACAAAAACAAAAAATTGTATCATCTCAATAACAAATTTGCCTTGATGTCAACTCACTATTTAAATTGAACAAATATTTACCTACTTACACTTGTTCCTACATAATAATATTTTTGTATTTGAACGACAAAGGCGAATAATATCATCAAAATAAAAAAAATACAGCACATCAAGTCGCTTATTTTTTGTCACATATATAAATTTTCAATAGAAATTCTTATCATCAAAACTTTTCGCTTGATATCTGATATGTGATCAAAGTAAATATTTTGTGTGTGCTTCATTTATTTGTAGTGTATAATTGCTATCAAAAATTTTTCAATTAATTTTTTTTTTTTTGATAAAGAATCCTTGAAAGATTATTTGTGTATTTAATCAAATTGTCGATTTCGCAGCTGTTTTATCGATTTTGTATCATGAAACAAAAAGATGATCAAATTTCAATGGAAAAATACACCAAGTTAATTATTATCTCGTCGATTCTGTGTCAACTTTCAGATAATTTTTGACACAGACATCTAATGGTCATTCTAATCAATTTTTATGTGTAATATTACACACATTTCAATGTATGAACGAACGATAGTCATTATGATAAATTATTCATAAATACAATAATGATACATTTAAAAAGACGCCATAATTCATGTCCAAACCTTCAAAAAAGCAAAAAAGAATCTCAAAAGGTATCCAATTAAGTTTAATTCAGTTCCCATCTCCTTTTACCTATAAATCGTCTACAAAATTATTTGAAACACATGCATACAATTTTTGGGTTTGTGCAATTCTGCTGAAATTGAAAAAATGCGCTTTTTAATTGATTATGGTGTCTTTTCGATTTTGAAAAGTATTCAATGTTGCTTAACTTTGAACTAGAGTTAGGGTATGTGCAATGAGGAAAAGCTATTGTAAAGTTAAACAGATTTAGATTGTCAGGTCACTTACTTATAATAAACCAAGGACGTGATCAGCGATACTTTTCAAAAACGATCAAAACGGTCATCAAGGTGTGGGCTAACCTAAAACGAGAATGATCGATGGCATAGAAGCAGGTCTAAAGGCGCTACAAGTAAAAAACACAAGCACTTAGGCCATAAATCAGGTTCATCGTGTATGCCTTTTTATCATTATCCGAAGGCTTTAGCTTTTATTCTGATATCACTAGATGTCGCCATCTTTATCTAGTCTTTAACTCAATTGAGTAGCTAGAAAAAGAGACATTTGAGATTGTAAAGTTTCATGGTCGAAGTGAGAATCGAACTGCTAACCTTAATACTGATAGTCCTACACTTACCCACTCCACCGATGCTCGGTACAACCCCCTACACGGAAGAGTGAACTTTCTTCTAAGTTTTTAAGAGAGAAATTAAATTAATTAAACACTCATAAGCACTCACCACTGAGCTACTTACCTTGGTTTTACTCCACGTGTTAATTTAACTTTTCTCTGACCATTTCTCTGATTTTGTTATCTTTCCGATTTTAAATATCAATAGATGGCGCTGATTGCAAAATTTTCAACAACGAAAATGCACTTTTGCTTGTGACTCATCGTTACGTTTTCTATCCTTTCGTTCAATAGACCTTAAGAGACGCTTAGTTGAATGTCAATTTGAAAGCTCACAGCATCACCAACAACATCTCCACGTTTTCTCTTGAATTTATATTGGTTTCAGGCGCAACAGTAAAAAAAAAATAATAATAAAAAAAACAAAATTAGAATATAATTATGATATTATAATGACGCGAAACTGCTGCTGTGCTTTGAATAATTTATGCCATCAATATATAAAAAAATACATTATATTAAATTTATTTTTTTTTTGGTAATCATTTTTATTATTCATTTCTTACACAACACAAAAATAATAATAAATAATTTGCTACTGATTTTACTGGTCTTCTTATTATCACCACATGCATATTTTATATCATCCATAGGAATTGTAAATTAGGATAGTTTTGTGTTGTCTTCAAAATAATATTATTTTAAACAACAAAAAAATACAAGAGAGAGAGAGAATATGATAAAATGTGAAGAAAATAAATCAGCTACCGGATGCTGGTACAAAATATCACATCAAAATATATTCTTACACACAAATTTTAATTTGAAAAAAAGGCTTAAGGGAAATTGAAATACGGTGTTATTCTATTAGTTGTGTAAAATTATGTTAAATAATTCGGTAAGCACATGTAAAAGAAAGGTGAAGTCGAAAATCTCAATCAAGTAAAAAAATTTACCTATATATTTATAAATAATTAATGAATTGATATGGTGTCTGGATATTTTGCCTAAAGAAATGAGACAATAGATTATTTTTAAAGCTTATTATAAGATATTTTTCTTATCAAGCGTTAATTATGGTCTATATTTAGTGGCTATCAAATTTTTTGCGTCAGAGATTATTCGTAATCCATAAAAAATGATGCAAAAAATTCGCGTATTTGAGTCATTTAATGAGTACAATAATTGTACTTAAATTTGTTATCTGTCTAGACAGGAACAAAGTCGATTTGGTGTTTTCTGTGGGTTCAATTTCGAGTTTAGGTTCAGAAGATTTGATTTTGAGATAAGATCTTAACTCAATTCGAATAAAGTCTAGTAAGAGTAAAAGATAAGTAAGTAAAAATTTATCTCTGTCTGATTACGTAAGAAAAATTCCATACAAAAGTCAATTTGATTAACTGGAAAAGCAGATACACATACGGAAACTTCAAAAATTCTGTACGTAAATAGAAATTGTTAAACTTTCACCTGCGTACCCAGTAAATATCGATTGAGACACTGTTTGACGTTTATTTTCTATAGATACCCATACAGAAATGTCAAAATTTTATATGAGAAATTTAAAACAAAATTCTAGCCCACAGCTTTGCTAGTTAGCTTGATACTAATCAAGGAATGAAGGTTTGGCAATCGCTATTCACGTACAAAGATTTGACGTTTCTGTTTCTTTAGAGATAAGACACGTGATAGAAAACAATCATGACATTGATGTGATGAATGATGTGATGCGTGAGAGAGTCTTTACATGATGAGGAGAAGTAACCTGATGAACCGTGAACCACCACCGAACCCGTCTTATCTCTTTAAAATGACATAAGAGATAAGGAGATAACAGGAAAAAATTCAATCACTTTCTGACGATGATGTAAAAAGTCGAAACATGTCAAAAAATTTAAAATACATATAACAAAAGAGGAATTAATAAGGTGTTTTTACTTTAAATTGTGTGACAGAATCTCATTTGACATTTCATTTGACGTTTATTTTCTATTGAAAAAATTTTCAAATGTCAAAATAAATTTAGTTCTATGGAAAGTCCCTCTAAGGTAAGCAGATTAAACTTGACCGCTCATTTTGTATAGATACACATATGGAAACTTCAAATATTCTATGCGTAAACATGAATTGTCAAACATTCACCTGCGTACCCAGTTAGCATGTTAAATTTGTAATTTGACAGATAAATGTTTAAAATGACAGTTGACATTTGACAGGTACTTAACTTCCTTTCTATAAATTTAATTTAGACACCCTACTCAAATAAGTGCTTTTAAACTCCATACATTTAATTTCATGAATGAATATTTTGATTCATTTTATTTTATACTTTTTCCTTTACAATAAAACATCAATCTAAATATTTTGATACTTTACTATGAATTTATTCACTGTCACGTGTCTTGAACAGTGAATTCTCTCGTCATAATTTAACTTTAATTCCTCGATTACTACAAAAATTATTTTAATTTATTTTAAATTAAATTTATTTATTTATAATTATCATATCATTTTCGTCTTATTTTATTTTATTTTATTTTATTTTTTTGGTGATTATACAACTAAATTTTAAATAAAATATTTACTTATTACAATTCAATCCAGACTTCCCCATCCACATGTTATCAGTGTTATACATATTTCAATAATTAATTTATTGATATATGGGGTTGTCTGACTAGCCGACAAAATGATTATAAATATTGAGAATTCTCACATATCTCATACGATATTTATTACGACACACATTTTTTTATGACTGGAAAAAAAACCTAATCGTGCATTTTTTTTTGTTATATTTGTGATAAGAAGACGCGTGTTTCGTGAGTGAATGCGGTTGTCGTCGGCTTTAAATTAATACTTGTTGTAGACTTCTTGACAGGTTTCTTATCAATTTTACTTGTTTTAAAATTAAATTTATAAATAAAAGCAATGTTTTTCTTATCACAAGACATCCATAAAAAAAAATACTTGAATACTTTGAATGATGAAATACCTAGACCAAATTTGCTATTTTTAGAAAATTGACTTATTTTTATCTGAAATTTGAGTTATTTCATTAAAAAAGGGTTATTTTGTATTTATTCAAGGTATTAAAGTGCATCATAAAATTTGCTAAAATTAGAATTCCTGGTAAATTTTGGTCTGTTGAAGTAACATTTGGGATTTAGAAAATAAGTTTATTGACATTTTGATAACAACTTTGTGTTTGTTTTGATTAAAAATTTTAATTATATTCAAATAAATCATTAAAATTTGCTGACGAAATTTCACAAGCGGTTGAGGTGTTCCAATTAGTTGAATGGAATTTTTTTTCAATGTTTATTATATTTGAAGATTTAATCAGCATCATTCACAGGTTTAAGTTATTTTTCCATAAATTTACGGTTCTTATCAAAATTTACTTGCCTTAATTTTTTTTTGTTTGAAGTTTGAATTGTTTATTCATTTTTGTGTTTTCTCTTAAAAATATTAGATTGAGGCACGTGATTGTCGCGTTCAAAAAATGTGACTTAAGATTTATGGTATTGGGAAAATGGTGTGACCTCATTTCAAGAAAGAAGAATTTTCTATTCTACGTAGCATGAATGGACCAAGGCAGTGCCCATGTGACACTTTTCAGACACGAATTTGAAACAAATTTTTACGTTTTTGGGTAAAAAAATCATGTTTTCGTTAGTTTTAGGTAAAAATTAACTGAAGCAAAGTTGTAGAGTAAATTTCAAGCTGCAATTTTGCTGAACATACCGAGTGAATATTTCATATATTAAGAGGTTTAAAATGGCAAAAGATACAATTTTGAAAATAATATATTCGGTATCAGAGAAAAGTGAAGATTTGAGGATTCCAGAATGCTAAATGATGCCCAAGGTCGTTAATCACTTGATGGACAGCGCTGATTTTTTTCTCAAAATCATATCTTATCAACTTATCCCTTTCCTTTCAAAACTTCACCATAGAAATTCAAAATTCTTCACATAAAATGCGTTATCATCACGTTTTATGACGTTATCATTCTTTTTATAAACAAAAAAATAATCCTCTTTATCTGACAGCATCCTTTCTTTTTTAAGATCGTCATCCAAAATTTTTATTCTTTTTTTGTTATTTTTATACACGTGATATGAAATTGGCGTATCCACGTGCCCAGATCGACAAAATCATTATATGATAGCTGAAATTGAATATGCGTCAATTAAAATAAAAAATTTACCACCAAAGCAGATATTCAACAGGAAAATTTCCAAGGTAAGCAAAAAAAAAAATATATTTTAGCACGTTTTAAATTTAGAGATATTTTAATTGTTACTACACGAGCAACCTTATTACTTAATTTTACATTTCAATAAAAAAATTGCAACAATTAACAGTTTAAGCAAATAATTTAAAAATAAATTACAGTTCGAATATTTTTGATGAGCATTAAATTTTTTTTTTACAAAAAAGAATGAAATTTCATTTGAATTGAACTTTGAAATTGATTATTATCTTTTCTCAATGCATTTCAACCACAGTCACACATTCAAGAGACGATCTGAAATAAATTTTTAGCATATAAGTCAAAAAAAAAATTATTCTAAAAGAAATTCTTGTACCATGAACCTTATTTCGTTATTTTTCAACAATATTTAACGATGTTTGATTGTAAATATTTTAAATAAATTTAAACAACTGACGTGAATGATTTTTGGACTTCAAACATCATTCGCAATATTTTTTTTCTTGAAATGACACCATAATGAGACGCTGATATTGCAATTTTTAATGATAATTTACATTAAAATGAGGAAGTGAAATTATAAACACGTTTAATTTATCACTCAATTGATTTATTTATTTTTTTTTTCCATAATTTACTGAATTATAAATTCATTAACTCTTTTATTTTATAAACAGACGCATTGGGAGAGATAATTTGATACCAAAGTTCAGTAAATATAGGCATAGCAGGTACTTTTGATGAAATATCGGGACTAGTGCAATAAAAATCGGGATTTGAATCAATAAGCGGGATGGTTAAAAACTATTCATTTTTTACTAGACTGAAGTTATCAACGGCCTCATCAAGCACATTGTAAGCCTAGAGGAGAGATTTTTCGGACCCCAAGGAACCTTCCCAACACCCTCATAGTGTCATCAACGACTTTTACCCGGACTTTCTATTTTTATGCTGTTTTTTAACTTTTTTCTTCGTGTAAATCACAAAGCCAGCTCTCAGCGCCCTCTGCAGTGTCAAATCAAAAGATGCAGATATAAGACGCTGTTATTTTTGATTTTTATTCGATCTGTATACTCATCAATGACTTTTCGTTTGACGAATTTTTCAGGGAAGTCTGAAAACCGATCAATTTCACAAAAAGCTCTTTCAGCGCCCTCTGGAGGGTTAAATCGAAAAACTCAGATACAAGGCGTTTGATTCTCTACAGATATGATAGATCGACTCTTTCCTTGGAAATTTTCTTTCTAAGACTTTCTTGATAAAAATGTTTTTCAATGTTAAGAATCGGGAATCGGGACATCGTTTCAAAAATCGGCATTGTCCCGTCCAAAGTGCGCAAATGATATGCTTAAGTAAATAAAAAAATATTTTTTTTTAATTTAAAATAATTCAAATAATTTCTGCCTAAATCCACTTCAAATTGAATTTCACATATTTAAAAAAAAAACTTTTAAGTTTCATACGATTAAGTGACGATTTGATGATTAATTAGATCGTCTGTTGTTTATCTCTAGACTTTAATCGTCTACCTCTTCATAATTGTAACACCACTCGTATAATGTTTGTCTATCACTGCTTAAAATAATGATTTTTTTCGATAGACATCATTCATTTTATCGATTCCGCGTGATAAAAGTTTGATAATGCCATCAAATAAATTCCAAATTTTTCAAGTTTATCCAATTTATCGAACACAGTCAATTCGCAAAATCATCATCAATCGTCATCATTACGATCATTTTTATTTTATTTTATTGGACATCAAAAAAATCACGTACTCAACACATGACAAATTTTAAAATAATATGTATTTTTTTTGTAATGTCTACAACTGATAACAATCGTCCTCGAAAATCTATGAGAAAATCATAACAATTTTGAATGAAATCGAAAGTATCACAAAAATGTGTCGGTTGTGGCACATGTGCATGTCATGAGTAAAATCATTCTTTATTCAATTCAATTCCCTTTTTTACATAAATTTTATTTTATATTTCATTTTATTTTTTTTCGAAGGTAATCATAATTGGAATTGGAAATCATTCTTTTTTCTGTGAAATAAATACGAAAAATTTCATTTACTACTATTATAAATTAAAATTATCTTATTTTAAATTTATATGAAAAATTAATAAAAATAATAAGAATATGTTTAATTTAAATAATGAGGATGGACAAGTTCATTGAATTGTTACATGACCTGGTCTATTTGAATAAATCACAAAAAAATAAGAATTTTATGCTGAAGTTCAATGTTTTTTTAATTTTAAATTTCATGGAAATTATCAGTGAATTATAATGAAGTGATAGTGTCTCTCTTTCTCTTCAAAAACATTTATGATAGTAAAATTTCTTAAAAAACTAAAAAATTATGAATCAGAACATTATCTGTAAAGAGAAAGATTGTTGACGATGTGTCAATGTTTGTCAAATATTGATTGGAAATGATATTTTTTTTTGAATATCAGGTGTTATTAAAAGTAAGTGAGTTTGAACAATTCCTCATCAGTCAAAGCCATAGTTGTAAAAAAGTGACGATTCAAATTATTTGAAGTATTTAATTAAGAGAAAGTCTCTTAGGCAACTGAAACTCATTAAACAGGAAATTAAACCGAAAATCTGTGCTTTGACTAAAATTGTGTCATTTGGTTATTATATGTTTAGGTTAATAACTATGACTATTGAAGCCTATTGAGTAGTCATCTAGAGTTTGTACGCTCTGTGACTTGGCTCACAGGGATTACAAGATACAAATTAGATAGATAATATGCTAATTGGGAACTGTCTGATGTTATCAGCTGTTATGAAGGTAAGTTCTTGATCAACTCGTTCACATCGTTTCAAAACATCATCATTTAAAGACGCAAAAAGAAAATTAAAATTAAATGAAATAAAAAACCACTGTAAAATAGAAATTATAAGTGAAATTGAAAGAAAATTAGTTAAAATTTTATAAGAGAAGTTTGAGAGAAACTGCGAAAGACAAGGAAATCGTTTTAAGTTGTAGAGAAAAAACTTGAGAAATTATCAAAAATGAGCTCTCTACGTGGCACGTGGTAGCTACGAGGATTACCCTTGCAAAGTACTCCACGATTCAAACCTCTCTGACACTTTTGTGACAGTTTTGGGCGTCAGACGGAGCTGTCTGCTGTAAGGGATATTATATGGGACGCTCTAAAACCACGAGAGCGACTTGAGTGGCTGGATTATGCCGATGATAAATGTGAGCTATCTCATAGGCAAGCTGACATGCAAGAGAAACCATCTGGCCTGGCCACGCAATTTTCTAAGGTTGGAATTAAGATCAACGTCAACAGGATTGAAGAAATTCGCAGTAATTCAACAAAAGATGTGCAAACCAGAATGAGAAAAGCTAGGGGTGCCTTTACGATACTTAACCGTACATGGTGCTCTTCAATCTATAGCAAACGTACTCGCTGTCCTTCTGTATGATTGTGATACTTGGCTCGTTAAAGAGGACATTAAGAGAAGCCTACAAGTATTTGTCAACCACTGTGTTAGACGAGTTCTGCGTATCTTCTGGCCAAATAGAATTTTGATTGAGGAACTGCTGAGAATAGCCGAGATGCAAAACATAAATATAGAGATACGTAGAAGAAAATTTGGTTATATTGGGCATACCTTACGCAAAGACCCTTCAGAAGTTTGCTTTCAGGCACTTGTATACAATCCACTAGGTAGGCGTAAAAGCGGTCAACCAAGGAACACCTGGGGACGCTCTACACTCTCTGATTCCAACTCAGTCAGAAAGACAATTTAGGTACAATTAAACAACCTGGGGGAACTGAAACAAATTGCGATCCGACGTTCTAGATGGAGACATTTTGTAGATCGCCTTTGCTCAACATGAGGACAGTCAGGACTCCCTGAGAAGGACAAGACGTTAAGTGAAAGTGTAAATGATCTCTTTCAGGTACTTTAATTTACAAAGCATATTAACTACATTCAAATTAAGACACTAGACTCAGTAGTGGGCTCCTCTATACGTTGATGGTCAAAAGATCCAACGAAACAAGTTGCTGATATTCAAATCTGCCCTTAGGCCTATCTTAATCTTGGCCACTCCTGTTGAAGTTCCAAGGCAGAACAAAGCCTTTAACAATATGATATAAAAAAAGAAGCTTCACGTAATCACTAAACTTGAAATGGTATCATACTACATGCAATAGCTAAAAATTTAAAAATGTGAAGTGACACACCAACTGGTTTGAGGTCATTAAATATGGAAAAGCGATTCCCCGACCCATCAGCATCGTCCAAGTAGGTTAATCAGTTTTTGATATTTCTTTGGATATTTTTATATATAGAAATAAGGCGAGCTACTTGATTAAAGTCAACTATCTAAAAGTAAGCTTTCATATAAGACTAGATATGCATTTAGAAACGGATTGATCAAGGCGGATCGGTCAAAAAAAAATATATTTTGTATTTTACCCGTTTTGACTCACTCATGAAAAGTAGACGTAAGACATGAGTAGGTAATTTTCACTGGATATTCCACTGGTTTTGTGTTGAGAGTGAAGACTTTTTGTTAAGCCTTGAGGTTTAGGCCGTTAGGTTTAGAGAGTCAGTGTTCATTGAAGCTGATTTTCCATATTTTACCCTATCTCTCATAGAATTAGATAAAAATATGGTTGTTCGCATGGATTTAGATACTTACATTTTTTTCTCACACTTATTTAAATATCCCAGTTAGAAAACATAAATACTTACCAATCAATAAACCTCCATCAAAATTTAATCAAATGAAATTAAAAGACAATTTTTATTATTTTTTATGACTTTTCAATGAGATGTTTTTATTTTTACTCTCATATTCTAACTTTTTTTAATGCATATAATAGCTTTTTTTCCATTATAATTATAACATAATTTATTTTTTGCACAGTGAGCTTTTTTATTAATATATATTTTTCTTATAACATTTATCAGGTGTAATTTTTCATTTAAACATTCAATATAATAATTTTTTTTTACATTTTTCTCTAAATTTTCCACCAAAATATAATTTTTCTCTTTCAACATTATTATCATCATTTTTGAATCATCAATAAAATTTTAGACAAATTCATATCTGTAACAATAATCTTAGATTCTATTTACAATTTATTTTCATTACAAAAATATTTTTTATTTATTTACATTTAATTTTTAGTTTTATTTAAAGATTTTAAAGCTAATAAGGTAAAAAGGTATGATTTTAATTCAAACTTAACATAATTTAAAATTAATTAATCAATAATTAAAGAATAAATTATTGCAAATTTCCGTTTTTTTCTTGTATTTTGAAACAAAAATATAAAAATTATTATTATCTTAATGCTTGGAAGACATTTAAGTGATATCTGTCACATATGAAATTATTAAACATTGCAATGAAATGCCCAACTACTGAAATTTAATAAAAATTAAGATGAAATATTAATTAAAAAAAACTATGAAGGCACTTTTGAACTTAAAACTTAAGGAAAAAAAATAAGATTAAGGATAAATTAAAATTATTTTAATTACTGACCCTTTTAAGGTAATATTTTTATCGCACATTAGCATTTTAAGCGAATTTTTGGTAATCTTATATTTTTAACATACTTTTTTTATATTTACAGGATGAAATAATTTTAACATTAAATAAGAAGATTTTTTCATTTAACATTACTCACAGCGTTATTTTTTACAAATTTTTATCATTTGTTTTATTTATATTTTGAATTGAATTGAAATGAGTTGAATTGGAGCCCTTCAGATGACAGCTGTCAAAAAAAAATTTGACAAAATTCATGGATTTCAAATAAATTTCGTCAATTTCCCATAAATTTTCATCGTCACCCACATTGACGCAAATGGGACTTTTATGGAAATGTCATTTTTTTATGATTTGTTGAGCGCACACGTGCATATATCAAAGCATGTCATCAAAAAAAAATCGAAAGGATGTTTTGATTAATAAAATTGATAATTTTATTACTTATTGTAAATATTTTGAATGGCATGCGACAAATAATATGATAAAATTTCAAAAATACTTTTTTTTCTCTCTTTGAACGATTTATTTACATTCTCATTTTGCATTCGTACAATCATCAATCAAATGTCGCTAAAGTAAACGTTTTTATTATCACACATCAGGAATTAGCATAAAATGATACATCACCAAGAGAGGATATTAAACCATTCAGTGATCTTTCTTGAACTTCCAGTGTCATCGTTCATTGTCACTTCTTGAATTACATCACGGACTTCTCAAAACGTGATCTTAGAAATACACCAAAAGGTGTTTTTTCTTCTTTTTATATTATCATAATATTCGAGATCCTGCTAAAATATGCAAATAAACTCTCGTGTTCATGTCACATTTTGTCCTCATCACTCAGATGTCAGAGAATTGAAAGGAAAACGTGCTCATATCAAAGTTTTTATCAATGATTTGAATTTTACCTTTTTCTATGTATGTGAAGTCACATGTGCGATTCAAATTGTTCACGTCAAAGGTGATTAAAGGTCAAAAATTAACGCATTTTAGAAAAGTTTTCACAGAAAAATCTTCAAATCAATCAATTACACGTGATTTAAGTTTTTTTTTGAAAAAAATGTCGAAGTAAAAGTAAAATCAGAATCGGAATTCAATTAAAATGGAATCAAATTTCAATGAATTTCATTTTAAGATATCGAAAAATCAACAATTGAATTCCTAGAAGTGAATTTGATTTAAGAAAAACAGTAAGTTGATGCCTAGCAATCATGAAATTGTACTGTAAATTGTTGTGAAACCCACGAATTGCTGTTCATTGTGGAAATTTTCTTGTTGCTAGTCAACAATTAAAATGTAACTTTTTTTTTGTTATTTTCATTGAGCTATGGCAACAATTATTTTTTTTGAATTAAGTCATAATTTTGAAGATAAAAATCCCAAAAATTTCAATTCCAACACACATCACATTCTTTTGTACATAAAAAGTTTCATTTGCATACTTTTGTTACAGCAAATACGCTGAGTAAGCGTTAAAGTTGCTAATTTAATCCAAATATCAAATAAAACGTATTTTATTTATTTATTTTTTACGTATAAACAGTAAATAAGACACAAGAATGTGTTAACACACAATTTAAAGTAAAAATTAAACTTTATACGCCTTTTTTAAAAAAAAATGAAAATAACAAAAAACGACAGACGAGAGGTCTAAGGTACAATTTCATGTATTGTTATCAAAATACTGTCACTTTTTATCAACGTTAATTCTAATAAAATACAAAAAAAATGCGACGATGACTCAGTTAAAAGTAAAAAAAAAAATCGTATAATAATAAAAATTTACATAAATAAACTTCACACATAACCCAAGTTTACAATTTTATTATTCAGACACGTTCTATTCTAAGTCCAAAAGGTGAGAACGGAGAATGAGCTTGCAGAAAATTTTAAATGTGAATCGGAATTTTGTCGGTATTTTAAATATAATTGTGTGTCATCAAGTCCAATTCAATTCAATTTCAATTTACTTCGATTTTACTCGAATATTACACTTTTGACCATATTTAGTACAAACAAATGATAGGACAACATTAAATTGAATTTGGTTTTGCATATAAATATTTTAATTGATTAAATTTAATGTTATTTACCAAGGTCTCCAAGGCTTATCGTCATCATCTTCCTCCGTTTTTCTCATTACAAGTGAAAGGGGTGCAGGACTGTAAGATCTGACATTTGTGTATTGTTGATGACTTGAATGATAATTATTGTTATTTTGAATGTTATGTGAATGTATTGAGGGTGGTGTACAATCCATGGCATCATAACTATTGGCCGGACTTGGGGGTGTATGGTAGGGTGATGAAGAGGTTTCACGATGTGATTGCATACGGTCATAGAGCGAGGTATTTGATGTGGCTGACCCAGTTGAGGCGGTACGTGTTGGTATTGGCACAAGCATGGGAACAGGAGCTGGTGGTTGTATACTTTGTGGTAGGACAAAAGCAACACTTCCATTTGACAATTTGGTTGGAATTAGCTGTATTCCAGCACCACTTCCATTACTCAAGTAATATCCATTTGCTGTGGCGGTTATTTGAGATGATTGAATTAGCATTGGTTCCTGTTGTGGGGAACTTGGTGGTGACGGTAAAATGTGGACTTGTACTGTACTGTTTGGTTGTTGGGTTTGAGATTGGTGGGGTGCAATTGGTGTTTCATGCTTAATTGGACTAGAAACACCATTTATGCAATTGTTTAAGTGTTGCAAGAGTCTTCGTTTCACCATTGGTTCAATGCCGGGAAATCGTCCAACTTCATTTGCACATTCGGTGAATCCAGCTTTGAACTTATTCATGACATTTGAATCAGCTAATTGGGAAATTGTTGATTGTTGTCTTTGGAGATTTTGTAAATGCTTTACTGTCATCTCTAGGATATCAGCTTTTTCAAGTTTGGAATGACGAGCAGGCTGTTAATTAAACAAAAAAAGAAAAATTTTCATCAGATTTAATTGAAATTAAACATTTTTGAATAGTTTTATGAAAATAATCCAGGGTTGGACTTAAAAATTTTCTTTTGAGGGGGACAGAAGGCAAAAATAAAACATTAAAGGGACTGAGCTCCTCCTTGCTCTGCGCATACATTCGCGCGTGCATTTCGGGAGATCCCCCCTATTGGTCCTATAAATCCAGCCCTGCATGAAAATAAAATAATAATTTATCAATACTCACGTCTTTCTTCATGGCATCCAAAATGAGTGTCTTTAACTCATTAAGACAATTATTTATTCTTGCACGTCTCCGTTTTTCCATGATCGGCTTATTGCTCTGCAAAGATAAAAATAGAGTATTTATTAGCACATTTATTTCACGCAAAAAAATGAGAAAAAAAAAATATTATTATTAATAAACAAAGTAAATAAGTAAAATTCCAATAAATGAATGTCTGCTAAAAATAGAAAACGTGAAATATAACAAATAGATACAGAATTTTTTGTTTGATTTTTTGCCGTGCAACCGCCGCCAATTTAATGGTCAACAAAGTGATTGCGTAGGTGAGCATACAAATCGTTTAACTTTTTATTTTTTAAAATCACTGTTTTTCAAATTAATTCGCATTCTTTTTTCGTCGAATCACTCACCCGCACAAAGTCTTTCATATATGAATGGAATTTTTGCGTAGTTGTAATGCTTGCTTGTTTTTTTCTCATCGTAAATATCTGTATATGAGTGTGTGCCAAATATTCCATCAAACAACCCAGTTGTTATTATTATTTTTTTATTTGATCTATTTTTTTTGTATTTTCTCATATTTACTTGGCCACAAAGGCACCATAATCACGCTAGTTGTGTTTTTTTCGTATTTTTTTTTTGTTTTTTGACACAAAATTCTTTTCTGAAAATAATTCATACAAAGGAATCACCCACATCAATACCACGTGCCAAAAATATTTTTAAAAAATAACATTTTGAATCAACATTTAATTTAACTTGGGTTTCATATTTTCATATGCTTGTTTTTTTTTTGTGAGTGAGTGTGACTGTGTAATATTTTTATTATTAATTTTTATTACTTTTATTATTTGTGAGGTGGAATGTTGACGGGCAGTTAAATAATTCAAATCTTGTTTGACTAAAAACAAAATATTAAAACACAACACCAACTGAAAAAAAATGTGTCATTCTCAAGCAGGTTCAGTGAAAAATAATTAGATAATAATAATATTGATCATGTCGTAATATGATGTTTTTTTTTTTAAGTGGAACCTTGGAATAGTTCTGTGAATGTGATTTTGTTTTTGGATATTGACACCTACTTTGTTTTTTTGGTATGTAAGTTACTCATCTCATTATGGATGTGATCATAAAATTAATTATTCAAAATTAAGAAATAAAAGAGCGAGGTAATTAAAATTAATATATATTTTTTTTCAGAGGTAGGTTGATTTGGACAGATACAGATTTTTGAGAAGGACGAGAGAAGTTTCCAATTAGGTTGTAAAACGAGGAGGACGATAAAATGAAAGGAGCTGGATCTGAAAATTGTATTTATTACAAGTTAATAGCCCAGAATTTTATTTTTAGGTACAAAAAGTCCTAGCAAGATGTTAGAAATGATCCTGTGCCGTCACATCGTTACAAATCATCATTAGAACCACGTCATTACATCACATGACTTTAATAATTTCAAGATTTCACTTTAAAAGTCACAAATTGACTCACACACCTCCATAAACTTAAATTTCAAATAAAAAGAGCATTTAACTTGAATTGCCATAATTCAAACCCGCGTCTCTCTCTCTCTGTTAATTTTAAATCAATTTCAATTCATACATTTACAGATAAGGTGCCCAACTTAATTAAGTGAAAATATAAACATAGACATGTATTTAATAAATGATAATAAGTGTGCCCACAACTTCTATATATTTATATGTCTTGATTTTAAAATGTCATTCACACACATATAATATTCAATTCAACATATTAAATCAGTTAAAAAAAATTAAATTTGAATTTTAAATTGAGTAGCATCTTTATTTGGTCGTATATGTGATCCGACTATGGTGATGCCTATAAATTTCATCGTAATTATACCTTAAAGTATGTAGGTGATTGATATTAAATGGAAAAGCGGTGCGCGTGTCACTTTATTCTCTCTATTAAATTAAATATATATAAAATCATTGTAGGTTGTCCCTCGATTTAAGTCAACATTTAACGCTGGGTTTAATGAAATTTTTCATGGTAATTGGTGATTTTATTTGGATTTCTTGAATTGATTAAGTGGCAGTCTTAATATTCATTTTTAATTCATTTATTAAGGTATGTCGACACAGCATGAAATCATCATGAATTTTATAGTTAATTGGATTGACTGGGACGAAACTACGCAAATGCTTGTTTTGACGAAATCAGAACTTGATCTTATTGTTTTTTTTTGTACTTTTTCAGGAAAACAGATTAAATCACCTCGCGAATTGACGTAAATACGAGTGATAAACAAACAATAAATTATATAATAATAAAAAATTATTTTGAAAACATTTCCATTCAATCACAGTAATTTGGACAAATAACGATCAGATCACATTGCAAATAAAAAAAAATTACAGTCAGAACATCCGGAGATCAATATCAGTCGAATTGTGAGCAATAAACACACAAATAATGAAAGGTTAATCCAAAAATAATTTTATCACAAATAAATTTCGTGTGTAACATGTTAATTATGGTAATTTTGTGTGACAACACGATTTATCAATGGAAAATTTTTCTGGTAAAATTACCGGTGGGACAAGTTGATTTGTGACAATTATCACTAAACTGCTAAAGTTATTTTGAAATGAGTTATTTATTGACAAACATTATTAATAGTTTTTTTTTGTTATTTTTATTTCATTATTTCATTTTTTATAATTAACAGGTTTTAATCGACAAAAGTGCTCTAATTGGATTTGTCATCATCGAAAATTTTCCATAATTGAGGTAAAAATATTCCTATTAAATTGACTGAATTCGCGTGGCACAAAAATAATCAGTAAATAAAATCTCAATTTTATTGTAAAATTTCAGAACATGTGCCAATCATAGAATGTAGAGTGTGTACTTTTATTATCGGTTAAATGAGTGCACACACATGCAATGACGTTGTTCGTTGTAATTTTTGTGTTGTAAATCATTCTTAGTTACATTTGATTTTGTTTTTATATTATTTCTAGTTAGCGCGCATGTCAACTATGTGTGTTGATTCATGATTCAAGACGATATGATGATGAAGAGCGTGTGTTTTTCATGATAATATAATAAAAGGTTTGTTGTTATTGTAATTGTAACTAAGTAATATTGCTAGCACACGCCAACTAACTAAATTATTTTTGTATTGCAGTTTATTTGCAACAGTACAGTAAATTTAGCTCCATATACACACAGAAATTCATATCATGT
This sequence comes from Culicoides sonorensis, assembly GCA_900002565.1. Classification (NCBI taxonomy): domain Eukaryota; kingdom Metazoa; phylum Arthropoda; class Insecta; order Diptera; family Ceratopogonidae; genus Culicoides; species Culicoides sonorensis. Next base: position 2,830,269 of record LN483352.1, on the reverse strand, counting down.
GAGTATAATTTTTGAAATTTAATTGGAGAAAAATATTCCCACACTTGTTAATTTTTGTTTTTTTTCAACTAGATGAATGACTGCTGTGATGACGTGGGTATCATTCATTTGAAATTTATTTTATTTCTGTTTATTTATTTTTTAAGTGGGATCTTGGCATCCATAACAGAGCAAGGAAAGTAAGTACATATTTTCTTAAATTAATTATTTAAATGGATTAACTGCCAAATTTTAATATAGATTAATTTTTTTCGTTCATACGAATGAAGGCTTCAATTTCAAATTCATTCAATCAAAAAACCGTTAAAAGTGCAAATTGACAACAAACTTCAAAGGAAAATGCAGTTAAATTCATATCATGTGGGTGCTTCTAATTTGACACGATGCTGGTTTTTTTGTTTGGTTGTTATCGATTGACAGACAAATAACGATTCAATTTAATCCAATAATAAGTATAATTTTTCCACTCATTGTGACTTTCATTTAATTAGAGCTCACATTCAGTGTAAATGTACATTGAGAAGAAAAAAAAATTAACGATAAGGTCATTGATTGGCCATCAAACCACATGGAATATTCCCACAAGTATTTCACATAGTGACAGTTTTCTTTTTTTTTCTCTTTGTACGAGAAAATTGCATCAATTGCATGACAATTATCGATGACTGTCCATACATAGAGTATGTCGTTGATAGAACAAATGTTAATTGTTATTGCATCAATCAATGAGAAACCAAACAAAATAATCTGAGTACGAACATTTGGCATGTCGATTTATTGTAGGTCATCGTCGTCGGTTGTCATTACACATAGATTTAATATGAAAAAAATAAATAAAAACAAATAAAAGACGAGGACTGTGCCTATAAGTGGATGTTGATGACTGATGATGACTCATTGAAATTTTTATATGTATTTTTTTTCTGTCACATCACATACAAACAAATGAAAAACAACAACCACACAACAATCGTCGTCCATCCTACTGTCACTACTCATATTGGATTCGCATATGTTGAGGTTTATTTTTAAATGAAAAAAAAAGAATTAAAAAAGATTATTTTTAAAATGAAATAAAAAAATAAACAGCATTACGTGCTATTTTTGTTGATTGAAACATTACAACAATATACAAATTATTGTGTCGTCGCGTGGTCGTTGGCACATTCGTTTCCTAATTTGTGCAACCAACAGAGATTTCGTTGTGAGGTTTCTTTCTATGAATTTATATATGATTAATGTACATAAAATCGGATCAAAGTACATTTAATCAATTGTTGATTTGATTAAATCACGCCACGTGCGCTCAATAGCGATATTTTTAACGATTGTTTATTACTTTTTTATTATTTTTATTATTATTGTTTTGCTTTAATGTACATTGTAAATGGTTCGTTTGTTATTTTTTAATTACATACATGTACAAATTTTTTGTAATTTTAATGCAGTGTGCTTCCTCTTTTTATTTGATATTTATTTTATTTATGTGTAAGTATTTAGTAATGTAACTTCCGTCTCATTTCCGAAATGATTTAATTAAATGTGGTATTAATTTAAAGTTTAACGGTTGAATGATTAAGCAAAATTCAAATCGACTTTCAATTTTTTGTTTGTTTCTTGTTTCATTTTGACGCTCAGGTACACGGATTTAAATGGAAAAATGTGTAAAAAATGACTTTACTTGAACATGAAAGTGTGGGATGTTCGTTAAATTTCCCTTTGAGCCACTGAGGGTTTTTGATCAGGGTTGCCAATTCTCAAAATTTATTTTGAATTTCCAGGATTTTTTCTCAAAATATTCAACGTTTAATCTTCATTTTCTCCGAGATTGTTTTTTGCCTTCAAAAAATTTAATTTTCCGAAAATATAGACTTTGACCGTTGAGGCAGGGTTGCCAATTCCTAAATTTTTCCCATGGTTCCGGGTTTTTCCATTTAAGATCTTTCAAAAAAATCATAATTCTCAAATTTCATTGATATTTGAAGGTTTACATCAAACCATAATTTGAACAAATAAGAAGTGGCAGCCCTATAAAATTCCATTAATTTAACCTTTTTTTTTATGTCTATCATCAAATTATTATTTTTTTAAAAATTTTTTTAACGGTCATAATTTTGAATGTTAAATTTTCCATTCAAAAAATTTCCATTATAAAAATAAATATTTTTAAATTACCGGATATTTTGTTAACGTTTTTTTGTGAATTAAATTTAAATGCCCCTTAATTTGTATTTAACACCAAAAATCAGTATTTAAAATCAAAAATTCAAATAGGAAATAGCCACGAGCGAGCAACAACAAAAAAAATTTATAATGATTATTATTTTACACATTATTTCATAGGAGCACAAAAAAAAACAAGTTTGCTTCTTTGCATGAAATCATTAAACAGAAGCAGCGCGTGGCAAATTTTTAAGTAAATTTAATGTGACATGTCGTCGTTAACATTAAAAAAAGTGTGAGTATTTTTTTTTATTTTGCCTTCTAATAATAATAATAATAATAATAATAATAATGGTTGCTGAGGAATTTCAATAATGTGATGATGATTATTTTTATGAAAATATTTTGAAAAAAATGAAAATGTGTGGGAATTTTTCTGATTTTGATGACCTGAATATGAATTTTTCAAGTAAATATTGGAATCTATTTTTTTTATCATCATCATGAAATCATTGAAATTGATAAGATTTTTTTTTTATTTTATCGATATCTATGAATTTTTATTTCATGTTAAATGGAATTACGTAGTCAAAATGTCTAGTCGATGCATGATAATCATATAAAAGTTATTGGCAAATAACGACGAGTAGATAATTTTAGAAGTATCACGTCAACAAGGCAACACTCGCTTTATAACATGATATGATATGTTTTAAGTGAAAATGTTAAATGTGGGCGAGGAAAGAAGAAAATTTAGCTCCCACTCATAACCTTCCTCAATACTCCATTCCAATTCCAATTTAACATCATGACAAATATTTGCCTTGACAAGCAACCACCATGCCACCATCTCCATAATACGACGTCAATACACACACATTAAGTGTCAACAAGAAAAAAGCATAACCTTGTTTATGTACACATAAAAAAAACATGAAATTCATTCATGGAATCAAATGCTCATCATCGGCTGATTCTATTTTTAATATGAATTTGTACGTAGAAAGTGAAGTAAACACCACCACGCATTTTATGGCAACACTTAACCATTACAAGGTTTTCCATGAATGAAAAAGTTTTTCTATGTACACATTCCATGTATTTTTAGACGAGTAGGATGATAATGATATTTGACTTGGTAAGGCATACACACAGCGAATAGGGTGGTAAAAGGAGGGTGGCATGTTTTTGTTGTCGTACGACCTCCGTCAGGCATCACATGCATGTACTAACTCATTGGCAGCCACCGACACGAAATTTATGTATATAAAAAAAATAACAACAACAACTACAATGAAGAAAAATCATGTGGGCGACACATTCTCTAGAATGAAATGAACATAAATGGAAAATTTTTTTCTCTCTATTTTCCTTTCCTTTTAATGTAAGTGTGGGACGACAAAAAAAATGAAGCATGATACCAAGTCATGATCTACAAAAATAATAATAAAGCACTTGACGCTAAGTATTAAATGAAATATAATAAAATAAAACGTCAAAGTGTATTTTCATTTTCTCCAAAAAATAAAAAAAACAGAAGTAGCAACAACAGATATACGAAATGACATGGTTTTAAGGCGTTTTTATTATGGAGCGTCATCAGACGATGAAATTGATTCAAAAAATGGAACAAAAAAAATATTTTTTTAATTACATTTTCATGTGAATTAAATTTAATATTTTTTTTTTGTTCACAGGAAATTAAAAAAAAAAGTTCCTCACTAATAATAATAATAAATTTTCGTTTAAATGTAATTTTTCCTAGACAACACAGCACAATTCCAAGTCATGCTACGCTGTGTGAAGTACTTGAAGAGTGTGGGTGTTGAAAAGTATGCGCATTTACGTTGTTTCTCAAAAATTTTATATATTTATATTATATTATATATAAAAAGAAATCCACTGTGATTATCGATTACTTTTCAATAATAATAATAATTAAGTGCCAAAAGTGTTCCAGAAGCAAAAGGTATGATTTTTTTTGTAATTTATTTTAATTTAAATATCATTGTGTAGGTGTCTCATCATTATACCAAGAAAATTCCACGCAAAAAGGATATTAAATGGAAAACATTTCAAGGATACTAAAAATAAAAATATTTTCTTAACACTTACTCTTCTAGCATCACTTGGACGTTTAACGGGTTCTTGGGGTGTTGGTGGCATTTGTGACTGTGTCTGTGGTGGTGCTGGCGGTGAATGATGAACACCAGATTGTGGCGATGTTGGACTCCCATTAGCAATGTTTCCCAACTGAGTGTGACTCAATTGGGATTGTGACACTTGCTGATGGTTTGTCATAATTTGTCCGGTTGGGTCAATGCCAGTGACCATGTTGATTTTATTGAAAAATTTTAACTTTGCAATTTTGAATCGGTCTTATTTGACAAGTGATCACAAAATATAATTTTTTTTTAATTGTAATTTTTTTTATGTTAACACATTAAATTTTTGTTCAGATAATTTTTTTTATTGTGTCTGAACAAATAATATTTTTCCGTCTCGATATCAATTCAATTTAATATTATTTTATTTTCCGTTAAATTGAATTTAATTTAAAATTTCACTTTTAATTGTGTTTTTATTTTCATATGTTTTCAATTCAAAAAAATATTTTTTTTATAATAATATTTTTTTATATTTAAAATAAAATAAATCACTTTTACTTATAATTTTTTTTTCTCAATTTTATTTATTTTTATTTTCAGTGATATTTTACGTCTTCACTGCTGAACGTTACAAGTAAGACTGAATGATTATGTGTTCTACTCTGTTTCTGTTACCGTTTCATTCTCTTGTATCGTATCCATCGTCATGCCTTCATTCATGTAGAGTACAAAATTGATGATGAGCAACTTGTTAAAACAAAAAAAAATGTACGGTCCAATATAGGAAAAAAAACCACTTTACTTCGAACTTGTGTGAATTGTGAATTGAGTAGGTAGAAATTTTGTTTGTTTGTACACACACACACACACAAACATACACACACGAGCGAAGTGCTTCGGAATGCATTTTGCATACTGTATGTATGTCATTGTAACTGTACGACACACTTAAAATTAAAGCCGAACACTTATCATTTGACAATATAGTACCAAGCCAGACACGAAGACAAATAACTATGAATGAATGAATTTTAAAACAAAAAAAAAATGCACTACACAATAACTTTTTTTTTCATTTTCCGGACAATGTACATACACATCGTTCAATTCGTCAATGACGTCTATGATTTTCTATGCATTTTGTACGTGTATGAATTGTCGTGTTAAATTAATGTTATTATTTTTGTTATTTTTCTTCTATATTTTGAAATGAGAGTGGGGATAAGCGCGTGTACCTTCGGGTTTTTTTTGTTCAATATAATCTTAGGAGAAATTCAATTTAAAACGATTCTCCTTCAATTCAATTCAATTTCAATGTGTAACGTTCACGTACCGTTTCCGATCTTATTTTACTATATTTTAAATTAAATAAACTTTCAATTTTTTTTTTATTTCAATATATGTTTAAATTGAGCCGAAGATTTTATTTTTTTTTGTACTCTTTGAATTTTGATGTGAAACTATGCAATTTTTTGCATTCATATCGTTTTGTGTGTTGTATATTTTTTTTTATCAATAAGAGCAATGTGAATGGCATGTGGACTATAGTAGGCGGTTAAGTGTGTCCGTCATACAAGACTTTGATTGGTAATCACGTTAATTTTATCGGTAATTTATTTAAAGGTTGATAAGGAAAAATGGATTTAATGCTTTGATTTAATTTTTTTATGTTTTTTTAAATGCAGGCGAAAAAAAAAAGTAAAATGAAATTAAATTAAACTGGTTGTGCTATATTTTTATTTTTTTTATATGTCGGTTATGGTAATTTTTTTTATTTTTATATTTTGTAGATTAAAAAAAGTAGTTTCCATGAGCATTGAGATTTAATGAAACAATTCAAAATGGAGTGAGATGTAAAAAGACCAAGAAAACGTCTGGGTTAACAATAATAGTCATACATGTCTTATTTTTCCTGAATTCGGTTGGACGTTATCGAAACGCGAAATTCTGAAATATTTTGAAGTTCGAACACCTTGGGTTTGGGTAACTATGCGATTGTCTTTATGACCGAAGTTCATGCTATAAAACTTTGTGTGAGAAAATTTCTAGAAAAAAAATACACTGACAGGACTCTTTATATAATGTCAGATAGTCCAGCTACACTAAGGGCACTAATAACACACGAAATTTTTGCTGGAAAACAAGGCAAACCTCCTACACGTCGACCTCTTACGTATTAATATAGTTGACCAAATTGACTAATTTCTCTTCGTCAACAGTATCGACTTCAGACAAATTATCAACAATATCATTAAAGACATTATCAATGTAAGCTTCTGAATTCTCTTATTTTAAGATTCTGATGGTACTGTGCTTTGAGTCTTTGTACTATTGCTTGCCTATAAACTAATTGTGTAAAATGAAACAAGCGCCCATGGACACTGGAATTTGGAAAAATTATCCGAGCAGCATTGACAAACGCGAGTTCGAAGTCTAGCATTATAATTTGAGGGTCAAAATCATAGTTTAGCTCCATTGCATGTGTTTTTAGTTGCTGAAGTAGTTGTGAATAGAAAGTTTCAGTTTTTCTTGTACTGATACAAAATAAAACGGAAAGGTGAATGGTGTTCATGTCATAAAACATACTAGGTACGGCTCAGCACATTCTCTGATTCTGTAGTAGACTTGAGAACAGGAAAAGGAGATTTTTTGGGTGTTTGAATAAGTCTCTTTAAAGAGAAATATGATCCAGGGTAAATTAAATTACTTTGTCTACCCATCAAACCCCTCATAACCATCAAAATCTTCATCAAGCAAACCGTCTTCCAGTTCCTCAATTTCACCGGCTTTAAAACATTGAACGCAGCTTTTGTTTTAAAGTGTCCCATTTTTGCCCTATTACGTTGATTACTTTCAGAACAGCATCCCTATCGTCTGGGTCATGGCATTGAGAAATAAAAGTAATATCTTTTATCCCCCTTTCTACGGGTTGCGTGTGTTAAAGATAATTTAATACGGCTGTTGCCTTTTCTGGATAATTAATTAAGTATTCCAGTATTTGATTCGAGAAATTGTGCAATATTGGTGGGGGTGATATCTTAACAGTATTCCACCGTATAAATTTGTAGTATACTGTTGCTTAATTTTTTGCATTTTCTCACATCGTTTTGATCATCCGTTTCGTCTCGTGCTTCAATAATAATTTCTATTGCATCGCTTCTGATTTTTGATTCAGGGTCCATCATCATTGCAAGTAGTATGTTTACCGGGCCATTGATTATTAACCTACATTCGTCACACATTGTCCTAGTTTGATTATGACACATTCTATGGCATTATTCACTAAAATAACTATGGATCAGTTTTTTTCTTTTTTTGTTTCAAAAAAAAAAGTAAATGTAAATCACCTGTAAAAACGTCACTCTTACCTGTTTTCCCAAGTAAATTTGTCTCTAATCTCAGCTTAATTTCAATCTATGTAAGAAAAAAAAACAAAAGACTTATGATTTATTTCTCATTGTTTTGACTCCTTATTAATTTTTATCTGACAATGCATTTAAACACAATTTTTATTTTAATCCTGGAAGTCATGCAGAGTCATTGATTTTCATTTATTTTATAAATGAGTCACACACCTCACTGTAAAAGGGTTAAGCATAAGCTGCTTGACCAAAAATTTGTGGTTTTTGTAATCTGTTTTAATCCAAAGCAAAAATATGTTTAAAAAAATTGCAAATTCTTCTACAACAAAAAAGGGTTAAACAAGACACTCCTGAATCAATGAATAATGCAAAAGGTAAAAATATTTGAAAATCGAAACAATGCAACTTGTTGTTAAAAATGTTTTTTAAATAAAAAGGCCAGGAAAAAAAATAATACACATGAAAAAGGCATCGAAAACCACAATCAAGATAAATTGCCTTATTAAAAATAACTTTATATACAATTGTTTTCATCATTTTATTATATTTTATTTTTTTGGCAGTAATTTGCAATATCGAGCGAGCTTCGCTTGAAACCAAAAAAATGTATAACAACAATAAAGATTATTGATTGGATTTATTCTTAATTCCATCCAAAAAAAAATTTCATGTGCATATAATGAACGTTCAAAGTTAAGTAATAAAATATATAAAATAAAATTTGAAATATTTTTTCATGCACTCACATAATTCACTGATTGATCAAGAGATAAATTATCACTAATTCAGTAATGATCGTAATAAACCTACCTTTTTGTTCATCCTCTGAGCAAAAAAAATATTTTTCATATATGAATATTGTTCTCATTCGAGTTAATCACAGTCAAGTCAAGCCAAATAATAATAATAAAAATAATTTTTATGTACGATGCGAAATTGTAAATTGCATTAAAATACCTCTTTTTTTGTGTGTTAGTTGTTTGAACTGCATTATTTTTATGTTATTTTTTATTGAGTTGAGAGAGAAAAATAAAAAAATAAACGTGAAGGAATATTATGAGCAGTTGCAATCAAATTTCAGTTAATCGACTGCTCCCAATCAATAATGATCAAGGAAAATAATAATGATAAAGGTGAAGAGAGGTGTATATGTGTAACTTTTTTAATGATTGTAATTTGTTTTGCAGCTTTGTGTGTATTGGAATTTAGATATTGCTCTATTGATTCTAAGAAAATGTAAATTATTTGAATTTGTATCGCACGGTTTCAAATCATTTGATACAGCTGGAAATTGAAAAAATGAACATGAAATTTTAATGCCTATCATTGTCTCTCTCTCTCCCTCTCTCTCATTCTTCTCAAATTAGCTCCCTTATTATTTGTTCAATATTTGTTGTATATCAAAACGATCTCAAGCCCTTTAAAGTTCTCTATGTTCCCTCTCTCTCTCTCTGTCTCACCTTAAATAGCTCTCTCTCTCTCCCTCTCTCTCTAAGGCAGAAACACAATGAGATAGATTTAGAGAAAAAGAGAGATAGTGAAAATGATATCAAAAATCCACTTCATTAAATTTTGGATCGTTCTTATTGAGAGAGGAAGAATTTAAGAGAGAGAGAGAGACACAATTGGGAATGGAGCTAGTTGAGTATAAAGAGAGGGAGCGAGACAGAATCAAGAAATGTCAGTTATGAAGGTTGAGACAAATCCTATTAACAAAAAAAAATCATCTTTCTCGATGTTTTTGAAATTAACTCATCGATTTTTGATTTTTTTCTTCTTAACAAAACAATTATTTGCTCATTATTCACAATTTCCTTGATTTGCAAAAAAACTTCACTTCAAGGTCCTACAACTGACATTAAAAAAAAATAACTTTTAAAATTGAAATCCTTTTTCATAACTCTTTGCAATAATAAAATGAACAAAACACAAATAAAAAGGAAGGATTATAAATTTTGCATACATACAAATTTTTTTGCAAATTTCTTTCATTGTAAAAGAAATTGAAGGGTAAACAATAATTTGCAATCTTATTGTTTTTCAGTTCATTATTAAAGTAGAATTTTATCAAGAAAGGGCAAAAATTTAAATTTCAAGGCGTGTTTCTCTGTCTCTTTAATACAAAAAGAAAAGGTAATCATCCCTTTCTCTGTCAATCCTTTTTTTATGTGTGTGTAAGTTTAGAATATAAATGAGTTAAAATTTAAAGGAAAAAAAATGTTGAATATTGCCCGATGATTGACAGACAATGACCATTTTATTTTAATACTCAGGTAAAGAGTTTATTTTTCTTCTTCTGCTAATTTTTGCAAAGTCATAAAGTTTTGTTGTTTTATTTTATTTTTTGCTTCAGAATTGCAATCCTTTTGTTTTTTAATGGCATTTAACAACAAAATATTTTGCTCAATTATGATGATTTTCTTAAATTTGACTTTGATCTTATAATATTAAAAAAAAAATCATCAAGTCATCAATTATCCATTGAAAGTTAAGTCATGATCAAAATTAGTGACATGGCACGAAGAAGAGGAATTTTAACATGTGTGTGTATGCCGCATTTGATCAGGTTGACAAGTCAAGGTAAACTAAACATTTAATCTTGTCTAGGATGGGTTTGCATGCATTTACTTTGAAAAAATATAAACTGAAATTGCAGTTCAAAATGTATGTAAACATATTTCAGTATGGATCTCATGTTGAAGCCTGTTGTTTTGTAAAGTCACGATTTTACTTTTAATTTTTTTTTTTTACTTTTGCTTCAAACATTGAAAATGTAATAAAGTCTGAAGTGTTTTTTCGTGAGAATGCTCACAAGGCACCACACTATCAGCAGCTGTGTGTATTGTAATTATTTTATATTTTTTTTTATCTTAAAAGGCACATTCATTCATGTAAAATAATAATAATTGAAGAAACAAATCGATTTATATGCAAAAGTTTTGTTTGCCTGCTAGGCCATATATCCAGCTTTGAGATGAATCAAATGCAAAAAATAATAAAATAAATGAACGGATACGAAGATGTTGATTAAAAATTGAGTTTAATTCGTATTCTAATGAGCCACTGTTTTATTTGATTTATCTTTTGTAATTCACTAACTTTGCCCATTCATTTGTGAAGAATTATTAAAATAATATGCAGTTTATTTTTGTTGTTGTTAACGATGATTGCCCGATGGCTATGCAAATATTTTTATATTTGCACCTTTTTTCTCTGATTCACACAACAACACACAAAAAAGAATATCACTTGATTTGAATATAAACTCAATTTTTTTAATGTTTAATCGCCTGGTGGGAGTCTGGAACCAATGATTTTTAATGTAATTTTATTTCAAATTCAAGTATTTGCGAAGATTTTTAATACAGCTTCCAGATTTATTTGAGTGTATTTTGAATTTACATCACAAGGCAAATAATTTTTGCATTTCATACTAAAATTTGGGACTCGTAATTATTTTCATTCCTATAAAGCTACACAAAAAATAAATTTTTCCTGTCATATGATGCTTCGATAAATTTTTTTTTGCTTCCTATTTCTCTGATGTCAAAATTCTTTTTATCACTGAACATTTAAGTAATTCAACTAATCCAGTAAAAAATGACTGTAAAATAATGTAAAAATCCTTTTGAACGACTCGTGCATATTTCTTTATATTTCTCTTTTATTCATAATCCATTATTCATTTTGGTTTTATGTCTCTTAGTAAGTACTTATTTCATATTTTTAGTATATTTCAAAGAAAACATGCCATACTGAGATGATTTGAGTTGTCCGCGCGATTCTGAGATGTCAATGAGGCATTTTTGATAATAAAATGTCAGTTGACGCAAGTCTCAAGGATTGATTGTGATTGATACAGTTGAGTAGCTTAACGCTGTGGGCAATTTACAAAAAACCGTTAGGACAATCTCATGCTTATCACCCACTCTGAGAGGCACAAATCATCATTACAGCCAACAAATTTGTTCTTTCAGCGATTGTAGTTAAAATGAATGACAAGCTTAAAGGTGTTGGACTGCGCCTTCGCCTTGAACCTTATGAAGATCCTTGGATCAATTCTTTATCTTAAGGCATATTGCTGTTAACAGCCTTTCTTGTACTTCTGAAATTGAACAGGAATTTCTCTTCAATCCAAAATTCTTTGAAGGTACTTGAAGGAAGTCAAATCGACTGGTTCTTCAAATCAAGACAAAAAAGCAAGATTTACTGTTTCAGATTCAATCTTGGCATAATAATTTTCTCGTTCCATCACTGCGAAAGTATCTCCCTCATCGAATTCAAGTGTTTTCGAAATCTAAATTGAAATGTATTGATAAGACAATTGTTGACTTATATTCTAGCGTTAGTAATGTGATCTGATTGAATCAAAAACTGGTCCAGACAGTTTTCAGCTTATCCTGTAAGGTTATCTTCCATTTATAGCTTTGGAGGTCGAAAACTTACATTTCCATTTTTTATTACGATAACCTTGCTCCACGTCTCAAAACATGACACGTTGAATTCAAGACTCTCAACAAACAACACCAATAGTCAAACCAGGTTTTCCAAACTGAGCTTGCGATTAAATGAGCATTTTGAATCAATTTCAATTGAATGTCATATAATGCACTTTCTTATATCATTTAAATACTTACTTTTCTCAAAATACTTAATAATAATAATAATACAGTTCAAATCTTGGCGACCAGTTCGGACACGCTTAAAACAGTATTTTTTCTCTCCTTTTATTATTTATTCATATTGATTGAAGATTTAACTTTTTTTACACAGATACTCTTCAACAGTTAAACGTACAGTTTAAGTTCCAACTCATCCAAGTTCTTATACTTTTTATGATAGTTTTTGCTTGTTTTTTTTTTTTATTTTTACATTTTATATACGGATAAAAGTAAGGAATATAAAGAAACATTTAAATAATCTTATCGTTTATTATTGAAATAATTTATTGTATTGTAATTTAAGTCGTTTATTGGTCTCATGCTTCTTTTATATTCATATAACTGCAATTGTTCTTGTCGTTTGCAAGAAGAAGAAGATAAAAAAAACACACACACACACACTTATTAAAGAGTAACTTGAGAAGAAGCAACAAAACGGTAATGAATGGGCAATAAAATTAAAATTGGATAATGTTTTGCTTGTTTTTTTTTTGTTTTAACATTTTCATGATAACTTTTTGTTTTATATTCAAAATTTTGTTGCAAATTTTATGAAATGAAACGACTTGACAAAAAAAAAACTCAATTGAATTATGAGTTTTACATATAAATGAAAATAACAATGTCGAGATAAAATTGCCAGAAAATATACACATTGTTTTAAAAATAAAATTGGTGATTGTTCCCCCAAAAATATCAAAATGAATGTAAAATTCGTGCAATAATCAAAATAATAAGCCAATTGCAACAATATCAAGAGATGCCACGAGCATCTGCACAAAATTTAAAATTATTATTATTTTTATTAAAAAAAAAAATAAAATGAAATAAAATACGAAAAAAACCATCTTTTACATACAAAACATTTAAAGTCTATTGTATTTTACTTAAGGAATTCACGAATTTCACGATTTAAGGTAATTTTACTTTTTCGTAAATTGGTCATCTCACATACAAACAAAAATTTAACTTCACATCGCACCACCGCCCATTTTTATTTTATTATATTATTATGCTTTTTTGTGGTAATGCTTTCAAATAATTCATAATAGAGGGAAAATATCCAGCTAATCGCGATCACATCCAATAAAGGAGTGTGTAGTTATAAAAAAAACAATGAAAATGATCTTAAAATCAGATAAGTCAACACTGACTTCTTCGATAAAGGTACGCACATTCTTTTGAGTGTTGTTAAATCATGCCTAAGAGGGATTTTTTTTCAGAGATTGTGAAGAATAATAAAAGTAAAACATGTTGTTGATGTGTTGTGTGCATTACCAGCAATTTGATGATAGTTTCTTTAAATATTTTTTTTTCTGCTTTCAAAAGACCTTTAAGGTAAACTCATAAAAATTATCGTGTCGTAATCTTACTGTTAATATAAATTCATGTGATTCTGGTTTCGATCGTTATTGTAAATGAAAATTTAAAATGAAGGTTTTTACACGCGACTCACTTGAAAAAATAAACTGCTTCATAGAATTTATATCAGTTTACATTACTCTGAAATTTCATCTCAAATCGACTTGAGATCAACTGTTAAGATTTATTGAGGTAATCAATCGATTAATTAATTTTTATCTCAATGTCGATGTTGAAAATTAAAACAAAGCAAGTTTTTATCAAATAAAATCGCGACACGATGATATCATTTTTCATTCATAAATTTTAATTCAACTGTATTTATATCAAGAGTGTCACTCAAATCATTTTTTATTATATTTATTTTTAAATGAAACAATATGAGAGGCAGACGTGGAAATATAATATTCCTTAAACTCATATTTATTTATGTTACTTTATAACATTGATTGTAATTTTTTTTATATATATTTATCATTATTATAAACAAAATAACACAAACAAAAAAATGAATGAATGAAAAATGATGCATTGCTGATTGATGCAAAAATTATATGGAATGTCAATTGTGTGTGTTTTTTTCTCTTACATTTTTATATTATTATAAATTTGTCATTTGATATGTACGAGAATTTTTAATGAAATATCAAAATACAACAAAACACACAAAAAAACCTTTTCCGCTTTCTGAGACATTTATTGCGTACTAATTAATTTAATTTCTTTTCAAAGTACGTTTGAATAAAAATGATAATAATAATTAATTTACAAAATAATTAGTAAGTCAAATTAAGACATTGTAAAGGCATTTTTATGATCGATACATTTAAGAATGTTGATTGATATTTTTTTTTTGTATCAAAGGAAATGTTTTTGTTGAAATTTAAAGTGAATTGAGCAATAAAGAGAAGAAAACTTATCACAAATATCATAATTAATATTGCCTTGAAATTATAACTTCAATCAACATTAAATGCGGATTAAGCTTTAATTTTAATTTAATTTATTAATGAGCTTTAAAATGAAAAAAAATAGAAAATTAGATTTTCAAAGGCATGCATAAGCGCATTTGGGTGAGACTTAATTCGAACGACAGTATAGTACACCATTTTCAGTATTGGTCACAATTACTTAACTTTTTAAAATTAACTTAAATATTGATCATCATTCAATGTGACTATGCTCTTTGCATGAGAATCAACTTCAAAGCCCAATGCAATTTTTTTTGGCATACCTTGCATACTAAATTTCAAAGTCAGTTTTTGAAATTCATGAAAGTTAACTTAACGTCTGGGTTGAAAATACAAGTTGAGATACTATGAATATTAGGAAAATGTGGAACATGATATAATGTAACGGAAGGACTTAGATGGGCCGTTGTGGTTCAGTATTATTGACTTGGATATTCAGACAAGCAATAGATTCATTTCATATCAGATTCAGATTTTCAACATGATCAAAAACATCCAAACTATTTTTAGTCCAAAGCAAATTTAAGTTAAAATTACTCAATTAGTACAAGATAACAAGCGCAAATTCTATTCGAAAGTGGGATTTAGCAACAAAGAGCATTTGGTTAAGAATTCTCCGGCGTTTCTATTTCTTATTTTATTTTACTTTGTGTATTGTCTAATAAAAATTAAATTTTCTGTTGTATGTACATTAACAGAATGGAATAACAAATTCCACATTATCAGATATTTAAAAGTCATGACAAGATGGCAAATTGGCATTGGACTCCTGCATAAAGACAATAAATCAAGTCTATATCCGACGACGCAGATTTTATGATTTAAGCTGAAATATTTTTAAAATCTGGTTTATAAAGTGCTTCAGTATTGGGTTTTCATAATATTCATAATGGATTATTCTTTCTCGCACTTAAGTAATTAAAAAAGTTAATGATATCTTTTTACCGCAAATTGAGGCATACAATGTCTGAAGCATTTCAGGTACAAGTAAGAGTCTGTTTTACTTTACGCACATTATGCTAGAACTGGTATAGCTTTTCTTTTATAAAATCATCAATGAGATTTAGTTTTCCTTCTATAAATTTAAACTGACGCCACCTTTTACTAGCTGTTTATTTACAATTAAGTGAGTCTTAAAGATTGCGAGTCCAGGTCACCAAAATTTCAAAGTCCTAATTTGATTTTCTAAGTTATGATATCAGATATCAACTCTTTCTTAGGAGCATTGTAATTACCAACCAAAAAACCTCATTTCCCAGACAGATTTAGTTGAGAGTGTACAAGTACATGAGCTTACATTTACCATACTTTAGACAGACAGACAAACAACGAACAAATCCAAAACGGGTATATTTAACTTTAAAATATGAAATTGAAATGAGACAAAATAAAATTGAATTTATCTCTACATTCATAATGATAATTTTTTTTATATAAAACTCAATATAAATTAGCTCTCACACAGAGATGCAATTTCCTATACTTTTGTCAGGTAATGGGCTATCAAAGTAATTTTGAGTTCAGTACATGGAATTATGATTGATTAGGGATGTACAAATAATTTCATGAAACAAGTCTTGACTCAACTTGCCTTGAAACGTAGAATTTAAATATTATAAATCATATTATTATTTGAGAGAACATTTTGAATAAAATCCATTAAAAAGTTAACAATCCTAATGATAAACTCATAAAAAGACACTAATCAAGAATCAGGTAGGTAAAGTTAAAAACCAATATTTTGTATCTCTTACATTTTAATACCATGAAAATTAATATACAATCATAATAACAACAATAAATGTTTGTCTTGATAAGACAATCGCCTTATTTGTAGTAAATCTGCACAGATGCAACTTTTAAATTAACCTTAAATTGAGCAGTGAACATAAACCTACTTTGTTTCTTTATTAAATTAACAAAAGGAGTTTGTAACACACACAAAAAAATGCATCTTGCATTTAAACGATAAATAATAATAAAAAAATATACTCACATGTGTGGTTTCAATTTCAAAGTAATTGCTTTTTATTGAAGGTAAATTCATTAAAATGAAACTTTTTGATCTGAAATTTAATTAGTTAATCAAGGAAATTGATCGTGATTCGCATTGTCGACAATTTAAAATTAACGATGCTGTAGATATTTTTAAATATTTTTTTAATGTAAGTCCTTTAAAATTCATCAAAAACCGTGTTGAGACTGTCATGATAGTGTAACTTTGGACATGAGATGAGTCACATAAATTATTCATTTATTCAAATTAATTTAAATTGAATTAAGATTGAATTTAAGCTACAAAAAAGGCACATACACAAGAGACATGAAGAGAAAACATTTTTTTTGTAAATATTTTAATTCAATTACTTACCTTTAAAAGACGTCTTGAATTCCAAAAAAAAATCAAGTCCGGTATTGACAATCATCACAGTAAACTCGTTGTTCGATATCTTCAATCTCACAAAAAAATGCCTAATATTAAAATTAATAATAAATTCAATATAAACGTGAAGTGATGTCTTGCACACACCTGCTCATAATGAAAATACCTTACTTGCATCTTTTATAACCATAATAAGAATCTGTCGGTTTGCTGTTTAAATGATGATTATTACCCTTTTACGTGCTTTATCGTATCTCACAATAAATGATAAAGAAAAAAATTTCAACACAAAAAAAAAATGAATCACTTTTTAAAAATGGTAATATCAAGATTTTATACATTAAATTGGTCTTTGGTGAATCGATTATTTGAATTCAAAGTTACGAGATAATTTTATGATTGGCACTTAAATGCCACAATAACTAGAATTTTATTGTCCTGAATATACATTAAAAAAAAAAACAGAATAATAAACATGGCAATGATTAAGTAGAATGTTGAATATCTATGTTCAAATGTAAATTTTCCCTTGTTGTGGGAAAAATTCTACTTGTAATAAAAATGGTAAAAAAATCATGCAGGTTCAATTTAACATTTTATTGTACTAGTCATCATCATCATCATTTTTATCATCATCGTGGTCGTCATTTGAAAGACATAAATTCTGAAAATGAAACAGGCTTTGATGAAGTTGAGACTGTGATTTTGCTGTAATTGATGCGGTCCAAGTCAAAAGCAAAACTGTTCAGTTTTTTTTTCTTTTCATAAGACCACCTGTGACCCACAATGAGTCCTTGAAGGTATGTCTTTCTTCTTCATGAAACTTAAATCTATATAATGCAAATTATTTTGATAATGCGCTACTTTAACGACTTATCCTAAAGACGTCTAGTTTCTGGTGCGTCTAGAAAATTGAGTATCTTGCTACGGTGCGGAAGTATCTAAATTATTTCCGACCCATACAGATTGGTATCAGCTTATGATCAAGTTCTATGGTATGTTCGGAGGATTGTGCAGTAGTTAAAGTGTTGGACCATCAATCTTAAGGTTGGCAGTTCGATTCTCGCTCCGGCCATTAAACTTTAAAATATCATATGTTCATTTTTCCGGTTACTCAATTTGAGTTAAAGGCTAGATAAAAATAGCGACTGCTTGAGATGACAGGATAAAAGCTAATGCCCTCAGCTGATGATAACGGGTATGCACAATTGATCTGATCCATGGTGTGTTAATCCAGACGGGAGAAAACAGCAGTATATAGTACTGATCGAACTCAAGCCATCCAGTTGCAAAGCGGATGATGAAACTTCACGCTTCGAGCCACACAAGGTCTTACTTGACCTTTCATTAAACCTCAAAAATTTTAAGTTTCTTAATCTTTGGCACGTATTCCTTAAAAAAACACAAAGAAAAAAATTATACGTAAAACTGCACTTTTACGTAATTGAGCGATTTGATTGACTTTTGTATGCAGTTATCATTTAAATGTCATTTCATATAAGGAAATACACAGAGTAAAACATGGAATACTACAATAATGCGCTAATCTCTCATACTTTATAAATACAAGTGATGGTGACATGAGAACGTTGTTATTGCAAAATACAAATATATAAAAATAAATAAAAGTTATTTTGATTTGCATCTATTTATATAATTTTACATATAAAAACAACACAACTTGTCGAAGACTCGAAGGTAATAAAATAAATTCAAGAAATCAACATTGATTCCATTCACTATTTTTTTTTGCTGCTGCTGCTGTTATTTTTTATTATTATTGTTATTTTTATATTGATTAACGAAGGCAAAGAGGAGAGTTAAAAAAAAGAAACGACAACGATAATGTCCATCACCTTACCCATGACCCTTAGATATGCAATAAACGAACACAATCTTTATTTTATTATAAAAATAATAATTTAACTCATTTACTCAAAATATCTCTTGCAATATACCGAGAAAAGCGTGAGTTACAAAAAGAATGATCATCATCCACTTGTGGTAAAGTAATGAACACATAAAAATACAATAAATCAACTGGAAATGTTTAAAATATATTACTTCAGTGTACCTTATGAGTGTTTAACTTTTAAAATAAAAAAAAAATGAAAAAAATAAGAGAAATACTTGTTGTAACACCATGTTTGCTTGCTTGCTTGCTTGCTCACTGTAAATATCTGTAACAATGCATTGAAATTTAAACAATCAACAAAATGCACCACTTACTCACGGTTTGCTCTTTGCTGTTTACAACTAACCGCTTCATCTTAATATTAATAACAATAACAATAAATAAATTGCACAACATAATCGAACGTTACTGCAAAAAAGAATATTAAAAAAAATTATAAAAAAGTTATAATAATAAAAAATATTACGTTCAATAATCTTTTTAAATGAAACGTACAATGCAAATACCAGACTTTTTGATGTAAATTGTTGATTAAATTGAAGATAATTTTAAACTGATGGGACTTGATAAGCTATTAGTAGTTTAATGATAATTAATTTAATGGATTTTATATTTATAGAATTGATGAGTTTGAAATGAATTAAGTTAAAATTGAATCACTATGAAAGCTAAAGATTCTGATATTAGATTCTGTGAGTGACTTTGCACTAGTGCCATCTGGTGTCTTTTCTTTGCTTTACTGCTTTTCACATGGATCCACTAGAAGGGTCACCTGGGTCATAATCGACCCTCTTGCTTCTGTTGCTGTTACAATTTCCTCATTTACGCAATCCAGGTATTCTTCGGTTTCCCTCTTATTGGCTTTCACTTAATGTCTGCATCGATTATTCATTGTACTGGATTATCTGGTGGTTTCTGTTTGACCACAGCGCCATCTGATGTGTCCAAATCAAAAACCAAGATGAACCGTTCTGCAAAAATAAATTTTCTTTAGGTCTAGCTCTTCAACGTTTTGGTCCATTAAAAATTTTTCAGGTTAGCTGAAAAACTGATCAAACTTACATAAAAAGCTTTCTCAGCGCCATCTGGTAGAATTGAAAACTGTTCTGATTGAATCGCGGGTTCCAAGGTCGCGAGGATACCAAGGTCTTTGATAACTTAATTCTAAAAATTTTAATCATTCAAAATCAATGAAAAGGTTAACTAAAAAATCAAAATGGATCCACTTTAACCCTCTCTTTCCCACGAATAGATCCAGCAGGAATTTTTGATCAAACTTTATATTTTCTAGTAGATTTTGACCCCAAAATGAATAATCAATCAAAAAAATTTAGTTGTTAGAGTAAAAAATTTACAGGAGAAGCTTATAAAAACACGTATAACTCCTATAGAAATACGTACAGAATTTTCACTATAAAAATTGCTATAAAAAAAAATTTGGTTTTTCTGAAATTATTTTCATAATATCTTTGACCCCGTAAGAATTTTTTAAAATCTAGTACAGAAAATATCAAAGAAATCCTTCAAAGAGTCTGTTTATTCAAGAAAAAATTGTCAAAAAGTGAAATATAAATATTAAAAATGCATTTAAAATCAATGTTCCCCCCAGGGGCTCGTGGGAAAGAGAGGGTTAATTAATCATCAGTTAGCTCATTAATATTTTTAAATTATTATAATTTTTTAACAAAAACTCATCTTCAAACGAACTCACAAACCTGAACTCACTAAATTTTAACAAAAAAAATATAATATTTAATATTTTTTTTTCTTATTCTTTGCTAAAAACCAAAAAAAAAATAATGCAAATTAGTGTTACACATTTTCATTTTTTAACAAGAAGACCGCGTGTATTTTGGTACATTTGTCGGTTATTTTATGATTTCAATATTATTAATAATATTAAATATTTTTTTTTTATTATGAGTCAAAATGATATTTTATTTTAAATGGAATGAAATTTGAAACCACTAAAAAGTTAAGTAGCCATGAAACGGTGCCTTTACTCTAAATTGTGTATTTCAGTGCTTTATTTATGTTTATTCAAAGCAAAAAAATAAAATGGAAACAAAAAAAAAATAACTGACTCAGTCTGATATTGATTCATTGTTTAATGACGCGATGATTTCAATCTTAAATTATTTTATTTCTCACGGTTTTGCTTCTCTTTATTTGTATTGTGTGCGATCGCTGTAGCTGAAGTTTATAACAATGAGTGTGTCCCTCCTTTAGATATGAATAAATCAGGTGAATTGAATTTAACTGAACAACAATAATAATGTGGTAGAAGAGTACGCGCCTTTAATATTATTATTTTTATTGTTGTTGTTGAATTGAATTGAAAAAGGTAGCCAATGTTACAAGACAAGAAAATAAAAAGAGAATGGAAATTTATTTGTAAAGAATCATAGGAACATGTATTAGCTAGTTAAATATGCTAAAATAGATGGAAAAAAAACATGTAATTGCTCAAGAGATTGATTTGAATTTAATTCAAATTGAATAAAAATTGATGTTTATGCAGATTTTAGAACAAGAATGTGAACAGAGTCAGATTAGGGAAGGACAGTGAGCTAAAAATAAATTAACTCACCATAAGCGTCCTGCAAATTTTGAATTCTGCCAGTATAGAGATTTTTAAGAACAGCTCAATTACAAGCTTAAACTAAAAGAGAAAAAAATGTAGAACGTAATCTCAGAAGCTAAAGATGAGCGCATTTCTATTGAAAAAAATATTTTGAGTTAGTCAGCCGTTTTGAATTAGAAAACGATTATGAGTTAGTCATTGATTATGTTTGGTCGGTTTTCAATTAGCCAGTCATTTTTAGTTAGCCGAACATTTTGAATTAGCATACCATTTTTAGTTACTCAGCTTTTTTAGATCAGTGGGTTGCTCAAATAAGCCAGAAGACTATGTAAAAAGAATATCCTAAATTAAAAGAAGAAAAATCTAATGAATTCAAGAATAGGGAAAGATCACAATTGATTTAACAAAAACTGAGTTTTTATGGTCTACAGTTGGTCTCGTTACCGAAGACTTTAAGCCGTTTGGTACACTCGATTCTCCAAATATTAAAAGAATTTGGAGCGCAATATCCAATGGATTTAACTTTATGAATGGAAATGTCAATCACTCCAATTAACTTCGCCGACAGTTTACCAAGTAGCAATGATAATTTTGGCCACAGCAGCTCAGGTAACTGTAGAACGAGCCTGAAGTTGGTGGTAAGTAAGCTCAGGTTGTCGTTAATTGGTAATTTAAACAGATTTGATATGTAGTAAAAATAAACATGATTTTCTAATATTTTTTTGGAGAGGAGAAACAATTGACAATATTTTGACTTATTTCAACTTTTGCTTCATCGAAAGCAAAAAGCTAAAAAAAATATAGCTTATGCTTTAGCTTAGTAAAATCTAAATGGAAATTATTTTTTCAACTTTAGCTTAAGTAAAAGCTAAAAATTTTTGGTTAATTTTTTTAACTTTTTTTCGAGTTCTGATTGGCAGGCCATTTTTAGTTAGTCAGCGGTTTTGATTTAGTCAGCCGTTTTGAGTTAATCGATCATTTTGAGCTAGTCGGGTATTTTAAGTTAGCCATTTTAAAAGTCACTTACTCGAATTTTTATCAAATGAACAAGAAATGCCCTGAAACCTGAGCGTTATCGAACTATTGGGCAGACTTCTATTTGAGCTCTGATATGATTGAATAAACTTCATACTTCGGACTTCATACCGGGCTTTTAAGCGTCTTTCAATTAAATTCTGATTTTACTCTTTCCAATTTAACGATTTCCTTTGATTTTTTGTTCCTTTTCTACTAAACAGACTAATTATTGTTGTTTGTTGCATTTTGCACCTTTTAATCCAAATCTCTTATCCTAATATTATTGTATCGCGTTTTCTTCTACTGATTTATTTAATTGACTCTAAAAAAACAAAAAAATAAACAGTTTCACGATTTATTTATTATCTCATTTATTTGATTTCGGGTTTTTGAAAAGCATTTAAAACCAAATAAACATGAAATATAAATAAAAGACAAAAAAATGGAGCAAAAAAAAAGAGTTTGTATTTTTTTCTAATCGATTAGCAGACTGTTTGTGCCAATTTAGAACAATTAGAGCAGGTGCCTCGTGGTTGCAACGTATTATAAATAATTAATAAGGATTGAATTATTTCCTAGAAAACGAATTTGATTTTGTGTTTGTAAATAAAGGCGAGACCGAAATTCTTATCTTTTTACTTTAACAAGGAATTCGTTTTTTCTTTTTAAATTTAAATGAGAGACCAAAAATATTTTTTTTATCTTATTTAAAGACAAAACATTCCGTTACCTTTTTTTTAACTGGTATTTTATTTTGACGTGAAATTTATGATAATAAAAAAAATGTTTTGTCTGATAGAATCTTTCATCGAATAAATTTTATTTTACTTGTTAATTTTAAGCTTTAAGCCTATCTCGAGGCGTTTTCAAGTGAAAGCGGGATTTCAAGTCATTTTAATAAAATATTCTCAGTTTTGTTAAATTGTTTTGTTTTCTAAGAAAGTTCTGATTCAAAACAAAAAAATAAAATTGAGGAAAAAAAGTGATAATTTACAATCTCTTCAAACAAAAACCATAAAAAGAGACAAACGAAAAGCATGACATAATAATTATTTTTGTGTGTGTTTGAATGACCTTAAAATTAACGAGATTTTATGATGTTTTCTGGTCAACCAAACCAAAATTGTTCGTGCTGTGTGACAAAGAAGATCCTTTTCATTGAAATTTCTACTAAGAAATTTTCGATCTTGGTATGTGAGACCACATAATATGGTTAAAATACTGGAAATCAGTAATTTGGCGAAGGTTTTCAGAAAATTTACAGTTTAATAGGCAAAGAATCTTAGGGATTTCTTGTAAATTTTGATCATTATCAATTTATTTAAAAAAAATGCAAAAAAAAATCATGCTTAATAATTCGGAATGATCAAAAACAAATATTTGCGAACCGGATAAGAGTTTGAACTTAAAAAGACATTAAAGTTGATCCTCAAAAAACATCATTTAACACCATATAATTAGCAAAACATGTGTCGTCGGCTTCCCTTTTCTTGTAGTTAAAATACTTCAAACTCTTGAAAACGGAAAAAATAAATAAAAAGTATCATAGACAAACATCTATCAGATGTCTTTTTAACATTAATCCTTTTTCTTTTCCAAATAATTAGAAATTTTTTTTTTGAAATGATGCCGATTTTTCACTTGAAATCACATATCGCACTCTTGAGATCTCACTCTAATGACAGAAGCTGTATTTGTCTTGTCTTTTTAAGTTTTAAACTAATTTCCGATTAAATATTTAATGTTAGAACGAAAAAAATAACAGACAAGGATCTTTTACATGTTACAATGCTGCGGGCTTATTTACAAGACAACACAAAAACTTCAGAAAATGACTTTGAAAGATCAAGTTTTGGTTTTGATGGAAAACTTTGACATCTCAATTTGACACCTCAATTTCGAAGCAGTCAAAACCTCTAGCACCTAAAATAAAGGTAAAAAACAATAAATCAGCACTAAAATTAAAAAAATCTCAAATTAACTCAACCTACAAAACTTGACCTACATTTAAAACCAAAATTGCACATTTCCTTTTATTTGCCAAAAATTTATCTTTTTAAATGATTTACCAGGAATCTATTTTCAAAACACACTCTATTATTATTATTCATATTATATTATACAGAATCAAACATCAATCCAGTTTCGTAATATTATGTGTTATTTCATAAAAATATAAAAAAAAATTAAAAACAACAAATAACATAAATAAATATTTGGACAAAATGATCATAATAACAGTAATAAAAACAAAAACAAGGTCAAATTTGTGTGATTTTTTAAAGAGAACAAAAAAAAATACAGTCAAAGACTTGCAATTGAAATTGAGAGGCATCTTCTTGCATTTTTGTGTATGAAATGTATACAAAAAAAAAATTACAATATTTTTCATTATTTTATTGTTTTGTTGCCCTGAGTCCTTGCCTTTCTTAGGTAAGAAAAAAATATATATGAAAAATATTTAGTAATGTTGTATAACATGGTACAAAAAAAATATTAAATATTACAAAATATTTGTGTAAAATTGTGTAATGGCATGCAAATGAACGTAATAAATATTTTATTGTTTTCAAAAAAAAATAAATATACAAAAATACTTAGAATTGAGACACAAAAAAATAATGATAATAGAATGAAAACGTATGTAATATAATGTGATTGTTCTTTTAAGTTAAAAATAATTTTTTTGCACTAATTTCGCAATTATTGTAGAGCAAAGCAATTGTTTTGTTTTTAAAACTGTAACAATTTTTTATGATTCTATTGAAAATGTAGAGCAAATGGCACGTTTTTTCTCGAAAATTTATGCATAATTTGATTTTCAAGGCGATTCAATGAAATGTCACATTTTACATGCACATTCATCGCTGTGGAATAGAAATCATTAAAAGAAATTTTTCAAGGAAACAAAAAAATGAATTCGCAAATTAAAGCAAAACATTACAAGTAAGATTAAAAAATATCATGCTGTTCCATATTTTCTCGGTTTGGGGTTAAAAAATTAGAGCAAATTAAAAAAAATAAATTCTTAAAAATTTAATTTCAATGTATTTCATACTAAGAAATTGTACTTTTCATTATCATTGTCCTTTGCCTTAAATAACCTTAAAACCATTATCGAACAAAAGTGTTAAAAGTAAATTATCATGGATTATTTCCATGCATTGGAACCCTTTCTATTATTATAATTTACTTTTTTTTCAAGATCTTTTATTATTATATTTTTTTTATTTTAATGTTTTTGTTTAAAAATGAATACAAAATTAAATGAAAAGGAGAATAAAAGTGAAAAATAGAATTGAATTGCTTTTTAAAGGGGCTGGGCTTGACCAAAGCGTGTCAAAAAGGATTAAATCCTGTGTAAATGACCTTCAGTTTTATTTTATGTTGTTGTTGGTGTTGAATGTCTTAATTATGGTTCAATTTCAATTATTATGATAAAAAAAAATTAGAAAATGAAGAGTGAATGAGTTAAATTTTTTTTTTGATTTAAAGTGAGTTTTAAGCTCAGACACGATTTCATTTGAACGGCAAGCATTAAAATCAAGTTTCGTAGGACCTTAAATTTGAAAACTTGGAAATTTTGATGAATTTTGGACAAAATCGAATTAGGAAGCGCAAACTGAACAAAACTCTTCAAAATCTGAACGAAAGTCTACTAAAACTTAACGAAATTCTTTAATATCTGAACGAAACTCTACGAAAACTGGACGAAAATCTTCAAAACCTGAATGAAAGTCTTGAAAAACTGGACGAAAGCCTTCAAAACTAAACGAAAGTATTCAAAAGTTGAACGAATGTCTACAAAATCTGAACGAGGCTCTACAAAAGCTGAACGAGGCTCTACAAAAAATCAACGAGGCTCTACTAAAACTGAACGAAGGTCTACAAAAACTTAACGAAGCTCTCCAAAAACGCAACGAAACTCCACAAAAACTGAACGAAGCGCTACAAAAGCTGAACGAGGCTCTACAAAAAATCAACGAGGCTCTACAAAAAATTAACGAGGCTCTACAAAAAATTAACGAGGCTCTACAAAAAATCAACGAGGCTCTACTAAAAATCAACGAAACTTTACAAAAACTGAACAAAGCACTACAAAACCTGAACCAAGCACTACAAAAACTGAACGAGGTTCTACAAAAATTGAACGCAAGTCTATAAAACTGAACGAAACTCTACAAAACTCGTTGAATTTATTCTGAAACTCTCAAACATCTTTCTTTACCCTTCTCTAAAAGCAAATAAAACTGAAATCAGTAATACAAAATTGTCTTAAAACTACAAATTCATATTCAAAATCAAACATCAGTCACATCAACCAAACCTCCTTATTCTTGAATCACCATCATTAAAAAGTCATATGTGTAAAACCCCATTTCAAGTAAAAATGATAAATTAATAATGACTTTCATAAAAACCAAAGAAAAAATATGAATTAAAATTAAACAATTACTCCTTATTTGTACTTTTAAAACCTGATTGTAAATAATATATATTTTTTTTTTCATTTCTTTTAAAATTCAATAGGACACGACAATACAGCTGCAGGTGCTCTGTGTTCATTTTGTGATGTATCATCATCCCAACTTGTTCGCTCGTGTTACTCCTTCTCATATTAAATACAAAAATTTTCGGTCAAAAAATAATGCATCATGATTTTTTTTGTTGTTGTCTTTTGTTTTGTTTTGTGTCTCAGTAATAAGAAGAGTTAAAATTATTTTATTATATTATTAAAATAAAATGAAATGAAAAGAAAATAAAAGAAATAGGTTACATAGTGGTTGATTGTATCACATTACCTGAATAATATGATGTGCCATGTCCCTCTTTGAATGGTAACGGATTGAAATGAAATTAAAAAGGAATATTTTTTAATAACAGAACATCAGAGAAAACGAACTGATTCACGAATACAAGTTTTTTTTTTCAACTTAAATTGATATCCCGCGGTTTACTGTAATTGGATCCATGTGTTTTATATTTTCTACATACATGATATGATATGAGAGGATTGCATGTGTGCATTTATTTATTTATTTAAAAAAAAAATGAAAAAGATTCAAATATGGAAAAAAGGATTTTTTTTTTGTGTTATTTCTTCGTCTTCAACATTAAAATATGTGTATTTTAAACATCACCAAACGAGTGAGAGAGTGAAGAGAATAAAACAATCCATGTCACGACTTATCTTAAACATGTCAGTTTTATAATATGTTTGAACAGCTTGCTTTTGTTTGTCTTATTAAAAGTATTATGAAAAAAAAAATATTTTTTTTTTATTGGGGCATAATTTTAACCAGCATCATATCTCATTTAAATTTACTTTCATAACCGGGATTTTACATATAACAATAATTATTTTCAGTTTTGCTTAGAATCCATTTGAGATAAGATGTGATTCTTGTATTGACACTTGGATATGAGCCACCACAGCCATTGCCATAACTGATAACTCCGATGTTGTAGACAATTCCTTTTGAATCCGTATAAAACATGGGACCACCAGAATCATTCTAGTCATTTTAAAGTAAATATTTATGTTTAAAAATTAAAATATACACAGAGATAACGTTACCTGACACGCATCCTTTCCGCTTGTGTATCCACACACTTGATCGTTTATGATATTTGACATTTTCTGAGAGCATTCGGTATTTGAAATGACCTTCACCGTTGCTTTCAAGGGCACTTTTGATACTGGTCCTCCGAATTCCTTTGTGCCATATCCTACAAACTCCGCATATTGCCCTGTAATGTCAGACCATTGATATCTGAATGGAAGACAAACGGGGCTAACTCCGTAATTGAATTGAATCATCTCAGCGGTTTTGATTAATGCAATATCGTGTTGTTTTGTGAGTGATGAATATTTTTCATGGACGATAAATGAGCTGCTGCGATACAAGGCCGAGTATTGGGTATCTGAACCAATCGTGTAATCGTGATCACCTACAAGGATCCCAACTTGATCTGGAATTCGTTTGGTTAGGCAATGAGCTGCCGTTACAATGTATGATGGTGATACTGAAAATGTAAATTTCAATTAAAATTCCGTTGAATTTTAGGAATATTTTATTAAACTTACTGATTGTGCCTCCACAATACACTTGACCCGCATTAAGATCAACCAATGCTGCAAACATCGGATATTCATTGATGCGAGTTTCGGTCCCTCCAACGATGTAAGGGGTTTTTAAAGCTCCATTTTTATATCCACATGCACAATCTTTCTTCACAGCAGACAAATTACATTGAAATCGCCCTCCTGTCGTTGTAAATGGGACCAAAAGTCCGATCACACCACTCTCATCAAATGAATCCGCTGTAAACCACTGTTTTCCGCAATAAACTTCAGCTCTTGACACATCAAGCACTCCAGTACGTGATAAAAGTAATCGATCACGATCACAATTCAATCCCTAATTAAAGTTAAAATAAAATTACAGTTCAATTTCCTCATATAAAACGTTACCTGCGGGACTTCAACATAACAATTATATGCAACAATGTAACCAAGTGGTGCTTTTGCAGTCCATCGACATGAAAATGGCTTTGTCCCATAAAAGTTTGGATAATTTGGTGAACTAATCGTATATGTAACACCTAATTGTAACTGTTGAAAGTAGTCACAATTCTCCCAGAGACATGTCACATACCGTTCAGTGGCAAATATGACGAATAATTTCAAGATCCACTTCGATTTCATTGAAAATTTCAATATTTTTGGTGTTGTCTCAAGCAAATTAGTTAAAAAACTGCCTAATTTTAATTGTTTTCATGGCATTAAGTGTGACAATAAAAAAATCTTTGTTTTATGGTCATTATTATCTTGTTGTTGAAATTTAAAAGCATTTTGATAACACAAGATAAGGAATCTAATTGCGGTGTCTGAATTAAAAAAAAAGTTTTTATCAAGAAATTCGCGCACGACACAATTAAAAGAGAGTTTTGTAGTAAAATTATGATAACAGATGTTATTCATCATCATCAATGTCGTCGTAGTTTCTTTGTTATTTTTTTTTTGGTTATTTGCTTATTTTAAGTAAATAGAGCAGAAATGACATTTATTTAATAATAAAACTCGCCATGTGAATACATTTAAAGGTCAAAATAATCTGAAATTTTGGGAACTTTCTAAAAAAAATCACAAAATCATTTTCAATTCTTTAAACATTTTAATAACACAAAATTAAATTGACAGTTTTCATTTGATTAAATGCCGAAATTATGCTTCAAAACAACAAAAAAAATCGAACGTTATCTTAAAGGATTTTGCCGAGCGCATTTTAATGGACTGAAAATTTGATGATTTTGGAAAAATTCAAAAAATTCTTGCTACCTGGGGTTTTTTATGCTGCCTTGATTTTCGATGCTCCCTCAAAATTTTTTTTGGCTTTTGTGCATTTAGAATTTTTTAAGTTTTTCTGCTTTCTGGGTTTTATTTTTATGTGGTTTCTTGATGCTTTTTGGGTTTTTTGTGTTCTTGGATTTTTTTATGCTTTCTGGATTTTTCTGTCCGAATTTTGTACTCTTTAAAATTTTTGGGCTTCTGTGCTCTCTTGTTTTTTTATTTTAAGTTTTTCTGTTTTCTGGATTTTTGCCCTGAAGTTTTTTTATACTTTTTGGGGGTTTCTGTTCTTAAAGGGTTTTTTGTGCTTTTAGTATTTTTGGTGCTTCTGGGTTTATCTTTGCTCTTTACTTTTCAGTTTTTTGTGCTGTCTGGGTTTTGCTGTGCTTTTCAAGAATTTCAAGCTTCTTGCCATTTTCAGTTTTTGGGCTTCATGCCTTTTTTGAGTTTTTTGTTACTTTTTTTTGTATTTTGTGAGGTTTTCTGTGTTAATTGGAGTTTCCTGTAATTTTATGGTTTTCCTGGTGCTCCCTGGGTTTTTGTGTGCATTTTAAAATTTACGATCTTTTGTGTTTCATGGATAGTTTTGAGTTTTTGCTCCTCGGCGCTTTCTGCGTTTTTCAGTACTTGTTGCGATTTTTGATTTTTTTGATTTTTTTGAGTTTTTTTGTGTTCTCTGAGCTTTTGGTGTTTTTTGTATTTGATGAAATTTTCTGTGCTAATTATTCTTAATTATTCCTGAGTTTTTCTCAGTTTTTTGTAATTTAAAGGCTTTTGTGCTTTCTGGATTTTTTTAGTATGTGTGTTTCCTGGGGTTTTTGTGCTTTCTGGGGTTTTTGAAAAATTCCGCAATTTTCACAAGATTCGGAGACAGACGGACGGACAGCATAATTGCATTATCATGACAGTAATCGCATTTTATTTCAAATCGACGAGAAATGCGCTAAGAAAAGAGAAAGAAACATAAATTGTAACAAAAAATATGTTAATTTTCCAATCGATTTCTTTGTGCAATGTATCAATTTCAATTTTTTTCCTGCTTTGTAACGAAATCGATATTAATCAAAAAAAAGAGAGAAAGGATTTGATGAAATCAACAACAAAAAAAGACCACACACACATGTCAATTTTATTTTATAATTTTCACACCTCTCACTTAATCAATTAATAAAATTCAATCAATCTAATTCGGAATACAGTTAATTTCACCATTTTTCGCATATTCCAATTTAATATCCAAGTTTTTAAAGAGATTTGGATCAACTTTTTTCAGTCGATTAATTATCGCAACTCTGATTTCCTTTTCCCTGAATTTACTGTAAAGCCTCCGTTTGCGACATGGCTGAATTGCATTTCCATGACTTGCATGTCCATTTTCAAACATTAGCCGGTGAATCGCATTTTCACGTCTTATTTCAATGTGTCGATAAATGTAAGCAATTAAAATCAAAATCAATCCAATGACATATGAAATTAGGCATTCAGCACAAAATAATCTGGGAAATTGAAGAGAAAAATAACATTTCATTTCGATTAAGGTTTGATTTGATTACTTTGAGAGATTTTCAGTTCCAATTTTGATGATTTCCATGTGAATTGTTGAGTTTTGTGGCCGGAATGAGTCCATTTCTTGGATTACTTGTAATTTAACACCAAAAAATTTTAAAGCAAATTGATCAATTTGTCATTATTTACATTTTAAATGGATTACTCAGTTAAAACACTCAAAATTTGTTAAAAATTAAAATAATTAATAAATCGTGACTAAAAAATACAGCAGTTGTTCTTCAAACAATTAATTTTTGACCAAAAAATTTTGTGTTACCTTCTGTTTTTTTTTCTTTAACCTGTTACTTGATTATCTTATCGCTTATGGGGATTGATTCAAAGAAAGTATTTGGATATCCGCAACGAGTCACGATAAGAATTTACATTTAAACAGTTAAAACACAATTTTTTTTTTCAAGGTGGGAGAATTACAATTTATTGAGAAATTTTAAATTTTTTAAATTAAAGCAGTTTTATTTACAGCGGTGCCATCCTTGCACTTTATTTTGAGGACAGCCAGGACACTACTATTTTTATTCGGATAAACTACGATACAGAAAATAAATATTTTATTTATATTAAATTAAAAGAAATAAAATGGATAATAAAATGAGTAAGTATACCGTTGTTTTTTATACGATTCTAGAAAAAAAAATATTATTTGAGTAATTTTTATTACATTTCATGTAAATTTTCTCTTACTGTAGTTCTGATACGGATAACCACCAAACACATTCGGGGAATTAGGATATCGGTCACTGTTGTAACCGTAAAGTGAAGTGTGTTGGGCTTCAGCAACTGCCAGATCAGGGTCAAATTCATCACTTTCAGTCCTTACCAGAATGAAATTGTCATCAAATGGACTTTGTAAGGGCGCTGAATGAGCTGATTTGTGCATGATTAGGAAAATGAAGATGACCATGTTGAAGATCTGTAAAAAAATATTATTAAATTTATATTTTAAAAAAATTGAGAAAGATAGGCACAATTGCATTTCTCTCTACACTCGATGATGATGCAAAATTTGGAAAATTCTTGCTGTCTGGTTTTTTTGGGTTCTAAGTAATTTTTGGGGTTTTTGCTCTTTCTGGGATTTGCCGTGATTTTTGGGTTTCTATGTGCTATTTGGGATTTTCACTGCTAATAAAATTTTGTGCTTTCTGGGTTTTTTTTTGGAGCTCCTCAGAAATTAATTTGTGTTTTCTGTCCTTTTAATGACTTTGCTTAATTTTTCATTTAAATTTTCATAGTTTTTAATTTCTAAATGTACGTACATCAATGAGCTCCATGTAAGTTGAGCTATGTTGATTAAAAATTGCGCAAAAATTTTACAATTGTTGTGCTTTTAGGGTTTTTAATGCCCTCTGGGATTAAAATTCGGTGTCAAAAATTAAGTCAATCATATTTAAGTCATAAAAACGATTTTGAAAATTAAAAATTCTAAAACAATCTAAAAATTGATAGATTTCTTTTTTTGTTAAAACGTACCTTATTTAATGTTGAAGGTCTCATTTTATTACTTATGATGATTTCTTGTTGATATTTACTTTTTGAAACAAATTTTCTTTAATCTTTTTTAAGTTTTTCAAAACAAATATTCTTTTTATATTGAAGTTACAATGAAAACTGATTAAAATCATCTGTTTACAAACTTTATTTATATAAAAAATCAGCAAAATTATCAAAATCAAATAAAAACAAATCAATTATCCAATTATTTTTGTTTTCAAATGTTAAATTGAAGTTTATTGCACAATGGAATGTTTTTTTTTTATAAATTTTAAGAGTCATTGCCCTATTGTTGTTATTCCCAAGTCAAATAAAAAAAAATAATTTGTTTACTTTTGCATTCCAAAAAACTTCCTAAAAATAGAAAAAAAAACCAAATTTGGATCAAAACAGTTCTAACTAATTAATTTCAAAAGATCTACTCATGCAATCGTATTTTTGAGCACAAACCGGAACGAATTGGATCATGTGAGTCATGTGACTGATTCATGACTCACTCACATAACCTTACTCAATTTCATGATGATTTTATTTTTTTTTATGTGTATTTACTTTCGGTATCTGAGGTAGCTTGGCTATTCCTGAAATTAAGGGCGATGTATGAAAATTTTTATCAAAATTTGAAAGAATTGTTTTAAAGGACATTAAAATTACCATCACCAAATAAAACTAAATACGCTCTTGGTTTTGCACTGAATTTCAATTTGAAATTAATTGTTATAAAATTCAATGATATTTGTTATTTTTATTTAATTTTACAGTTATTTTATTTTAGTTAGTGTGAAAACTTTAATTTAATTAAGAAAAAAATTAATATTCCGTTATCTTCATTTCCTTTAATCCTTTTATTATGATTTCTCTTTTTTTAACAGTCTGTGCAAAAAAAAATCAAACCCAAAACAGGTAAAATGAAATGATTTTTTTTTTCAAAATTCAGCACAAAAATATCGCTGTTCTGATGTTACATAAACAAAGTGGATAAAAATTTGATGAACAGAACAAAAGATTAACGGGAAAGTAAAAAAAATGAAGGGATTGATCAGATTTTTTATTGAATTGTAAGTAAAAAGATGAAAAAGTTTCACAATGTTTAGTACCTGTTTTGTCAGAGCATGTTCGTTCGAGTATCTTACGATCAATTTACCTTCAACGTCAATTTAACTACACTCTAAGCCCTAAACCAGTAGGGCACCAGTGGAAAACCGTGTTTCCACTGATGCCCGACTGGTTTTGAGTTGAGAGGAGCAGCAAAGTGAATAAAAGTGTAATAAGGAGTAAAATTGGGTTTCAAAAACACCCTGTAAATACGTCTCTCGATTTGAAGAGTGCATACGATTTGACCTCAATCAAGTGTGTTCAAAGAGCTTTGCAAAGAATGGAAATACATGGAGCGATGTTTAATTTCATTACAAGTTTCATTAGTACGAGTTAGATAAGAGTGGCTGTTGATAGTAACATGTTTTCAGAGAAAGAACTGAGCAGAGGCCTACCACAAGGTTCCGTTCTAAGTCCCACCTTATTCCAATTCACCATTGATGAACTGCAATCGCTGATGCTTGGTAGAGTAAAAATAATTGACTGTGCTGATTATTTGAGCCTCTATGTTAGAAGAAGTGGTGTGGGTGAAATTGCCTAGGAAATCAAAATCTGAAAATTGAACCGGTACTTAAAAAGGTCAGGTCACATTTCACTACCTACGATTCTCAGTGTTTTATTTTAGTGCCTTTTATTAAAAAAAATAAACTTAAAAATCTTTGTTTTAATTCAACCCAAAAAATTCTATTCAAAACTTATTTTTGACCTGTTACTTTTTTGTTCTTCTTTTTTGCATAATCGTTCGCCACGTGTTTTGTTTCAAGATTCATTTTTTTCCTTGTACCGGTCTCATCAATCCTAATCTAATTATATTGATTTAAAATTATCTACAACACCTTTATATCATTTTTTTTATTTATTTATTTTTTTGGATTCAAAAACGATTATAGAAGAAGAAATTATATGCCTTGTAAATAAAATTAAAAATTGAAGTGTGTAAATAAAAACAAATCTGTTTTCTTCTCCTGTAATCAAATAATAAATTATACTTACAAAAAACTTGAATAAAATTTAATTTTTTTTATAAACATGGATAGGAAACACGATTATCGGATCAAAAGTGAGAAAATTATAGACTTCTAATGTGTCTGATGCAATGAATCAAAAAAAAAATTATAATAGTTGAAAGATTAGATGATTACACACCTTGTTCGTAACTTTAAATTCAAGAAATTATAACATAAAATATTGGAAGTAGGTGAAAATAAAGGTAAATAATGATGAATGTTCTCGGAAATTAATGTAACCTGTAAATCATGAATTTTTGATGATGATGACGATAAACATCTTGCAAAATAATTTAAGAAAAAAAAATCGATATCATGCGGTTTTTAATACTTATAAGTGAACATGTGTTCTTAAACCAAATTGCAGCATACAAAATTATTTTCTCAAAACATGTTCAATTGTATCAATTAATAAAAGTAATCAAATAAATAAAAAAATGGGAAACAACTTGATATAATGCTACCACACATAATTTAAAAATCAACAAGTACAGAATCAAGAATCACATTTTAATTTAATAAGATGATGTTGAAACGTTTAAACATGTTACTTTTCGTCATGATCTTGTGTATTTATTTTTTTAAATGAAAATGAAATAAAATAAAAAATAAAATAAAAATGTAATCAACTAATTGATACATCAATGAAACGAAATGTACAAGTACCTTTGATTGGATCATATTAGCAATGAAATGGATTGAATCTGATGTAACTGAGAGGAATAAAATGGCAAGGAATTGCATGAAAAGAACAATCAAGTAAGTTAATAAACTGGTTTATTTGGATTTTTTTTAAGGAAATATGTAACATACCGGTCTTTTGTTCGTTTGGCACTTTTGTGATTGTTGTTGAATTTAGTTGCGTGTTCAATTAAAAGTGGAATAATTTTTGGGGTGATGGCTTTGATTTTTGTAATGAAAGTCAAACCATTCGCCTTGAAAATGTCACTGGATTGGAGACGAGCACCACATACTCCTGACAAGCCTGGATAGAGCTTGTACGATCTTAAGATGTAAGTTAAAGAGGTTGCAAGTGTTCAGGATCTTTAGATGTCAGTACGTTTCATTGCAGTTTCTCACCTTTTCGAAGCTTGGTCCAAAAAAAAACATCTCGACACTAAGCCTTATTTTGCTATTCAGAGTCATGGCCACTAGTCGTACTGGTTTATGATCAAAGCCAATTTATTTCATTACCACAATCAGGTCACTATGTCAGACTTTGTCGTAAGCTACCTTGTAATCAATGTAGTGGTGGTATGTGTGGACTTTGAATTCTAAGCCTCCCTGCAGAATTAGATGGATGTTAAAGAACTCGTTCGTTGAAGACCGATTTCGACTAAAACAACATTGGTATTCCCTTAAGACTCTTGTGAATAGGGAACAAAGCACCTTCTTATCACATGCCCTGAAGGCTTTGAGTATTCCATATTTGTATCACTAAGTCATGCAGGATATCAGTTAACTCGACGCCTTTGTACTTCAATAAATCAGCAGGTCCCAGCAGTCCCATTTAAACCAGTGGCTTTGTTATTCTCGAACAAGTTGATTGCTTCTACAGTCTCTTGGCGCATTTGAGGCTTCACAATTGTATGGCTATCAAGAACCAAAAAGCTCGTTGTAGCGACTTAACTTTTAATATTCTTATTCAACAGTGTGTCAAAATCTTCACGCTATCTGACTGGAGCATCCATCTAACGTCTATTGTAAGTAGTCTACCGTTCAATGCTCTGCTCTTTAATTGAAAGCTTAAATTTGAGACTTAAGAGTCTTGTAGAACTTTCGCGATTTATTTTCATTATGGAGTTGTTTCAATTCAGATAGCGTCCTATTCTGAAGCCAGCGTTACTTGCGTTTATGATCACGCTTTCCTTCGCGTTTCAGGATCAAATACAATACACTGTAATTTGAAAACGCCTCGCAAACCACTGTAAGCGTCAATCAAAGATCTCTGTCTGCGGACTAAATCCAAATCCTGTATATGATAATCAGCAATAATTGAAATAACAGCTACTCTGGTGGACTTCACATATTAAGGACGTTAGTGAGGGAAAACCGTTCCCGGGATATTTGATGGCCCACAAATAAAGAAACTGCTTTGAAAAGATGATTACATTAAATTGGTCAATTGACTTGCATTAAACTAGCTATGTATGAATTTTTTTACAACGGCATTTTGACAAATCATTTATTTCAAACCCTATCAAATGAGTTCTTCCCATTCCCTCGATTTAATTTTCTGCAACTAAACCACAAAAGTCAAAATCAACCTCAAATCACTTAAACAGACTTTTTGTTAAAGCAACAAACACCTGAATAAAAATTAGCATCAAATCAATTCTTGATTGCTTTTCAATGTAGCACGTCATGTAAATTTATCATGTAAATTTACATCACTTAAGGAAATTAACATTTAAATTTAAATAGAATACGATTATTATCCAATTAATAGTCTAACGTTTTCATCCATTTTATACACATTATTACCATAATTTGCATCATTTACGATATTAATAAAAAATTGAATTGAAAAAAAATGAATGTAACACCTATCGAGCACATCGATATTAATCGAATTTAACAGCTGCTTGATTGAATAACATTCTTCTTAATAAGAATTGATCAATTTTCTGTATAGATCTCATATTTTTTTTAAGTACTTTCATTTTAAAGTAAGATTGTTACACAAAATATCTCTATTTCCTGTTAATTCCTTTAATGACTTTATTTACAAAATATTTTTGTCATGAAATTTCTCTGTTAAAAATGTGTAACTGCTCAGAAAATTATTATGAAGATTATTATTGCATTGTGACGATATCTAATTTTTTTTCAGAAAATAATCTTTTGTAATCCAGAGAATGGAATTACGAACAAATAACATAATAAAATTCTTTCATTTGATCCTTTTTTTGTTGTTGTTGTTTTTGAGTTCCATGGAGATATTATTCAATTCAATTGTTATTGGCCATCACACACAACCCAAAAAGTAATAATACAACACAAAAAAAATGTAATCAATGAGGCAAAGGCAGGCAGATGAGGCGCAAATCTTTTTGTTTTCACTTGACTGATTTTGTCTTTTGTTTGTGCAACAAATGTGATTATAACTGAAAATCTACTGTAAATTTTGTATTGATTGTTGCTCTTCTTTTATTTTTTATATTTATTCCTTCTTGTTACAACTGTATTTTTTTTAATAATGTTATTTATCTGTATCATGAATTGAATGTATTGCTCTTATATTTTTTCTTATGTACAAAGTCGTGTCCTGTAACATTTATATTTTTTTTTGTTATTATTTTTTGCATTGTTCATAAATTTTTTGGCCTGTCAATATTGTAAATTGATTAAAATTTATTTGTTATTTAAAAACTTACAATGTATAAAAAATTATTGTTTGCAAACGGGACAAAAACCAGCAAAATGCGTAATCTGTAAAAGCTTCTTGTTAACAAAAAAATTAAAATGTGTTTGTAGTTTGAATTGAAATCTGAGAAAAAAAGATGTATTATGGTAACAAAGGGATTAACAAAAGAAATGTTTTTTTTTTTGTTCAGGGTTTGTTGACTAAATTGAATGGGTACACCGATAAAAATATTATTAAATATTTGAAAAAAGTGGTCTACCTTAACAATTATTTAAGGTTTTTTGAGGGTTTTTTTATACGGTGAGTGGAAATTAATTTGGGTTTGAATCGTGATTTTGGTCAAGCAATAAATAAAATTGAATTTTCATTAAGGTTCTTTTTTATTAAAGTGCACCAACTAGTGTGGTGATTCAATTCGACGTTTATCCAAGACATTCACCACCATATGGTTGGGTGTCAAAATTTTTCCGTTGGCTCTGGGCTTGCATAAAAAAATAAGTCAAGTAAGACCAAGACACTCAAAAAAGTGCAAAAACTAGTGCGGTGATTCAATACGAAGTTTATCAAAGACATACACCATCATATGGTCAGGTGTCTTTGCTATTTTGTAGAAATTTCTACGTCTTAGGTTCCTGATTTCATAAGATTTTCAATTTTTCGTTTGTTTTCATGCCTTATAAATCCTTCTTAAGTTGATGGTTCTCCTAAACCAGTACCATGAAGCCTCACACTAACTCTTCTTATCATTATATTTTAGTGCAAGTCAAGATAAAAATCATATCAAGACCACTTTAAAATTCCATGAGATTTCTTTTCCAACCATTTAAATATCAAAATAAACATTGAATATCGAAACAAAAACCTACTATCCCACATAAATTAACCATCTCATTGAAATTCTTCATTTAAATAAAAAAAACAAAATTTTAATATTCAGTCAAACAACCATTATTTATCATCTCATTTAATCAGACAGTGTTTACCTGTAACTATGTTTTTCCTTTTAATTAAAAAATAATCTTCTAATTTACAATTTTAAATACGACTCTTCCAACACGACTATGAAAATGATGACGCAGAGCATCAACAATCACTCATCTAAGAAATATTTTTAAAAAATATACATTGAAGTCAGATGATAACAAGGCGCTGCACATCTAACATCCATTAGAACAAACACCTAGTTAATAAGTAAATAAAAATCAAGACTGACGCTTATGTTACATCATTAATCAACTATTTATTTACAAAGTATTTTACACCAGTAATGATCTTAAATTAGTTACCGGTTTTTTCATCTCATTCTATGTTTATTTTTTTAACGATTTCATGATGTACCTGTGTCAAGTCAAGTCAAGTCTCACATGGATTTAATCAATATTGAAAAAAAAAATTGAGAATCATGTTAATTCAACCCGCATGAAGCGTGTGATCGACTAGTATTTGGATATTATTATAAAAAAAATAACTAAAATATAAAACAGAAAAATTCACCTGCTGCTTAAAATAAAATGAATGTTCATCATTTCAATACATTTCTGATTCCATATAGATTGCTATTGAAATGGATGTTTAAATATTATTATTTTAAAATCCATAGACCGGCACTAAATAATTTTTGGTCCCTGTTGTTGAATCAATTTATATTTGTTATTGTAATATATATATATATATTTTTTTTTAAATTTTATTAGTTTTCTTTATTTAGACAGATAAAACCTTTTTTTTCTTGTCATATTTTGGTGTATATCGGTCTTTCTTTTGGTAAATTAAAGCGTGGAAGATTTATTTTGTCTGAATTGTTAAAAGTTGTTTAAATACTGAAATCAAATAAATCATTAAAATAATATTTTTTTTTATTTTTATTTAGATGGAAGAAAATTTAACGGTGAATGGTTGGTTTTAAGAAGAAGAGTTAGGTTTTGTTCATAACCTGCTCAGAAAAATAAAATGATCCAGCTCGTAGCAAGCGAAATTCACATACAGGTATTATTGAACACCTTTAGTGAGCCCCATATAATAAAACTTTTTCATAAAGCTTGCTTAAAATAAACCTTTAAGAAAGGCACAAAAATGATTAAGATTTATTAAAAACATGAGAGTTGGTATTTGGAAGATTTTTTATTCAGCTGCATTGATAAACGAGCCACGAAGGTAAAGGGAGTCTGCTCAATGGAAGCAACATACACCACAACTCTACTGTACTGCAATCAATGCTGGGCTATGCAGAAAGAAGACAAGATCTGATGAATCACATGTGATATCATCAGAAGAAGTCTGAGAAGCGAAAACTAATTTTCGATGTCGTCAAAATCAAGGAACTCAGATGATACGAGATGGATAAGATGCCTTGTCCAAGCAATGAATGCTTATAAAGTCAATATAAAAAAGAAGAATGCTGGCCTGTCATACAAAAGCAATCTTTCTTTGTCCATTAATTATGATATCGAAATCATCATAATAGAATGAATTTTAATAGATCATAATTTTTTTGAAAAAAAAGTCAAAATCACATTTGATCTATTCAATTAAGGTTGATAAGATTAACTTCAGGTACGAGATTGTACGGCGCAGTGTTCAAGGGACCGTTTCAATTCTCGTCATGCCAAACAGCTTGACAAACTCAAATCAGTTCCTGTTCAATACTATAAATTAACTAGACTATTGTTAAATGATGTCACCAATTTAATTTTTAGATTGATACAATTTGACTGAATTAATCTGATTACAAAATTTTGAGTATAAATATGGTTCAAAATGAATAGCATCGCAGTCTATTTCAATTTTTAGCAGAAGGAAGTCAAAATGGAAGAACTTTATCATATAGAATAAAGATATGAAAATTTTGATTTTTTATTCAGTAGTTGTTCTTGTTATATTGGATAATTTTTTTATCAAAGCAGACTTGTGTGAGGGTCAAGTAGTGCAACTGTACAATATCGAAAGTCGTCTTGCGCTCTATGAGTCTGTTGACTACGTAAGGTTATACCCAATACATAAATTAAGAGATACTATAGTGGTTCTTTGGACGGTACAGTATTTAGGACAGTTTATTGCGTTTAAAAACAAATTTGAATCGCAGAAATGTTTAAAATATAATGGATATCAATCCCTGCTAACAACCGAAGTTTGTAACGTTGAAAACGACAAAAAGCAACAATTTGAAGTAATTCCAACAAAAAGTGGTTTATTTTTGATTAAAACTAGAGAAAGCAACCTATGTTTGATGTATCGTAAAGGTTCTGTTCCACGTTATGACTGCGTAATCACAGAAAAATGCCCATCAAGCAGTGAAGTTGCAAGCCGTTTTTTATGGACCTTAAGACCGGCATATTATATGTACGAATATTTGTTCAATTTGAATCAATAAAAATATAATTGGATAATCTGAGAGAGGCAAAATGTTTAAATTATTAAGTAGTTTTTACTTGCTTTTGCTTTTATTACCAATAAGTAAAGGAGGAACAGCCACATGGTATATGAAAAGTTCATGTGATTTTAACTGGCTTTCAGCAATATGTTTATTAAAAAATCAAAAAAATATAAACGTTATAGCTGTCCAAGAAGCAGGTTCAATTGCTTACATTCCCAATAAGAAAATAATATGGGAAAATCAATATGAGTATGTTGGAAGTGGTCATATACCTGGAATCTTGTATATTTATTACCATTATTTTAATATAATTGATGAGATTAAAGCAAGTAATAAATCAAACCTTGCAATTATTACAGATAATGCCGCTGATAATATTTTTGTTCTCCAAACCGAAACAGAATATCCTGTGCTTGGTATACTCCTGAAAAATAAATACTTTTTCAACATTCAATGTAATAGTTATTATCAAGAAGATTTACCAAAGATTATTAATATGGTATATGAGTTTATGCAAGAACGGCCAACCAACCAAACAAATGCTTGGATGATAATGGGCCATTTCAATCAAAGCCCAATCAGTTTGCGAACAAATCTTCAGAAATATTATCCAGCAATAGCCGAAAATGTTAAAATTATTTGTGATAATGTAGGAAGAAATCCATTATATTTTCTTGATTTTGCAATTATTCCTAAAACAGACATAAAAGATGATATTTATGCAATATCAGCGGATATATTTGGTAGCAATTTAATATATCCAAATCATCCTATAGTGCAGTTTCATAGCTAATCATAAAATTTGACAAAATTATTATTATCGTATTTAACTTATGTAATAAGATTTAATTTTATAATATTAAATATGTAAACTTTTATGAAAATAAATAATATAATTGAAGGTTTGTGTTCACAAAAATCGAATTTTATCGAATAATTTTCGAAACGAAACTTTCAGACTCAAATCAGCTGAGTTCCAAAGAGGTTTTAGCACGAAAGTTGAAGCACTGAATCATATTATGACAATAAAATTACATAAGGAGCATTATTCAGCTGTCTTATTACTGGTTCAAAATAGCACAAAGAAATAAGATTGTGAATGCACTATGGAACCTCATTTTAAAAAAAAAAATTTACTCTTTTCGGATCATAAGATTTAAAAGTCAACGCTGTATTTTTGGATTTTTTCAAAATTCTTAGTACGTTTTTAACAAAAAATCGGCTTAATCAGTATATTTTTATCAAATTTAATTGAACTAGTTTTATTCTATAGAGTATAATAAAAATTTTTATATTGATTCACTGACTATGACCTAAAAAGCAAAGTTGAACTTTTTGAGACATTTTTTGATGTTGAAATGAATGGGTCTTTTCTATTTTCTTCTCTATCTAAAAAATTACGAAACTTTAATCACATGTATCTATTTCAAAAGGGCATTTTTTTTCAAAGCAGATTAAATTATTTATTAAAAATTTAAAGAAATAAATTGAATTATATAGCGAACAATGTAATTTTAATCTTATGACTAATCAAATTTGATTAAGGCCGTTATACGTTTTCTTTACTCTTCTGATTTATATCCCAAAAAACTTCTAAAATCATTTATTATTCCAAAAACAGTCAAGTCTCCATCATGAGCTGTAAGTAATGATTATACATAATGAAAAGTCAGTATCTATAGAAACTGATTTTTCATTATATAGAATCATTACGTACAATTTATTTTTACTTTATGGAGACTTGATTGTACTAATATTTTCCAAAAAACCGAAAGCGTTAGATAATTTAGCACGGCCTTATATTCTAAATTTAATTTGCGTTTCCACCAAAAAAGTTAAATCAGTCCACAAATAATTTTGGCAAGAGTAAGTCAATCTGTTCACTCAAACTACAAATTAGAACTTCAAATCATGAAGATTTTGATCTTTTTGTGTTGCCTCATATTGGCCATATTGATCATGAGTAATTTTGCAAAGACAGAGACATGCAGTGACATGCAGCTAGTACAAATTTACAACATTAAAAGTGGTGTTGTTTTTTATGCAAATTCATTAAAACCAAATCATGCCATAATAGGAAAATATGCATCGGATATTGAAGATTCAATACAAACTAATTGGATTTTACAGTTTTATCAAGGTTACGTCGGGTTTAAGCATCAAACTTCAAATTTATGTTTATCATATTACAGAGATGGTTATCCCCTTACCACAAAAATTTGCAATATTGAAAGGAATACAGATCAACAATTTGAATTGTTTGGAACAAGAAGAAATTTTTACATCATTCAAGTCAGAGACAGAAATCAATGTATAAAGATCGATTATGAATTTACTTTTCTTCACACAATATTTGAAATAGCGACATATACATGTCCACCCGGTATATTTGTGGATACTAAATGGATTTGGGCTTTAACACCACCATATTTGAGCAACGATACTCTTTTAAGTTACTCTCTCTAAAAAAATGTTAAAATTTATTAAGAAACTGAAATAAAATAGAAATGTTTCCTATTAACAGGAGTATCATCGTTTTCAGATGGAGCTCTCAAGTAAAATCACTTCAATTAACTGAATTCCAATCTCTTGAATTCCCTTTAAAAGTAATTATATTTATTTTTTATTTCCGTTTACAAAGATTCCTTTCATTAAAAAAAAAAATAATAAAAAAATACCTTTTTATGTCCACTGCATTCTTACACGCTTAATCGTCTCGTGCT
Organism: Culicoides sonorensis; assembly: GCA_900002565.1. Lineage (NCBI taxonomy): Eukaryota > Metazoa > Arthropoda > Insecta > Diptera > Ceratopogonidae > Culicoides > Culicoides sonorensis. The sequence goes on along the minus strand of LN483352.1, from coordinate 2,785,770 downwards.
TGTCTCTTATTAAAAATAATTACAACTTTTATTAGTCTTGTTAATCATTTTATTTATTATTTGAAAAACCAACAACTCAAATGATGAATTTCAGTTTGAATTGAAAAAAAAGGCAAAATAAAAATTTCAATCAAAGTATTTGTACCGACTGTCATCGAAATGATGTTAACAAGAATTATTTTACAACTGGACATTAATTTACCTTGTTCGATAATATATTTTTTTTTTATTTCCAATTGATTGGATCATCAATGATAAAATTTTAAAAGAACTTTTCAATGATATTATCTCGTTATTTTTTTCATAGAGGAGTCACTTAAGGTAAAAATTTCTAGTGAAAGATTTTTTAATAGAATAATTTTTTAATCAACATATTTCAATTTTTTTTTGTTAACTTAACGCACACTCAGCATGCAAACTCAAAGCAAGGTGTTTATTTTTTTTCGCTGTACGATCCAATTCCTATTTTTCGGTTAAAAACATAACACAGAGCTACCAAGGCATGCGGTGCTCTATACAAATATGAAAGAATCATCTTGTTATGTTGATCGGTTAACATATGGCATATGTTTAGAAAATATTTTGAGTTTATTATGTTATGTATAATACGAAGATGAAAAAAAATGTATACATTTAATACAAACACACACATCCTTTTTTAGTTTTATATTTATCTGGTGTAATGATACCTGTTGAGTTCTTGTAAAAATTTTATATATTGAGGCAATTTTTTGTTTTTTTTTCTTAAATGCTGTTGTTGGACAATCACTCATCTTATTTTTTTTTGTAGTGTGTTATTTGTGTTTGTACTTTGCAATGATTTATCTTTTTTGTACTTCAACCAAACACCTTTGATTCTGATAAAAAAGGTGTTTATTGTTTCCATTTTAGTCTTTTAAATTTGAATTGTATGTATTTTAGTGAATTGTTTATTTTATAATTTTTATTTTTACAATAATGTGTGAAATGATTCTTGAATAGGAAATAAAAGAGTTTGATTAAATTAAAGTGTTAAGTTATATTAGTTTATTTTTAGAAAATTTAAAAAAAGTTATAAATTGAATTGAAAGTGCAAATAAAGTGAATTGATTTGGATTGGTTAAAGATGGTTTCAGTCCACAGACACGCTGAGGTCGTTATTCATAGCTTCAGGAGAGCTTTTTGGAATGAGAAAAAACTTTTTGTAAGACAGAAAAAAAAAACAAGAGGATCCTTTGCTTTTAAACATTTCCTATCCAATTCAAACCTACAAAGTGCAATACCAATTGGATTAGGCATACCGTAAGAGACCTTATCTTGTATCCTGTTTAATGTATTTATTTTAATGATGCTGTTGTGTCTGTCAAGAAATATTTTATTAATTTATTTGCTGATGACGCTCTACTTTGGTGCTCGTGTGAAAATTTTGAGATGACTGTATTATTCATAAATAAAAATCTTGAAAATATTAAGAATTACCTTTGCGCTAGTCAATTGAACCTAAATATGAGAAAAACAAAAGCTATGTGTTTCCCGGAAAGTGAACAAATAGAGCATGCAATTAAAATTAGTGATGAAGAGATCGAAATAGTAAAAGAAATGAAATATCTTGGAGTCGTGATTGACAGTTCACTCAATTTTAAAAGTAACCTGAAATATGTGACAAAGAAAATGGCCAGTAAAATTAACTTTTTGAGAAGAAACAAAACTAAATTCAGTAAAGATATGCGTCTGTTGTTATACAAGTCTAGGATTGCCCCAAACATAGATTTTTGTAGCTCGATTATATTCCTTGCAAATGACACTGACAAGCAAAGGATAAACTTTAATGTACTCTTGATGATTTATTAAGATCATAAAGGTCTGTGCCACCGTCGATTAATCTCAACCGTACATGCTCAGAAACAACAGACACTTGCGTCCACCACACAGCGATACCAGTATTAATCAGTATGACATTTAAGCTTTTATTTATCGAAGTTCACATATCATCAAAAGATGGAAACAGTACAACAACAACAATGATTGTTTGTTTTTCAATCAGTTCTAAATAAATTTTCTAATTGGTGTTAAAGCATGGGACTTGATCTAAGCTCGCACAAGTGCAAAGTAATGACTGTATCAAAATTAAGATCTCTCTTTATATTCAAATATAAAGTATCATATACAACTCTGTCAGGTGTGCATCAAACGGTAAGTCTAGGTGTCACTTTTAACTCAAAATTCGACTTGAACGATGATCACTCAACCCATTTTGCTGAAGCTGAATGGATTTTCTTAAAACAGTCGTTGAAGTCCGGAAGTTCTTCTTTCATTATACTTCGCGTTCGTACGATCTGTTTTGGAGTATTGTAGTGTGATCTGGTCGCCTCATTACCAACTTATTACCAACAATCAACACAGAAATGGAGAAAGTTCTAAAAAGATTCCTGCGTGCTGTATTTCGTGATCATTCGAACCTTAATTACTAGCAGACATTCAACCTACAACCGCTCTGCATTTGTCGTTCCTTTGCAGAAGTTGTAGTTGTACATGACTTGCTCTCTGGCAAACTTTACTGTCCTGATATTCTCGGCACATTAAATTTCAACTGCTCAACATGGTACACGAAAAACGGTGGCTTTTTTATTGAGCCATCATAAAGAAGGATCTACACTTTTAATGATCCTCTGACCAGAATCATGAGAATATCGATGCCACTGATGTCTTACTGGTTAACAGAGTGTGCCCTCTTAGATTTTCATCTAATCGGGAGAAAAAGAAGCTAATTTTTAGCGCATTTCTTGAAAATGCAGTTATTATAGGCGGTAGCGCTGTCCGTCCGTCTGTGTCAATGTCGCTAATCATTTAAAAAGTGATGCCAATCATCAATTAAACGGATTAACCCAAAATGGCCGACTGCTAAAACGATATAAAACTTAAAGAGGCGAAATAAAATATAAAAAACAATATTTTCATATTTATAGCGATAAAACTCAAATTCAAAGATTTCTTTTCGCTCAGTGCTTAATTTTTGACAAAATTAGCGAATTCTTTACATAGCAAAGCGCTCGTGTATATCGTTCACGATCACGTTTTAAATTTTTTTTAAATTAAACTCAAAATGGAAATTTCAATTCAATTTTTTATAGATCACACATTCCACGTCAAAGATTAGTCACGCTTATGTCTCACCTCTCAAATTTAATATGATTTCATTTTAAATATATCCTTAACAAAATAAAAATAAAAAATCCTACACAATCCCTTTAAAATAATATTTCTGATCAGATTATTTTTTAGTTTTTTTATTACTTGTATTTTTTCTATTCTTTGTTATCTCTTTTTTTGTGTGTAAGGCGAAGTCCATTTAAATTTAATTCCAATCCTTTTCTTTATTTATATTTTTTTTTTAAATTTAATTTTATTACATCTATTAAAGAATGACACACAATTTTTTTTTCTTCCTCCTTCATCATCATCATCATGATACTGGTTTTTATTCACTTTTTAATATAATTTTATTTTAAATGAAAGCGACAAATACAATTCTGATTCTTATCATCAATTTAAAAAAAAACTCTCGTAATAAATTTATAGCTATCAGCGTTACCGACTGTCTGTACCTGTCTGATTACATTTTGTAACCATCATCATTATACACCACGAGACCTCATATGTGATGATATTAAAAAAGGGTGATTCTTGATTGAAAAGATCAATTCAAATTATGTGTGTGTATTTTTTTATTACATTATTTTATTGACATTTTTTGTATCATTAAAGGATTTTTAATATTTTTTTCTTCCTTATTTTATTTTATTTCATTTCATTTTATCTTTGAAGAGTAATTTGAAAACGATTTTCACACAATTTATCTTGAATTCTGTCGATTTAATTGTGACCACACACGTCTTTTAATGTCATATTAAATTTTATTTTTTTTTAGATTTAAAACAACATGAAGCTGTATCGGAACTGTAACGACGTTGCTCGTTTTCAACCGTTAATTTGGATGTTTTTTCCGTAATTTCTTCAAGTAATTGAACATCTGCAAGACTCTTAACTGTTGTATTTGATCCAATTGAATCTGAATTTTGATCAATTTTACTGGAATTTACATAATTTGTTACTTTCTTTTGCAATTCAAGGGGAAAATTTCCTTCAATACGATCAATAATGGTTTTATTTTGGTAAAAAAGGAATGTTGGCAGCACGGAAACGCCTTGAATTGCAGCGACATCATCACAATCAGACACATTCACTTTAAGGAAGATGCATGAATCGGCATGTTCATTGGCAAGACGCTCAAATTCTGGACTGATCACTTTGCAAGGAGCACACCAAGTTGCATGGAAGTCGACAATCACTGAAATGAGAAAAAAATAAAACTAAAAAAATAAAAATTGCATTGAAATGACGAAGAAATACCAATTTTATCTCCTGCCTTGTCGATTTGGGTTTGAAATTGTTCAGTATTTTCAATTTTGATCATAATTCAATTGAAATGTTATAAAATTCAGAATCAAATGTCTTAAATGGGATTTAAAATTATATTTTTGACAAATATTTCCATGCAAACTTAAATTTTGTGTAATAACGGTTTCATTAAAAGGTGAATTTTAAAATTTAAAGTTACGCAACCAGTTTTAAGTTTAAATGAATTTTCCTTCAATTAAACGTTGATTCCTTGTTTTAATGGGGAATTAAGAAAAATCTGAAGTTTTATTCAGTTTTTCCTAGTTTACTTCAAAAAATATCACAAATAATATGAGCCCATTATTCAATTATCGATTTGCACCTGCTTTTATTTCATTTTGTTTCGTTCAAGGCAATGAATGAATATTTTTTTTTTAAATCATAACACTTTTAATAATAAGAATGCTCAAATATTACAAAAAAATAAGTTTAATCAATTTTCGATGCACGCGAATCATCGTTGATTATTATGTAAAAAAAATTGTTTAATTTTTGTTTCTTGTTAGTGCGTTGTCAATTTGATATGAGAATCTTTAATTCTTTTTTAGCTGTTGCCTGGAAGCTTCGTTGTACTTAGGATGTTAAATTTTAAGAGTTAAATCAAGAAAAAAAACAAACATTGTTACAATTTTATGTAATAAGAATTTTTTGTAGACGATTAGCTGAGGAATCAGCAACCATCAAATCAGCAAACGTCAATTTGATGAAAAGCGTGTTTTATAATTGTGCTAAATGGGACTATTGTGCTTACTGAGGCACTTGAGCTAGCTGACTTTACTGTGCTTACTTAGGCTCTTGAGCTAACTGACGTTTTTGTGCTTACTGGAGTTCTTTTTTGCTTACTGGAGTTTTCTTGTACTAACTGAGGCTCTTGAGCTAACTTGGATTATTGGAGTTACGGGAGCTAAATTTGTGGTTTTTACCACCACAAAAATATCTTATCTTACACACCACACCTGATTCAAAACTGATATAAAATCATAATTTGAACTCTAAAAAATTTTAAGATAAATTATTAAATTGCACGCAACGACATGTTGCCAAAAAATATATTACATAAATTTTATATTTGATTATGTTCAACACATAAAAAAAGTAAACACACACTGATTGGTTTTCTTGTATCTTCACATGTTTCATTTCGTGGTGATAAAAAGAATAGAAGATAATTTCATGTTTGTTTAAAGTCGAAAAAAAAAATTAACTTAACACAATTTTTCAACATGAGCCTAATTTAAATTTTTTATTATTATTATTATTTTAAATTTTATCATATTTTCAATTTAAAAAGTAAACACACTTAGTGTAGATAATTTGATGGACCTTGTTACATTAAAGTGGACAAATAATGATGATGCAGTTTGCAAATTTAACATATTTGTTCATTCAAAATAAATTGAAAAATGTTTTTTGGCATGTCAATGCTAACAAAAAAAAAAATGGAATGTATTGAAAGGAGGCTCGAAAATGATTGTTGGTTTTTGTAATTATAATGCAATTTGTGTGTGTTTTTTTAATGGTTATATGCAAAATTTTTGGTGTTATCAATTGTGTGATGTGAGGCACTTCGTTAACATTTTTCAGACAGGTAATAATACCCTGATGATGGAAAATGTGGGGAAATTTGATCAATTGGACGTTAATTTGCATACCTTTTGAGAGGATCATCACGATTGCGTTACTGGTCCGAATTCAATTCAATTACCAAAATTTGCTTCTTTAGCGTTAAAAAAGAGGATTCAATTTGATTAAATTTAATTCAATTTCTAACCACAGAGCGCTTTTTATCACCAAAACCCATCAAAAATCACCTTCAGGCTGTGTAAAGTGATGAACTATTAACAAACATCGAACTACCCACATTTTATTCTTTTTTTATGATTTTTGTTTGTTTCTTCTCATTCAAAATATTGCAAAGGCATCCATCAGACAAATAATTATTAAAAAAATTGCATGTTCGTTAATTTTGTAAAACTGATAACGAAAAAAAAACACCTAGCAATTTTGTAAAATTTATGATTGAAGTTTTTTTCATTCAAAAATTAAAAATACACAAACTTCATTGAACTTACATTAAAAGTAAAAAGAATGGCATCAAATTATCTGTAAATTTTACATTTTAAAACAAACAAAGTTTTAACGAAGTACAACGAGAAAAAAAATGAAATTACTACTTTTAGGTTGAACTTAAAACTTAAAACAAACACATGTGTTTTTTATTTATTTATTGTGAAGCACGAGAGCATCCTTTAAACTTTTTTTGCATTGTAATTTATTGCTGTTATTGACTCGGGATCATTAATCATGAGAGCGACTTCATGTTTGTATAATTATTTTTCAAAAATTATTGTGCTTCATGTAATTGCTGGTTAGAATTTTAGCACTGAATGTGCAAAAATAAATAAAAGATTTTTTAATGAAAGATGCGTCCATGAATGATGTGATGTGAGATGGTGTTTAAATGAAATGAAATTAATTATTTTATGCATGTGTTGTTTAAGAGATTGAAAAATCAAAAGATTGAAATTGAAAAACCAAGAGATTGAAGTTGAAAAACCAAGAGATTGAAATTAAAAAACTAAAAGATTGAAATTTGAAAAACCAAGAGATTGAAATTAAAAAACTAAAAGATTGAAATTGAAAAACCAAGAGATTGAAATTTGAAAAACAAAAGCTGGAAGTTGAAAAACCAAGAGATTGAAATTTGAAAAATCAAAAGATGGAAGTTTAAAAAACCAAGAGATTGAAATTGAAAAACCAAGAGATTGAAATTTGAAAAATTAAAAGATGGAAGTTGAAAAACCAAGATACAGAATTTGAAAAACCAAGAAGTTGAAATTTAAAAACCAAAGGATGGAAGTTTAAAAGCCAAGAGATTGAAATTTGAAAAACCAAAAGATTGAAATTGAAAAACCAAGTGATTGAAATTGAAAAACCAAGAGATTGAAATTGAAAAACCAAGAGATTGAAGTTAAAAAACCAAAAAATGGAAATTGAAAAACCAAGAGATTGAAATTAAAAAACCAAAATATGGAAATTGAAACGCCAAAAGATGAAAGTTTAAAAACCAAGAGATTGAAATTAAAAATCCAAGAGATTGAAGTTGAAAAATCAAAAGATTGAAGTTGAAAAACCAAAAGATTGAAGTTGAAAAACCAAGAGATTGAAATTCAAAAACCAAGAGATTGAAATTGAAAAATCAAGAGCTTGAAATTGAAAAACCAAAAGCTGGAAATTGAAAAACCAAAAAATGGAAGTTGAAAAACCAAGAGATTGAAGTTGAAAAACTAAGAGATTGAAATTGGAAAACCAAGAGATTGAAATTGAAAAACCAAAGAATGCACTGAAACTCGTTACGTTAATCTATTAAAGTTTGTTTCATGGGATAATCAAATGCATAACCTTGTAACTGCAAGACACATCAAAACCTGTTCATACATCAAATTTTAAATAATTTTATAACAGTTACAGCAATTCGTCAATTAAATTAAGCAATCTCAATTAAAATTCTTCCTCTTATTAACTGAATTCTAAAAAAACTTCATCAGTTAAGACCAAAAAACATCATGAATCCGATAAAATTTTATCAAATTCACTTGTTTTGATAATAAAATGTCATAATAAAAATAAATATTTACACAATTGTTCCTTTATATTTCCATACAAACACAAAAAACCTCCAAAGACATGAAATTCCTTATCTTATTTCTTCAAATTCATATTAAAATTCAAGAAAAAATTAATAATATCATTATCTTATACATTTCACACATATCAAATTTGTGTAAAATAACATATGTTTACATACATTCAATTAAACCGTATACACTACACAAACGTCATAGAAAAACGGAAGACGAGTCACTACAAAAATTTGTAACCTTCTCCAGTTCAGTCGTTCATTTTAACTGTATCAATCGATTTGTGTTTTCATTCGCTACTGAAAGAAATTTACAAGAAAAACAAACTAAAATTAAATTTCAATTTAAATCAAGAATTATTTGGTGCATTAACGTACGTGACATAAATAAATTTAATTTAACATTTAAAAAAAGTTAATTGTGATAAGAATTGTTCCAATTTTATTATCAATTTACATTATTTTTCATTAAATGAATGAAATTTGATCACATTTATAACAAATTCCTTGAAAGTGTATCAAATATCGCGGTTTTGTGTGAAATTCAATGAAATTTATGAATTGAATGAAATGGAATTGGGAAAAAAATTTGTATTGTTTGTAATTTTAATCAATGTAAAAAAAATAGTATAAAAAAAAATATCAATGAATCGTATTACAAATCATAACAGAGAGGAATTTTAAAGGGATTTTGAAAGAGAAAGAGAGAAAATTCAATATTTATTTATATGAGAGAAAAAAATTTTATCAGTTAATTTTTTTTTGTTTTCATGTACGATAAAAGACGAGATTAAATTTAAAAAAAATCTTCACATTTAAATTGAATTGAATTAAATTTGAATTTCATTTAAAAATTAGTGAAAATAACGGTTTTTTTCATTTGAATAGATAACGGTTTCCATTCAAATTCCCATGCTGATTTGTGATGATAAAATTTGATTGAATTTAAAAAAAAGAGAGAGAAAATGAGCAAAACTGAGAGTGACACCTATGTGCCAACAACCAAACTGTCATCTGATTCAAATTTGGATGTGAAACGAATTGAGGAATTGAAAAATGCGTTTAAAGCTGAGTATTTATCAGAACCAACATTCATTGTTCGTGTTCCTGGAAGGTAAAAGCAAATTTAATTAAATTAAATTCTTCCAACTGAAATGACAAAAAAACATCTTGACTAAAATTCAACATCAAAAACTTTCCAGAGTTAACATAATTGGTGAACACATTGACTACTGTGGCTATCCTGTCCTACCAATGGCCATACAACAAAACATCCTTTTAGCAGTTTCACCATCAACCGACAACATTCTATACCTAAAAAATACAAATCCCAAATATCGTTCATACAAAACGAGCATCAATGAAATAAAGTAAGTGAATATTCAGCCAATTAATTTCAAGTTTGTTATTATGAGGAAATGCCATTGTTAGTTTTAATCAATTGTAATTTTTCACTCTCTTACCTTAGCATTGAAGTGCCTGAAAGTGGAGGCCCAGCATGGTACAGTTACTTTTTGTGTGGCATTAAGGGTATTTTTGAGCATATGAATGAAATAGGTGACGATATTTCAATTCAAAAGGGTTTCCTTGTCATGTTAAGTGGAAATGTACCGCCAGCAGCTGGCTTGTCAAGTTCAAGTGCTTTGGTGTGTGCGGCTGTGTTGTGTTCAGCATTCATATTCGATGTAAATTTTATTCATCGTCATTCTCATGAAATTTAATTATTAATAATATTTTGAATTCAGATTCCATTACACAAACAAAAGCTGGCAACGATTGCTGCTCAGTGTGAACGCTACATTGGAACCCAAGGTGGCGGCATGGATCAAGCTATTGCATTTCTAGCGGAACATGGAACTGCTCAGTACATTGAGTGGAATCCATTGACAGCGACACCAATTTCCTTGCCAGAAAATGCCATTTTTGTTATCGCAAACAGTTTAACTGAAGCAAATAAAGCCGCTTCACATGATTTCAATCAAAGGGTTGTCGAGTGTCGATTAGGATGCAAGTAAGCAAAAAATTATTATTATTCATTCTTGAGTGATTTTACCTTAACATTATTTGTTTTTTTCCTTCTTCTTCAAAATGTTTTCAAAAAAAAAAAAATGTAAATATAAACAAACACAGATTCATAGCAAAGAAATTAAATTTACCATGGCGTCAAATTGATCGTTTTGCCACACTACAAAAACATCTCAATTGTACATTAACGGATATGATAAAATATGCAAATTCCTTGTTGACACACTCCAGTTATGTGTTTGACGAGCTATTGACTGTATTTGAAATAGATGAAAATGATTTTAGGAAAAATCTTTTGACACACAATACACAGCATTTGGAGCACTTTAAATTGCGTCAACGAGCACTTCACGTACTTGAAGGTAAAATTTTGTTTGATTATGTAAACCAATAAAGAAAAATTTTAAATGTGAGCGTGAACGATGCACTCGAGCGCATTATAATATATTGATATGTCGTCCATGCAAGCCGTAAATGTAAAGCCTACAGTAAATTTGACAATATCGACGTTTTTAAAAAATTTGACGATTTTGAAAAAGTTCGACGATTTTGAAAAAGTTCGACGAATTGACAAAGCTCGACGATTTTGACAAAGCTCGACAATTTTGAAAAAGTTCGACGCTTTTGACAAAGCTCGACGATTTTGAAAAAGTTTGACGCTTTTGACAAAGCTCGACGATTTTGAAAGAGTTCGACGAATTGACAAAGCTCGACGCTTTGAAAAAGTTCGACGATTTTGAAAAAGTTCGACGATTTTGACAAAGCTCGACAATTTTGAAAAAGTTCGACGATTTTGACAAAGCTCGACGATTTTGACAAAGCTCGACGATTTTGACAAAGCTTGACGATTTTGACAAAGCTCGACGATTTTGAAAAAATTCGACGAATTGACAAAGCTCGACGATTTTGAAAAGGTCGACGATTTTGACAAAACTTGACGATTTTGAAAAAGTTCGACGCTTTTGACAAAGCTCGACGATTTTGAAAAAGTTTGACGCTTTTGACAAAGCTCGACAATTTTGAAAGAGTTCGACGAATTGACAAAGCTCGACGCTTTGAAAAAGTTCGACGATTTTGAAAAAGTTCGACGATTTTGACAAAGCTTGACGATTTTGACAAAGCTCGACGATTTTGAAAAAATTCGACGAATTGACAAAGCTCGACGATTTTGAAAAGGTCGACGATTTTGACAAAGCTTGACGATTTTGAAAAAGTTCGACGCTTTTGACAAAGCTCGACGATTTTGGAAAAGTTCGATGAATTGACAAAGCTCGACGATTTTGAAAAAGTTCGACGATTTTGAAAAAGTTCAACGATTTTTAAAAGTTCGATGATTTTAAAACATTGGCGAAAAATTCAATGAATATTGAAAATTTTATTTTTCCATGCAAGCTTCTGTACAAGAGACGGACATACAGACGAAAAGTTCATTTAATTTGACAAATCGACAGGAAATAAAAGGAAACACTTGATTTATGTGTAAAATTCCATATCCATCCAAGATGAAGGTACATGTAAACGTACTTGATCTATTCTTGTTAATTTATGGCACCGTATATTTTCATGTTCAATGCCGTTTTCATATGTATTTTACAAGCCAATGCACACTTACATTCACGACAATGTCATATGAATTCTAAGAATTTTTTTATTACACATATTTCAAAATTAATTGCTACCAAGAAATTCATGAAAAACATTTTTTTTACATTTTACAGAAGCACAAAGAGTCGAAAAATTCCGTGAAAATGCTGTCAATTCATCTTCGATTCAATCACTTGCACAGCTCATGAATGAATCACACACCAGTTTAGACACGAATTATGAATGTTCGCATGAAAATTTAAACAAATTAGTTGACATTGGAAAAGAATGCGTTGAAAATATTGGAATTCGTCTTACTGGAGCTGGGTAGGTGTAAAATTGATATTGCATAAATACCACAATTACAGTTATTTTATCCATTATTTTAGATGGGGAGGATGCGTCGTTGCACTGTGTGATTCAATATCAGCATGTGAGTCATTTATAAATGCAGCTAAGCAGAAATATTATTCAAAACTACAAAATAACAATTTAATTAAGGAAAAAGAATTGAATTTCGATGATGTTCTGTTTATGACTAGTCCACAACGTGGAGCTGAAATATTTATCTTGTAAAATGAAATGAGTTGTTAAAATAAATAAATAAACTAGAAAATTCTAATGAAATGAATTTCATTTGTAGTTTTTTTTTATTTTATTTTACATTTTGCATAGTGCTGAGAATGATTGCAATTGAACTGAGTAATTAAATGTCTATGAAAATTGAAATGAAATATATGTTATGATAAAATGTGAACAATATTCTCTAACTAACAATATTTTTGAAATTAATTATGATGATAATTACTTTCATTCATTTAAATTGAAGGTTTTGTACTTTCATACAGAAAAACCTCTATTTCATGGTTGACAGATTTCTCGGTAATTTTATAAAGTTTATGCAATTTAAAAGTTTCTTAATTACTTTTTTCTCAATTAACGATATTTTTTTATAAATTTAATGTATTTTGAAAAAATGCGCTCTTCAGAACATTTTGTCGACCGATTTTGAACAGCTACAAACCATGGAAGATCCTGAAAACCCACCAAAATTTCTTTAACCATGAAAAGTTTTTGTGACAAGGGATTTTCAAAAATTGCAGAATTTTCGTTCTCCTGAAAAATTTTAAATATTCTCAGAAGTTTTTTAAACTCAGCAGTTTTCTACTATTTTGAAATTTTTCGAGATCTTGCAAATACCTCAGTTTTTCAATCAAAATGGCGAACTTTACAAAATTTTCAAAATGGCGCCTTTTTCAAATTTTTTAAAATGGGGGATTTTATAAAATTTTTATCAATGAAACGAGTCCCATTGAAATGCACTTTTCTTAACCGCCCTGTGGTAAAATGTATTATTACAGAGAACGCGCTTACTTTTATAATTCATTGTCAAAGTTTCTTTAACACTAAATATTATGACTTGTATTATTACTATTACAAAAGTTTATGTGTGAGAAAATTTATCATATGCTGTGGGCGATGCTAAGGCATATAAGAATTCATTTCAAGGCACATTTCCTTGTTCAAAAATGGATTTTGCAATATTAAATTTTTCATTTAAATTAAGAGAACAACGTGAACTTAATACATTTTGTGGTGGAAACTCGTCATTCAAGTGAAATCATTTGAATTTTCATCCAAATCCTTATTATATCCATAGAAACACACAAAAAATACCTCAAAAATAGCACAATTTAATACCTCAGTAGACGATTTTACAGACTGTTAATGAGGTTTTTTTCATTTTATGTAATTTTAACTGTGGTTTTCATTGAAAAATTCGATGAAATGTGAAATTTAATGGTATCCAATTTCTGATAACGAAATTTTTTCCTATGAAATTAATTCTTTGAATACAAAAAAAAAGTATTAACTCCCATTTTCTGAATCGTAATTCAATGAAAAGTTATGATTAGGTCTGTTAAGGCATTTTCTTTGTCTAAAAAGTTTTGTTTTTGAAAATAGTGACATTTCATTAGTGATAAGGAAATAAATTTCAATTATAATTCCAATAATTACAATGTCAATCTTAATCAACTACATTCATTTGCACTACATTGAAAGGAAAATAATTTTCTTTTCCTCAAATAAATAAGAGAAATGTTACAGAAAAAGGATGAAAAAGAAAAGAAATTTAATACCACTGTAAATGGTTTACATTTTTAATGCAAAACAAACTTATTTTCTTATTTTTTTTGTTCTTCTCATTTCTCGTCCAACGTTTCATCATTCAAAGCTTGTGAACGAACAATTATTTTATATTTGAACACTAAGAAAATTTTTGTAGTGGAATATTATGTGAAAAAGTCAGCACTTTGTGGAAAACGATAGAGAATAGAACAATTGAAAATTGAGTGTCTAGACATAAAACGTTAGACAAAGATTTGCTTGAATAGATAAAATAATTGTATGTGAATAAGAATTAAACTTGATATCAATTTTTTTTTATTTTAAATTAGATTTTTTTTCTTTTGAAAATATGAAAGAATTTTTTAATTGGTGTGTGAACTTTTTAAGTAGTTTCAAAGTTAACATTTAAAAAGTTTGATCACGATAAAATTCATAATTTTTCATTTACATCCCACGTCTCAATTCATTATTTTTTTCTTAAATAATCCGTTTGTTTTTCTCTTAAATTTTTATATTTTTTTTACATAAAATGATAATTCGAGGAAAAGACCCTTCACATTTAAATAAAAAATACAGAAAATGAGATTTAATAGGCCATTATGCAAATTTTATTACACCCAGAATATGAGAAAAACAAACAAATAGTTGGAGCGTGACGTACAACTTATAAATTTCATAATTTTGTTTTTGAATGTTAAAAAAAAAATATTTGTTTGTTTTTTATTGTTTATTAATAATGATGGTGGTGTCCTTCCAGGAGTTAAAACGTGTTTATAGTACTAATTAGGAATTTCTGGTAACTGGTAAAGCGTAACTTATATTTCAAGGAAAAGAATGCTCATCAGACTTTTAAGTGTCTTAGTGAAAATTTTTCGAGTTTTTACTTAGTTTAAAAATTACCTAGTTGAGATTTCTGACGAATTAAAGGAAATTCCTACAATTTTCAAAGCAACGCCTTATATTAATTTTTCTTGAAATGTCCCATGTTTCGGCCGTGTCTAGTTCTTTAGTATCTCTAGTTAGCTCAAAATGCCAAACGTTATTGACATTTATTTCATTTATAGTAAGGAACGATTTTTACTGTCAGTTTCCATTCACGCTCAAAAATCCATGAAAAATTCGTAGTACCGATTAGACATGTTTAAAATCGAGAATTTTCAAAATTCGGGAATCGAAACTTGGAAAAATGTATTTGAGTAAGATAGGTAAATATTTTGAACTAAAAAAATAATTGTTTTTGAAATAGAATGAAAATTAGAGGAGCTTTACTGTTCATAACACTGTTTTTTTGTATTCATATGAAATACTTTTAAACTCACATATAAATCCATTTTCTGAAAAACAGAAAAATTATATACAAGACCTGTTCGAAAAAGGGGAATACACTAAAATAAAGCTTTCGCCAAAACAGATGGTGACAATAATGCAGAACAATAAAAATTTGATCTTCACGAATGGCCTATGGCGAGCTAGGTTAGAGGTTGAATTGCCTGACATAGTTTTCCACGCAAGCCAATCTCAATTTTTTAGGTTCCAGCGTCAGTCATAGTAAGTAGTGTCTTTTTGTAATAATTTACAGGGACAACCGTCAAAGAGACCAGTTGTCCCAGTTGCACAATTACATGTTGCAAGAACTTCTTGAAACCCAAATGGTCTCTTGGACAATTGTCCGAGAAAACAGACCTCACCACGGACCAGGGACGTCGTAATAATTGCCGCCGTCGAAGCAACCGGCGCCCAACAACAAAATTGGTTTACATTCACATTAATTTTCACTTTTTTGACAGAGTTTTCCATTTATTATAAAAATCTATAAATCACAAACTCATATAAAAAAAATGTAGTTATAAATGCTGTTAAACAAACCCCTGCTGAAAATGTTGTTTTAGTGAAACCAAAAGCAAAACAAATAAATTGCACACAAACAAATTTCATTGATAACTGTTCTCGTATCGACAAATATCCAAATAATGGTCAACAGAAACCTTATACAATTTTATTCAAATTAACAACTGAATTGACACGGGAACAATTCTTAAAGTGCTACTCTGGATACATAAAAAAAAACATACGTCAGTTCCGAATGAGATTGGCCTTCAAAGCAATAGTAGAATGTGTAAAAATGAACATATGAATCCAGAATTAAACCCTAACTTGAATAAAGCAATGGAACTTCGATATTTTTGTACAAGTGGCATCATACACCACATATAGCGAAGCATTATTTGGAGATCGTAATAGGTGGTTTAGAGTCTACACTGAGGAAGATTTGCATATTGTTTTGGAGGATCTTTATCAATATCGGCAATCTCAGGCTATCAAAATCTCTGCTCGAAACTCTGATTGAAAATGAAGACATGTCTAATACTGATGAAAAATCAAAAGTCCTTTAGGTATAATAATTTCCTAGCGACAAGATTTCTATAAAAAAATAAAAGAAAAAGTTTAAAGCAATGCGTTAAAAATTTGTTGGAACTTATATATAATTCGTAGGAAATTTCAACTCGGGTAAAAATCAGAATATGATCAAAAATAGCCAGTGAATATAAATACATTTCATTTGAAATAGAATTCATTTCAACCTTTACATCGAAAAAAATTTAGTAAAATCTACGTATCATAATAAAATTGACCCGTCACAAATTCCCCAAGGCTCCTATAATTTCAAACACGTCATATTTGAATCAATTTTTTGACAACAAGGGAAATAACACAATACACTAACGAGCAACAAGAAAAAAAATAATGAACAGAAAAACAAAAATAATTTATATGACTTTATTGGCCAAAATAAAACCATAAAATTATAAAAATTATTACTACCACGCCTAATATTGACTTTGTTCAACAAACATTTACTTTTATTCCATATTATTTGTCCTTTGTGTTCCAATTCCCTAAAAATTTATTACTTTATTCAATAAACAAGGGAAAAAATTTCCTCCAGTCATCAAAAAAGCAAATTGTTAATACTCCAAATTTAATTAACACCCACTATTATTTATATTTCCTTTACGATTCTTTGTCGTCTCTGGTTTATTATCACTTTGATATCAGGATTTTTTTTACGTTAAACCAATTTTCATTTAATTTTTTTACATTACCAATTTTTATTTTAAGAACAACGAAAAGGCATCAAGTGCATAGCAAATATTTATGTTTCATGTTCAAAAATCCCTTTAAGATGAGTATCATCCACTTAATCCTCTATCACTTTTTTTTGAATATGCACATACGTGTGTTCATGTGACTGAAATCTGACATAAAACTGAAATTGGCAAAGACAGCAAAAAATACAAGTATGAGGATGTTCATTTTACTTTACAACACACCGATCATATAAAATTTAATGTAATATTATAAGAAAACTGAGAAAAAAATGCATTAAAATAAGATTTGGTTTATAAATTCTTTTTTCACTGTCTACAGAATTTCGTTTATTTTTTTACATTTTTTTATTAAAAGTAATTTAACACCACATTCAAATTTCACATAAAATTCGTATACAATTTAAGAAAGGATTTTTATTCTAAATACAGCTCACGTAGAATTATTTCCACCCTCGACATACAAATACACACGTTACATAGAAAATTATATAGAACATGACAAAATGAAAAAATAGACTTGAACTTGAGAAGTAAAATTTATAGTCACGTAAATGCAGTATAAAAAAAATATCAAGTGCAGCAGCAACGGCGAGACACCATGCAAGCATTTTTCACTTTCACAAACTTTTTTTTTATTCGTGTACTGTAAGGAACAAGGAATATAAAATAATAGTAAAATAAAAGTAGTAGAAGAAAAATATTGAGGACGATAAACATACACACACACACACACACAGCCATACACACGTACATGCACGTGCAGTTTCAACACGTGAATAATAATTTTAGCTCTCTTTCTCATTTTCGACATTTTCTCTCTCTCGTCGGAAAATTATTTCGATGTTATTTTCCGGTTATTAAATGTGTATTTCTTCCACCTGTTTGTACTTGAATTATACAAAAAAAATTTCACATTACATTCAAATTGTACACTTTTTTGTTGTTCATCGTTTCCTGTCGTATTTCTTTGTCTGTTGAAAATTAACTCGAATTCTCTATTGGGAAAGTCTAAATATTTATTATTATTATTTTCATTTTTATTATGTGAATACATGAAATGAAACATTAACCAAGGTAATGGCATATTTTTTCTTCTTTATATTTAAATTAAATACATTCGTGTCCCTTTGATACAAAGAATTTGATGAAACAAAGGAATTTTCACATTTTTTGTGGTTTTTTCTGTTATTTTATTACTTTTATGTACTTACCTCTAACTTAGATAATATTGCAATTTTTGTATTCTTATAAAAAAAGTCTGTTAACAAGGCACATGATTAGCAATGTATTGAGAGTGAGAGGTATCCTTAGTTAGTTTTCCTTTTATTTATTTTTATAATATGGCAAGGAAAAGTTTTTTGTTTAACTTTACAAATACTGACTATGAAATAGTCGGTTTTTAGTGGTAAGGGAAAATATAGCAGTAAAAATAAAATGTACTGAAAATTATTATTACATTGTTGCTGCTTTTTTGTTGCTGCAATGAAATGCAAACCTTTTTTGTGTCAAGTTCAATTGATGATGATTTTACAAGGTATGTTTTGTTTTTCATGCTGTTTTTGCTTTTTTACTTTTGTAATTTACGTGATTTGCAACGAGCTGAGATTTTGAAATTTAATTTAGTTTTTTTTTGCTTAAACCCTTATGTTATCAAAAGGGTTCTGAGGTGGATTTAGAATTTTTTTTAGTAGTCAGGTCACTTGCCAGGACAAAAATAATTTTGGCGCATTTGGCATATTTGCCAAAATTGGCACGTTTAGCGTAATTGGCGTTTGGCACATTAAGCGCTTGGCACAATAAGCGCTAGGTGCATTTGGCTTGTGACACTTTTGACGCAATTAGCGTTTTTCATATTTGGCGGTTGGTAAATTAGGCGTTTGGCCCTTTTGGTGTGGTTGGCGTTTGGCGAATTTAGCGGCACTTTTGGCTTAATTGGCATTGGGCGTGATTGGCATTTGACGCGATTGGCGTTTGAAAGATTTGGAGCTTGGCAAATTTGGCACAATAAGCGTTTGGCACATTTGGCGTGTGACACATTTGGTGTAATTAGCGTTTGGCACGTTAAGCGCTTGGCAAAATTGGCATTTTTGGCGTTATTCGTTATTGGCATTATTCGTTATTGGCGTTTGGCAAATTTGGAACAATAAGCGCTAGGCGCATTGGCGTGTGACACATTTTTACGCATTGGCGTTTGGACACCCTAATTTTTCCGTTAACTTTTTGACAGTGTAAAAAAAATCTAAAAATATTTCGCCTAGATTAAAATTCAAGTTCATTCTGATAAAATGACAAACTCTCACAAGAAAGTAAATGGTTAAATTTACTGTATTTAAAATAAAAAAATTAAAAAAAAAATAAATGTTGACCCCGACGTGATTTGAACACGCAACCTTCTGATCTGGAGTCAGACGCGCTACCGTTGCGCCACGGAGTCTTAAGCGAGTGTTTATTATTTTTTTTCAAGCAGCTTGTATGAAATTCATATTTTTATTATTTTAATCCAATTATCAGAGTTATTTTTTTTTCAATAAGTCCGTTAAAAATTCAAGACGGCAAATCGAATTGAGCATGAACAAAGTTTTACTTGAATCAAAGATTTATATGATGATTTTTAATGTTTTTAAATCACCTCAAGTCATTTTATTGTTATCATTGAATTTTTTTTCATATCAATTTTGCATTTCATTAGACGATTTTATTTTGATATTGACTGTAAGTAATTCAAATATTTACTTTGAGATTATTTTTCGTAGTGACTTAGTGACTTAACTTTAAGCATATTTTTATTTTATTGATATTTGGATTAAATAAATAAAAATATTCGACTTACAATGTTATTAAATGGAGACGTCTGGTTTTTGTTAAAATTTACTATGGAATTTTATCATTTCAATTCAATTCCTTAATTAGTTGATTCAATTGATTCATTTCATATTCAATTGTGATGCTTATTTGTTTAACAAAAAAAAAGTTACATTTTGATACAATGTATTTTATGAAATGATAAAAATAAAAGTAAATATTTGTATTTCAATGATTTTCTTTTCTTAGTTTTTCCCTTTTATTCAATTATTTGATCAATGCATGTAATAAATTCAATTTCATTAGCTGATTGAATTTAAAAACTCAATCAATATCCGTATAAATATTTTCATTTCATTTCATTTCATTTAACTAGAAATAGGAAAAAATTACATTACGTAATGCAATTTATTCATCACTTTTCAATGTATTATGAGCCTGATTGTAATGAAATTCTGTATAATTTAAATTAAATTTGCATACAAAAAGAAAAAAGATAAAATTTCCTGATATTTCCTGTAAAATTTCCAGATTGCCAACGTAAAACAAAACAAATATTCTACTTTTGTTGAACCAAAGAACCACATCAAAGCGCTTTGTGTGTGCCAGATGTTTTGCATACTATTTGCATATAAAAGCAATATAATTTTCAAAAATCAAAAGTCATTTTTTTTCAAACAATACCAGCACAAAATAAGCCGATTCAGGAATAAAATTTACATTTAAATGTATCACACATTTTAATTGAGTTAGCATATTTGTTTCTTTTATAAAGGTGTATGTTGAACAAATTATGTGACATGTGAGCATTAGAATCACATTAAAAGTTGATACATGGCTTTCAATTTAATTTGAATTTAATGTTTTTTTTGAGAGGGTTTTAATTTGAAACATGGATTTTTTTTTTGTGGAATTTTGTTGAAATTTAATTACATATCAATTTCCATCATTTATTTAAATAAAAGAGCTTTCATGGAAAATCTTTTGTTTTAATATCTCATTTAATTAAATATCAACAAGGTAAATTGATATTTATTGAAAACATAAATTGACCTAATTAAAAGGTTTTAATGAAATGCTTGTTTTTTAAAAAAGAAACAGACGTCTCCACTTGACGTAAAAGCAAGTTAAATGCCTTGTCGATGCAACAGATCGTTCAGATGTGATTCAAATTTTCCATGACAAAGGCGAAAACCGGAAAATAAGCGGTAAAGTGGTTGAAAAAATCAGAAAAAGCGGAAATTAAGCGAAGTTGGTTCAAAATAATGGAAAACTTTCAAGAAAAAGCGGGAATCCTTCTATTCTCTATCTTTCTGGAAGGTTTCAGCATGTAAGACTTGATGGACTACTATCACAATTCAAGTTTGTTCCGGTGATTCATAGGGCAGCCATTTTGGCCCTGTATTGTTTCTGCTTTTCATCAATGATTTGTGCCACTCTTTTCACGATGTAAAATTTCTGTTTTATGCTGATGACTAGAAAATTTATTTACCTGTCAAAAAGAAAAGCGATTCTCTAGGATAATCTTTTCATCATTGATGCTTGATTTAAAGTCAATGTCATGTCACTTAATATAGAGAAGTGCAGTGTAATCAGTTGTTCACCAGTAAAAATAAGATTGATATTGCAATATTCAAAGCTAATTCGGTGATGAGCATTTATACCATAAAATCTCTGTACATGTCACTGGTACTTGCACTCATTGAATTTGGAAATATTTTTTGGATGTCTTTGTATGAAATTGATGCTTCAAGAATTGAGTCAATCCAAACACAGTTCCTTATCTTCTGTCTAAGGGATTTAGGGTGAAGCAACAGGTTTGTGCTTCCTTCATACAGACACCGTCTTAACTCATTAATCGCCGCTCCTAAAATATTGAGTTTTGAACAAAAAGTTCTTCTATGATTTATTCTTTAGGTAAAAATAATACTTTTCATTTCGATGAAAATTTTAGGTTTCATATAAAAATTTTACAGGAGAGCCAAAACAAAATACGTATAAGTCCTACACAAATACATACAGAAACATTGTACGATTGAGAAAAAAATGCGACTTTTCTTAAAAGTTTAGCTCATAATTTTTTAATTTTTGGTTTAAATTCAAAAACCATGCAACTGTTTGATACAAAACATCTTAAATTAAGACTCTAAAAAAGATTGCCAAAGAAATTTTTTGATTTGAACGAGAAAAGTGACTTCAAAGAGGCGTTGTAAAAATACAACGTTAGCGATTAATGAGTTAATCTGCGTTTGTATTTAATGACCTGAAATGCTCCAGAACTTTCAGCGGAGCTTACTATCTGGCATAGTCATTATGGCCTTCGGCGTTTTAAGATTGTTGTCGAACGTTTGGCCTGTACCAACTACCCTTCAGTAATTTCCCAATCTTCAGATGTGCCAGAATATTTAACAAGTATTGTGATGATCTTGACCTGAATGCTTCCAAACAAACTTTTAAGAGCCATCAAATCGTCAAACGTAAAAATTTATACTATAAATAGTTAGGAAATCAATGTAGGCTTCAATAGACGAATAAAAAAATAAAATAATCCGAAAATAAACCAAACATAGTCTGAAATTCGAAGGAATTCAAATCATAATATTTTTATATAAAAAAAAAACCAGGCGTCTCCACTATTTCAAATACAGTACATTAAAATTTAAGGTTAAAGACCTTTTTGAATTTTGATCCATAAAACAAAAACAAAATCCCAAAAAGAACATGAATCAAAATAAATCACATAAACAAGAAATAAATTCGAATAAAAACAATCTCAAAATGTATCGAATATTTATCTTATAAAAAACACTTCCAAATAAATATTCAACTTTTAAGTAAAAAA
This sequence comes from Culicoides sonorensis, assembly GCA_900002565.1. Taxonomy (NCBI): domain Eukaryota; kingdom Metazoa; phylum Arthropoda; class Insecta; order Diptera; family Ceratopogonidae; genus Culicoides; species Culicoides sonorensis. Next base: position 2,763,200 of record LN483352.1, on the reverse strand, counting down.
CTTCCATCATATTCTTTGTAACGGTACTTTTTGTTTATTATTTATACTTGTGTTGTTTTTTCTTCTCTAAACTGTTATTTTCTTACTTGTAACAAAACAAAAACAGAACAGAAAAGAGGCAATAAATACTTCTTTTTTATGTTTTTATGAAATAAATGCAATAAAATACAAAAAAATTATCCAACAAGGACAAAGAAGAAATATTATAAAGGCAAAAGTTTCTCTTAGTTTTCTTTTTTATATTTACACTGAGAACTGTTTTTTTCTTAACGAGGCAAAAAAAAAAACGAAAAATGTGCATTCGGTATTTATTTTAAAAGAAAATTGTGATGCTATTTTTTTATACATTTTTTTATTTGTCATCTAAAATTACAGTGTCAAGGTATAAAAAGTGAAAGCAGAAATGATGGTAATTTTTTTTCCCTCTATGCATCGATGAAAGTTACATTTCAAAACAAAAGAAGGGAAAATATTGAACAAGAAACTAAAAGAAAAAATGGTTAATGGATAAAAAATAAGGATACATCTTTAGGATACAGTAAATATTTCCCAAGGGTGGTCTTAATCGGGTTTATGTTTCAATATAAAAAAAGTTACATTCTTATTCTTGACTATGTTGAAGAAATGATTTTCCTTAAAGGTTGACACTTTTATCTTCTTCTTTATCCTCAAATAGAAATAAATAGATTTCTTTTGTTTTTTTTGTTCATTTTACATGAAAAGAAGAGATAAAATTGGTCTTCAATAGACGAATCAATTTTAAGTTGAATGTTGAATGGAAAAAAATTTCAAGTATAATTGAAAAAGTAAATAAAGAACATGAGACATGTTTGATTTGTTTTGTTTTTTTTTATCAATATTTTTTTTAACACACAAACACTTTAAAAAATTTTTGTCCTTTTCAGATGATTCAATTTAAAAATGAAGAGTAAAAAAATGTAGAATAATTTACACGAGCGCATTTCTTGACCATTCTGGGAAATTCGAAAATTTTTCTGCTTTTTGGGGTTTCCGTGGTTTTTTGACTTTTCTTATGCTTTTTGGGTATTTCTTTGCTGTTAATGCCGTTTTGTGCTTCCTGTGTTTTTCTATGCTTTTTGGGTTTTTCGTGGTTTTTGGACCTTTTTTTTGCTTTTTGGGTATTTCTTTGCTGTTAACGCCGTTTTGTGCTTTCTGGGGTTTATTTGGAATTTTTTTCAGTTGTTCTCAGTTTTCTATGTTTTTTTCGGTTCTTATGTTTTTTGGGTATTTCTGATTTTTTTTGTGCGTTTTGGGTTTAGCTATGCTTTTAAATTTTTCATGCTAATTGGATTTTCTGTGCTTTTTAGGTTTTTATTTATTACGTTTTCTTTGTTAAATTTGCGGACCGACGTTCAAGCTGCTTGTATTGGCATTTTTTTGAAAAATCGACAGAAATGCGCTCAGCAAAATGAAGAGGTAAGAAAATATTTGTCTTGTCTAATGCACCATAACTTTTCTTCTCACAGTTGTTGGTACACGATTTGCCATAATATATGAAGATCCTCGTCTTTTCTTGGTAGTTTTCGGTAGTAAATCATCTAAAGCCCTTAATTCATCTTGTGTGAAGTATTTTTCAAGACAACGTCTTGTTATAACCATGACAATTAAACAAACTGGAAACAAAAGTGCTGTTTCACTAAACGATTTGACAATCCATAGAAGGAGAAATGTTGCGAACTGAGCAATTGTGAAGATATGCACTCGAGTCAAGGTAACCTTAATTGAAAAATTTCTTGTTATTTACTTAACAGGTAAAATAATATTAGTTTATTTACCTTTCTCAAGTACGAATAATCCGGCATGTATTTAACAGGCATCAAAAATAACAGTATTCGATGAATTAATTGTAATTTTGTGATTGATGTGACACCCATGTACAAAAAAACTCCATATAAGACAGGTAATGGCACATGTTTTAATAATGGTGCTAAGAATATTGAAGCGCCTAAGAGAATGGACACTAATAAGTGTGTCAATCGTTGTTCATTATGTCCAATGAATTGTTGTCTTGCCCCTGGAGCATTGGGTGGCATCTCAACCCTTAACGACTGCAAATGACCAATACTCAATAAAATTGCTGCATTGAACCATGGCAATCCAAAAAATGAGTTAATAAAGATGAGAAGTGTAATTAAAAGTAAATCAAGATGATATCCCACCCCTTTACGCAACAAATTGTCTTTACGACAAATAATTGAAATTGTTATTTGGTTATTCATGAAAATGAGTATCGTGGCTACGATGGCTGGAATTATCGCAGCACCCGGACAATACCATGGATTTTTAGGATGAAATGGTGGAATGAACCAAGCACGTGACGGTAACGTTGGTTTCAATCCCTCGGGAATTGGTAATTTATCGGTCTCAAGTCCCATAATAAAATCAATAAGTGACATCATTAAAACAGTTCCAAACACAGCAAATTCACTTATGATTGTACGAAATTTGAAGGCAAAAAATGATGTGTTCTTAAAATTATTTAACATTAATGCAATGAGACAGGTGAAGACAACTAAAAGTAATGACATTAAAAAACTAGACGGATCATATTGTTCAATATCCAAACACGTCTCATATCCTGTGTCATTGAATGTGGTACTGCCATTAATTGATTCTCCACAATATGTCACGTTCGTGTAATCTCTAAACATGAAGTCAAAAACACGTTCTTTGCCAATTTTAATCAAATATTCAGTTGGTGTTGTAAGAAAAATCGCACACACCACTAACGCAAAACTCTCTTCAGTGAATCGAGTCACATAACTCATTAAAGCACTTGCATCTGTTGCGACAAGTATTAACAGGAACAAAGTAACCCACATTCCAATCCAAAACCGAAATGTAATGTAATGCCATCCAAGTGACTCGCAAAATTCAAAAATAATTGACTCATAAATCATCATTGGTCCTGTCGAGCCGAGCAATGACAATGGTTGTCCTGAAAACAATCCATACACAATTCCATTTGTCAAGGCGCCGACAATTGATTCAATTGCAGCCATATTATTTCCAGTTCCCTTAGCTAAGAGTCCACCAAAAGTAATTAATGCAGTTAGACATGCAAAATACATGAAAAGTGTCGATGAAATGACTTGTGTTGAAAATATTCCATGAAAATCTGACAAGTAAAATGGCAGTTTTCGTTTAATGTCATTCACCAATCCACCGAAACATTTTCCTGAACGAACAAGTCCCGATTCTTCGCGAAATTGGTAATTTTCTTCGTGTTGTATCTCAACTGCATCTGTTTCAAGGTCATTTTCGGCATCAGATTCAATTGAAGTGGGAGAAATTCGTGTGCGAGGATTCCAGACCGGAGGTAAAATTGAACATTTTCTTAAATACAATTCAATTTCATTGTTCATGCGATGCAAGTTTGCTTCCTCGTAACAAAATTTCAAGAAATGCTCATCTGTAATTAGACTTCCAAATGCTCTGCCCACATCTAAACTCCCATTATCACCATCATGATTCGTTAAATAGATAAAAACAAATTTTGTTGGAATATTCACTTCAACTAAGTCACCCATCATTACCGGTCTCCTTAATCGTACAAAAATACAAATTGGTTTCACTAATCCCACAATTTCTCCACTCAATATCGCTGCAGCGTCAATTTCCTCTGGCAACTTACTCTCAAACCGCTTATTTCCCTTATTTGCCAAATTGGTTTGATGTGCATGTGGCAAAATGAGTGTTTCTCTTAACACCTGTATGTCAATTTGGGACATTCGACCGTCATTTATCAATTTTGAAATTAATTGGTTCACCAAATCAAAATAATTAGCACAATCAATATCTGTCAGTATATGACTATATGTAAATGCCTCACTAATTTTCTGCAGTACAGAGACACGCATTACAGGTAGATATGGTTTGGACCATTTGTATGAACCTGGTTCAACGTCTTCTTCAAATTTAATCCAACGTGATGTCTCTTCCCAGTCATGTTTTTTGAGGTGTTGTTGCTCCACAAAGATTTTATAGTTGCGTTTTAGTAATTGATCGAGAATTTCGTGGTTTGTGGTTGTAGATGAAAATGACATGACGACTTGTTTAGGGAAAAGAAACAATTGAACTGAATTGAATGAGTAGACAAATTTTCAATTAGATCTTTTTATACAGCGAAATGTAAATACAATAAAAAGATTAGCAATTGGTGTGTAGTAGTAGCTGAAATTAACACTCACGACTCATTAAAATCAGCTGAACTTGAATTGTTTTTAAAATTTTGACTGAAATCAAAAATAAATTAGAAGGTGATCATAAACGATATTCACGAGCACATTTCCATGGATAGAAAAGTCGATGGTTTGGAAAATTTGATTATTTTGAAAAATTCCAAAAATGTTTGAATTCTTGCTTTTTGGGGTTTTCTGTGCTTTTTGGGTTTTTCTGTGCTTTTGGGGTTTTTTTGTGGCTTTTTGGGGTTTTCTGTGCTTTTCGTGTTTTTCTGTGCTTTTTGGGTTTTTCTGTGCTTTTTGGGTTTTTCTGTGCTTTTCGGATTTTTCTATGCTTTTCGGGTTTTTCTGTGCTTATTGGGGTTTTCTATGCTTTTTGGGTTTTTTATGATTTCTGGGCTCTATGCTTCCTGAGTTTTTGTACTTTTTGAGGTTTTTTGTGTTCCCTGGGTTTTTAAACTTCTCCAATTTTTAGTGGTTTTTGTCGTTTCTTCCTTTTACGGCTTCCTTGCTTTTTTGTGAATTATTATTTTGGATTTTTGTGCTTCCTCGATTTTATTACTTTTGATTTTCTGTCTTCCTGAAATTTAATTTTTTGGACTTCCTGGGTTTTTGGTGCTTCAGGTATTTTTCGGAGCTTTTCGTGTTTTGTGCACCTTGGTTTTCTTTTATGCTTTCTGGGGTTATTTTACTTATGCGATTTGGGAATGCTCCATTAATTCAAAAATTTGTAAAATATACGTTATTTTCATCGTCATTGTTAATTGCAGTAAGTAAATTTATCAATTTCGGAGAATTCGGACATTTTCTTGACACAGGCGGTCAGCATGTCGGTTACAATACTCTCATTTTTTTCAAATCGCCATGAAATGCGCTAAAAAAATGAAGGAAAATAACTGAAATATCGCTAAATTTTATTCAAATAGTATTATTTTTAATTAGATATACGATCATAAATTTACATATTTTTGTTTTTTTCTTATTTTTAATTTATTTCAGAATGTTTGATCAGTTTTGCCATTGCCATTTCGTACAACGCTCAATCTGTGAATTCGTTCAATTACTTTTTTCACACTCATAAATGACTCTGGTGGATGGCGAGCGAATTGGTACACTGCATTGCGAGGTCTCGGGGTTGAATGTGGTAAATACTCATCTAACATGCGAAGCTCATCTTGTGTAAAGTATTTTTCAAGCAATCGTCTCACCCAAATCATCAGCACCAAGATGACGGGAAAGAGAAGTGCAGTCTCTCTGAATGATTTCAAGATCCAAAGTAAGGCAAATGTGGAAAATTGAACCAGGGTGTATATGTGAACTTTTTTCAAGGAAACCTGGAAAATTTAATATTTTAATTGAAAATTCATTGTTGATTTTAAAATGAAATTGAGCTCACCCTTCGTAAAAATGGATAATCCGGCATGTACTTGACAGGCATTAAAAACAATGCAAGTCTATGTAAAATTTCCAATTTCTTTACTGATGAAACTCCTAAGTAAAGGAACACTCCATAAAGCACCGGCATTGGAACGAATCTCAATAAAGGCGTTAAAAACACAGAAGCTCCCAGTAAAAGTGACACCAACAATCCCGAAATTCGTTGTTCCATGAAACCTTCAAATCTCATTTTAGCCCCAGGTGCTTCGGGTGGACTCTCGATTTTGAGTGCCTCCAAATGGCCCATACTCAATAACACGGCAACATTAAACCATGGTAATCCGAATATAGAATTAATACAAACGATGAGGGTTATTAAAAAGAGATCAAGATGAAATCCGACACCTTTTTTCAGTTTATTTTCCTTTCGGCAAATTATCAGAATGGTGATTTGATTTCCCAGGAAAATTAAAATTGTGGCAACCAATGCTGGAATTATGGCTGCGAAAATTGACCAGGTTGGATTTTTTTCGTGAAACGGTGGAATAAACCAACCACGTGACGGTGATGTGGGCTTCAGACCTTCTGGTGTTTGAAGTTTATCTGTGTTGAGTCCCATGAAATGATCTAAAAATGACATTAACACAATTGTGGCGAACACTGCAAATTGTCCTATCATGACACGAACCTGGAGGAGTAAAAAAATTTAATTTAAATTTTTTTTATGGAAAATTGAATCTTACTCTGTAAGCAAAAAATGGTGTTGATTTCAAGTTCGTTAGAAATATCGCCACAAGACATGTAAACACAACCAATATCACTGACATTAAAAAAGTTGCTTCATCTTTTTCCGTTTCAATACATAATTGCAATTCCGTTATCGTTCCATTCACCTTATTCATACAATTTAATTCTACATCAAATACCTTATCTTGCCCCTTTTTTATCAGATAATTAACTGGTGTAGAAATGTAAATAGCACACACCATCAATGCAAAGCTGTCTTCCGTGAATCGTGTTACATAGCTCAATAATGCACTAGCATCTGTTGCAACGAGTACCAACAAAAACAGTGTTGTCCACATTCCAATCCAAAATCTAAAGGTAATATAATCAAAGCCAAATTGTTCACATAAATCAAAAATTATTGTCTCATAAATTAAAATTGGACCAGTTGCAGCTAACAATGATAACGGTTGACCTGAAAATAGCGCGTAAATTACACCGTTAAACAGTGATCCCATAATACATTCAATTGCAGCCAAATTGTTATCAGTAATTTTTGCAAGTAGACCACCAAATGTAATTATTGCAGTTAAGCACGCGAAATACATGAAAAGAACCGTTGAAATTATTTGTGAATTGAAAAGTCCTTTAAAGTCTGAAATGTAATGCGGTGCTTTTCTCACAATGTCACGTGCTAATCCACCAAACGGGATTTTTGAACGTACCAAGCCGTTTTGTTCACGAAAATGTAAATTATCTTCCTCCTCCTGTTGAATTGAATCCAATTCCTCATATTTTTCGGGATCTGCAACAGTACAAGGGTCAATGCGAGTGTTGTGATCCCATAATGGCGGCAACACACAACATTTGGCCAAATATCGTTTAACTTGCAACTCCAATCCATCTAAATGTGGATGACGATAACAATACATAAGGAAATCCTGGTCTGTGATTAACGCTGCAAATGCTCGCCCCACTTCTTCCGCATTAACTCCTTCCAAATTATTTGCAAGGTAAATCATGACAAATTTCGTTGGAACGTTAATTTCAGTTAATTCTTTGAAATACTGTGGGCGATGCAATCGTACAAACACACAAATCGGTTTACTCAGCTCAGTTATTGTTCCAGTGAGAACAACGGCAGCCCTCAAAGCTTTAATTTTACTCGAAAACCGTTTATTGCATTTTCCTGTCATATCCGGTTGATGGACATGATCCAAAAGACATGTATATCGAAATTGTTGCACATCAAAGGCATTGTGATTTGGTAATTTGATGCTTTCAATTAAATCCTGATATGTGTCAGGATAAAGTTCAGTTAAAACATTTTCAGGTCCCATATTTAAAGACATCACTTTCACGGCAGGCAAATAAACGATAGGCAAAAATGGATGTGACCATTTATTTGAACCCTCTTCAATGCACTCTTCGTATTTGAGCCATCGAGCTGTTTGCTCCCATTTTTTTGTTGTCACATTGAAATGTTGTTGCTCGACAAAGACTTGTTTCTTGTTTGTCCCGGTCTCAAAGGTTTTTTGTTCAAGTTCGACATCGTTATTCATTTTAAATGTAATTTTACGACTAAATTTGTACTTTTCTTTTCAAAATAAAGTTAAAATAAAATGGAATGCTTTAAATAAAATTAATTCACTAACCGATATATTGATCGTTTACCGGCTAATTATAAACTGTGTCTGATAATCAAAGACTTGACTTATTTTAATTTAATTTTGTGTCACACACATGTATGAATGTTGTAAACACGCGTTACTGTGTGAAGAATCGGAGTTATAATGATGATTAACTGTAAAACGACTTACATTCGAAGAGAATCCGGAAAATTTTCATGTAAAGCATTTTGTTTTGAAAATTCAAATTTTCTTTAAGAATCTGAGAATCAAAGAAACATATAACTGAACTTCATTCGGCACTCAAACAGTTAACAGAGTATCACGCATTCATTGATCATTACAAATTATTTTTCTTAAAGGTATGTCAAATTTGAAGACATATCCTGTTTTAAGTTGAATAAATTTTCACATACCACGATATGGTTGAAGGAGGGGACTTGTACGAACTTTGACAGCTCGTTTGATAAGTAATTAGACTTAAATAACTGTCAACATTTTAAAGCCCAACTACGCTAGAATCCAATTCAAATTCAGATTATCAAAAAAAATTGTCAAGTTTGAAATGTCCGCTTACATCAAGCATTAAAATATACATACAGATTTGACAGTACTTGAAATGTGACATGTAAATTGGAAAAGTCAAATTTTAGACACCTCTTTTAAAATGACTTGACACTTGAGAGCTTATTTTGTATAGATACAAGTGCATTCTACGGATATTTTTCAAATTTTTTATTTGACATATTTTTGACAGTTTACAGACATTAAAACTGTCATCCAATTGTCAAATTTTATGTACTTACCGTTACTACGTTGACAGTTCAAAGTTTGACAATCTCATTTAACGCACAAGAATTTTGACATTTCCGTCCGTGTATCGATATAAAATGACCTATCAATTTTTAAATACTTACCCCTTAAATCACTTTTAAGAAATGGAAAAATTCATTTAATTTGAAATGTCTTATCAATCCAAGTCTTCATTTCAATTAAATACTTACATTTTGTTTATTTTTTTTCTTTGATATGGTGATAATTATATAAGTGCTCAATGTAAATAAATCAAAAAACACAAAAAAATGAAATCAATCTGCTAGAGATGACAAATTAACAAAACAATGATAATACGTTGTGTTCAAAGTCTATTTATATAACATATTTACATTGAAAAGCAAAACCGAAAACTTTAACACGCGAATCTCTCTTTGAATTAACATTATTATTTGAATTTTCATTATCAATTTGTCAAACACCAGTTAAAACCGCAGATTTTTTTTTTATTTTTTATAAATTTCATCAAAAACAGGTGAACAAGTAAATTGAAAAATTCAGATTTATAATTAATTCGCATGATGATAATCAAAAAAAAGTATGCCTTGCTTTATGTTAAAGTTGTTAATTTAATTTTAATTTAGTTTAGTTTTCTAATTTTAAAAATAAATTTTGACATGTGTTGAGGAAGAGTATCACGCTTAATGGAAGGCCTTGAATCTGTAAAATTTACGAGTTTTTTTCCATAATTAGAAGAATTTTGTTTTGTTATCACTTTTTACAAGAATTTACAGCTTAGTGTCAAAGAAAATGCGCTTTTGAGGTCAAATGTCTGTCTGTCAGATATAACTCGGCATTCCTCTTCCGTAAAAGTGGGTGGTTTTAACGCAATTGGTTTCTCCTAGGGATTTCTGGGCATATTATTATTAGATTTCATGCTCTTCATTAGGACTAAGTGACAATCTTCTTTTTGCTCTTCGATATTTTGAAGGTCTTGTATTGAATTTGATGTTAATATCTGGAGGAATTGTATGGATTAGCTCAGGTAATGCTCGGAGCATAGCCTCATCCCCTTTTTTTAAAGTTAAATTAATATTTCCAGCCTTTAAATGATCTTCATATTGAATTATTTGAAATTATTATTTGTACTGGTCAATTGTTTGACTGGCAATTTCGAGGATAGATTTAAGGTGCGTATCATTAGAAAGCTACAAATCAGATTTTATTATTATTTTTTGTTTTATTTTTTCAACCATGGTTGATTGATTTTTGATTGGTAAGTCTAGAGATAGTGGTGGTGCGTTCATTCGTTGCTCATCTGTGTTGGTGTTGATCCAAATTCGATCAAATCGACATCGATTGATAAGATGTCTGACCGCTTGGATCCTCTCTGAAAAGAGGTTGTTAAAAATAGTGGGATCGAAAATAAGTGAGGTAACTGAAAATAGAGGAGTCGTTAGCATTAGTAGGGTAACTAAAAATTATTGGAGTTGCTAAAATTTAGCAAGGTCATTTAAAATAAGAGGGGTGTGAAATTAAGTGGAGTCTCTAAAAAAAATGAGTAGAGTCAAGAAAATACCTTCATGTTACCATACCTTCATTTAAATTCAAAAATCTGCTTCTTTTTCAAGCACAATCCAAATCCACCACTTACGTTAATCCTCCATTGTAATAAATTGAACAAATAAAACACATTATTATTTTAATATTATCCTTTTTATCCTTTAAATAATAGTCAATTTTTCACACTTAAATATTAACATCAAATTTATAATTTTAATTATAATACTTTTACAGCCTCGATTGAATCAATTACAATTGTTTTACATGTAACCGTACAAATTTTTAATATTAAATTTATTTGTATGTCTCTTCTTTACTTGTAATATATAAAAATATCTATAATAATTGTACAACATTAATTTTAATTATTATTCATAATAATATGATGTGTGGTTTAATTGCATTTATGACTAGGTACAAATTTTAATTGTTACTGTGTTGGTGACTAATTGATGGACAATTGAATGGATTATAATAATGTTGTTTTTTTATCAATTAAATTATCTTGAGGGAATTGGTTCGGTATTTTAAATTGTTTCATTTTATCATTTTAATTTTTATAAGCTCTTAAATTTTTTTTATTTCAAATTTCATGGCATTTTGATAATTATTTTTTTAAGTTATTATTTTCTTAGAATCCTAGAATGAGAAATTTCATTCATTTCCTTAAAAGTATGCAATGCATTTTACATTTCAATTATAATTCAATGAAAACCTTATCATAAATTTACTTTTTTATGAATTTAAATGAGATCTTATACCTATGAAAATGAACTGTTTTTAAATATTTTTCACCTTAATCACCTTTCAATTTAATCATCAGCACTTCAAATCCAGTTTTGTTTTTTTTCCATTAACTTTTCTTTCGTTCTCGACCAAAATAGAAAAGTAAATTTAATTTAATGAATTAATTATACGTTTTGAATCACTTAAGCCTTTTTTTTATTATAGCTTGGTCCTTTGAAAATTTATTATCCCTTTTATTTTTTGCATGTCTATTAAAATTCATCATAAACATTCTGATCCTTTTTAATTTTTTTTTGTATATAATTTTTGTTTTTTCGACAAATATTTGTCTGAATACCTTTCCGTTGAATTTCCTTGAAATATTTAGCATTAAAGTATTATTTTAGTTAAGAGTTTTTTTTTGCAACAGATTATTTTTCACTTTTTTCATATAAAAATATTTTGCTTATGTACTAAGATGGATAAGTAAATTTTTAATTATGTTTTTTCTTTTAATGTGTGTTTGTGAATCTAATGATGATGAATTATATGTTGGTATTGATACGAACTCACTGATTTTGTTCCTGCCATGAAATTATGTCCTCGCTATATTCTGAAATTAGATTAGAAATTAAAATTAAAATGAGAAATTTATAAATTGAAGGTTTAGGAAAATATGCATTTAACATGAAATGACATCACTGAAGATGATTTGGGCAAATTTGTTTAATAAATTATCTTCTATGGTCCTTAGAATCACTGTGTTGAAAATTCCTACAAAATTTTTAAAGCGTTGCCATTTTAACGACAGTGTTAGAAAATTTTAGTATATTGGAAAGTAGCGCCATTATGGAAAATTCAACCTTTCGAGGATTGACGACTTTCTTCACAGTTGGCTACTTTTCTCACGAATCGTGACTTTTTTCACAAATGGGGGTTTTTTTGTGAATGGTAAATGGAATCTTTTTCGTGATTGCGACACTTTTGTAATTGGCGACTTTTTTCGACGAGTGGCAACATTTTTGGCGGCGTTTTTCGTGATTAACGACTTTTTTCGACTTTTTCAAGAATTTTCGACTTTCTAAATGTTTTGCGACGTTTTTTAATGATTGACACCTTAGACACAGACGGTTGGCATTACCGTGCACCATAATTTCATTATTTGTGCAAATTGACAGTAAAATTAGCTAAGCATTTTTCTCTTATTTTTTTTAATTCCTTTAATTATTAAGAAATAGTTTTTAAGAAGTATTTTGACAATTTTTGTCATTTGACCTGACCAAATCTTTAATGCTTTATCCTAGCACTTAATCTTTGAATAATAAATCATGGAATTTTCCACAACAAAAATGTACAGACTTTTTTGTAATTGAATTTATATAACGCTTGTTAGCTAATTAATTCGTCAAAATCGTATTACATTGAACCACGAAAAGGGATCAAAGCCCACGTTACAAAAGGTAGTCAAAAAAATTCAACACAAATAAAAGTCAAGCAACTCTTGTAACGTGACGTCATTCATCTTTTTAAACAAAACACAAAATAAATAAACTCAAATAAAGTGATTACTCAACGAAACAATTAATTTTTAATATACCTGGTAATGTATCAATCATTATAACTTTTGCACCGCCATTTGTGGGAGCCAAATACGACGACTGTGTTGTTGGTTGATTTTCCATTGAACAACATTTGTACGGTCTTTTATTATTATACATGTCATTGATCTTGTTTGAATCATCTGGGAAATTGACACGTTTTTTCTTCAGAACAAATAATCGTGTTTGACGTGGTTGTTGTTGTTGGTGGTGTTGATTTTGATTGTGTGCCTGATTGTGATGTAAATAATGATGATTTTGATTCATTTGATGATATGATGCCTTTAAATTATCATTATTACTGTGCTTCTTCTTCAACTGTGCTAAATCTGTTTAAATTAAAATTAAAAAAAAAAATTTAAAGAATTATTCATGAAATTTTTCAATGAAATATAAATTCTTGGAACTAGGAGGGAATGATTTAAAATTAACAAAGACAAAAGATGAATTTGAAAGTAGCAATGAATTATATATTTAAATTAGTTTATTACAGGCAGGTTAATAACTGATTCATAAAATGGATTCATTTTAAGAACTTCCTTAGAACATTTTTAAATTTCATTTCACTTAATGTTAGTAACAATCGAATATTGGATTTTCTCAATGGTTAAGGGCAAAAGGATTTAATTTTAGATTTCTCTGATCGAAATTTTCACATCAATGTCACGTTCATCTATTTCATGTTAACAACAAACATTTGATCATTCTACTTGAATAAATTTCTTCGAAAAACCCACTTTTTATTTTTATCGGACTTATTTTAACACGCACACACTCACACACACACATGAAATGAAAACCCTTTTTCTGTTTTTCATTTATTTTCATTGCGGTAAAACAAATATTTCACATTAACTACATGATGAGTGTTTCTGCAATGTTAAAAGTAAAATGAATGGACAGGTATTTGGTTGCTAATGGAGTTCTATTTATATGAAAATTAAAGGCACACACAAACACACTCAAGATAAATCACATACTTACTCAGGCTCCCGTTCAATGGCTCCTCTGGTATCAAACTGCAATGTGTGTGAGGACAAATGACTGGACTTAGCATATTTTTACTTTGACGAATGTTATTTAAACATGTTGTTGCTGTTGGGGCAATGTAATGAACGTTGTCAGTCTGTAAAACATGAAATAAAAAAATTAAAACAAGGTATTTAATGGAAAATTATTTTTTTTTAAATTTAATTAATACTGATGAAGAAAATGAGCTTCATTGTACATACACGTGCTGTCCGTGCATCATTCTCTTTACCGAAAATGCTTATTGTGTCAGATCAGATCAGATTACTTGGGTAGCTATTAAGCCTGCACTCAGGCCATTAATCTGGCCCATTATGCATACCAGTTATCATCATAAGAGGGACTTAGCATTTGTACTGATATCCCAAGTAGTCGCCACCTTTAACTCAAATTGAAAAACCGGAAAGAGAGCCATTTGAGATTCGAGAATCGAACTGCCAACCTTAAGATTGACAGTCCAACACGTACATTAAAGTTCTGAAGTTTTAGGCAAAAGCTGAGCAAAAGTGACCTGAAGCAAAATTATAGAAAATATTTTAAGCTGCAACTTTGCTGAACTGACCAAGTCGGTATTTCATTTCTAACGACGCCAAAAATTGTAGAATATACAATTTTTTACATTTATTTAAATTTATTTAACATTTATAAAACAAAAGGCCATAACCTACCAACATTTTTATTTTCATGTTTTGAAATTAAATATTTTTTGTTTTTCGAATTATGAACTTAATTGGACAAAATTTCCCTTGAGCAGTAAAGTAACAAAAGAAGTACAATAGTTAGATAAAATTTCCAAATATTTCAATAACTCCATCGTATTTTCATGTTTATTTGTAACAATGAGATGTTTTTTGATCCCTTTTTCACAAAATAAACACACTTAGATTTTGTTTGAGGTTTGCAGTCAAAACCTTTTTTATTTAATTTCAATGAGAGATAAAATTCCAGTAAACTTGTTAATTTTCTATTTTTTTTTCTAGTTTTTTTTCTCCAATAAGAAACATCCTCATTAACATCATATTTTATGCTTGCATCTTTTTTTGTTAAAGAATAAAACAATAAATAATTTCTGATCCAGAAAAACGAGTTTAACGTGTGACTGACTTCAAATGTTCATTTTTGTTGTATACTTTTTCAACAACAGTCTTTGTTATAAAACAACAATCAGAAAAATATTTTTATAAACGTGCACATGTGAATGTGTCTGTGTGTCTATTTGAAATTGAAATTTGTATGGAAAAGTGCGTTTGATTTGCATGAGTAACTTTTCACGTCATATTCAAAGTTTTTTTTTGATATCTTCCTTTTATTGTTCGTTAACAACACAATAAAACGTTGTATTCTATTTTCTATTTTTTTTCCTTGAGATCTTTTCTAGCATTCCACGTATTAATATGAATATGTGAAATATGTTTATGGCATTTAAGGCTTCTTAAAGAACATTTTCGAAAGATACAATAAATTCAAAGAAGAATATTATGGAATTATAATAAATATAAAATTGAAGCCATAACTTGAACAGATGATACACATATTAAAATTTTCAAAAGAAAGAAAATTACAAGGAAAAAAAAAAATATGTTGAAAATAAAGGAACAATTCATTTAATGTGAAGAAATTATTATGATGACAATAGAAAAAAAAATGATTGAATCGAGAAATTGCGTGTGATTGCGGAATAATTTTGGAGCATTAATTTTCGTGGGTGGAGAAACAAAAGTAATCAATGTTCTTTTAGCTTAGTGTTCGTTTTAAATTTTCTTTGCTAATCAAAATGATTGTGATTTTTTTTAAGTATGACATGGGCTTGACAGAAATGATGTTCCTCCTTTAATTGTTTCATTTGAAAAATGAAAAAACTCGCTCCTTTAATATTTGATTTCCCAGAAATTTATATATGATGCCTTATCCCGTTGCAGCTTTCAATCGTGATTTGTGCTTAAAAGCTCATGCGAATTAATTTTTGATTTCAAAATAAAAAAGGTTTAAGAGCTCTAATTATGTCTCTTTATATAGCAAATCATTTCTAAGACCATAAGAACGTTCTGAACACGTTGATGAACAAAAAAAATATAGTAAGGCGTCACCTTAAATATAAATCCGCTTCAATGGTCCAGTGGTTAAAGCATTCGCTTTGCAACTGGATGGCTTAGGTTCGATACTCAGAGCGGACAATCATCAGTACTATATTCTGTTTTTTCTCCTGATTGGATTGTAAAGTGCGATAAAAAAGCAGAACACACACCATGAAACTTAATCAACAGCTGGTACCAATCTGTATAGAGCAGAAAAAATTGATACTACCCCACCGTATCAAGATACTCCACTCTCTGTACTGTACGCATCAAAAAGTAGAGGTCTTTAGGATAAGCCGATAAAGTAGAGCATTATCAAAATAATTTGCGTTATATAGATAAATAGATTTAAGTTTCATGTAGATGAAAGACATACCTTCAAGGACCCATTGTGGGTCACTGGTGTTCTTATGAAGAGATAAAATAAATAAATGAATAAAAAATAAAAAAAAAAATAACCTTTTTAAATTCATAAGAAAAATTAACCTGGTCTTATTTCAATGAAATAAAATAAATTTTTTAACTTTTTTTGATCAACTTTCTAACGTAGAATAGCTTATATAAAAAAATAGAGCATTCACATTTTTTGACAGGAATTTTTCATTTTCATTACATTTTATCTTGATTTCAAATATTTCCAATTTAAATTATCTTCCAATTTAACTAATTGCTTAAGACTTTGATTGGAATACTGAAATGAATTTCTCTTCATTTGAATTCCAATAAAATGAAAATATTTCATTGAATTTCTATTGATTTTAAGATATTTTAAAAGCACTTTGAGAGCATCATTCTACGAATTCTAATTAATTTTTCAAAATCCTAAAAAATTTAGTATAACAAAGTTTTCCCTTCAAAATTTCAAACAATGTTTTTGTTTTCTCCTCAAATAGGTAAACTTCAGGTAAATCTGCTGTTGAGTTGAATTGTCAACAATGAAGTTTTTGCTCTATTTTAGTAAACATACACAAAAAAACATGTAATGTAAAATTTAGGTCTTTATTCCTATTTAATCCAAAAAATTTAACAACAAGAACATTATTTTTCATGAAATTTTAAATGGCACAGTATTTAAAGAAAAAAGAAATAACTACAAAATTTGTATACAAAAAACTTTTTATATCCACACACACACACACACACGTTAAATACTGTCACAAGCAAATGTTTAAACAATGAATATTAATTGTAGCACATGCTTGCAATGGATTATCATGTAATTTTTATTTATTTTATTCCGAAGCAGATGAAAATAAAGCACTAAATTTTCCAGATTGCCTTTATCAAATTTTTCACTTAAAATTCGAGTATTAAAGTGTGTGTTTAACTGATAATGTTAAATTTAAGCCGAATTTTATTAATAATCGAAAATTTTGTATCACAATAGTTTCTAAATACGTGATTTTCTTCCATTTTATGATATGTACAATACAAAATATTGTTGTTATTAATCTTTATTGTTTGTGTCTATTCTTACATGAAATGAAAAGAAACCCAAAAATGAAACAATATTAAATATTTTAATATCAAAAATGTCTCTTTTTGTTATGAACTCTCATTATACAACATTTTATTAGATATTTTGAAGACATGACAAATATCCAAGATTATTATCTGTAATAATACAAAGCAGTGACTTTAACTTGGAAGAAGAACTAAGAAAATATTTTATATAAATGTGACAGAAGACTTTTTCCATTAAATGTATATGCGAACTGATATTCAGAGTTGTATCTCCTTATTTTATAATAAAATAGTTGTTTTTATAAATATTTTTTTTTCTTTATTTAAGTGTCAACTAATGTCTAGACCTTACGACTGACAATACATCTATGAAATATTTATAAGTTAATTTATTTATCAAGAATATAAAATGCATGGAATATTCGTGAAATCATTCAAATTCCAATTGAAAACTGTTGAGCTGCTGCTTATATTTATTCAATGGATGTTCGTTCATATGTTGAAAGGTTGGAATGTTTATTTTATCTGAAATTTTATCACATTTTTCATACAACAAAACAAAAAAAAAACAACAAATTGATAATAAATGACAAACAGAGTGGCCCCAAATTCAAAAAAAAATAATTTTATATTAGTTCAGTGTCTGTTTTTATCAAGTTTTTCATTTCAATTTAAAATTCGGATGAAAAAGGATGGAAAAAAATGTTGCAATTTTAGGTTCGGTTTATGAATTATTTTTCCTTTTTTTTTGTAAACACGTTTTGTGATAGAAAAAAAGGACCAGGAAATTATGATATTTCTGCTTGAAGTATTTAATTTTGTTTTTTTTTTGAATTTATGATTTTTTCTGCTGTTATCAATTCATGACCAAATTTGAGCTTCAATGACAGTATGAAAACTTATGAATTGAAAGAATCGAGATGATCAAGATTGAGGATGAAACCATACCAAAATCGATGATGGCCAATGATTTTTACCACAGGATAGTCAAGTAAATGCATTTCTTAAGAAAAATTTATTTTTATAAGCTATTTTTTCTGCAGATTCGATGATGGCCACCAGAATGGTTAAACGGATCGAGGTATAATATTTAGTGCTAGTCAAGAGCTCCTGTATATTTGTCATCACACATCAAGCCCCAAAGCTTATTAATTGGCCCTATTCTGGAGTATGGCAGCGTGAACTGGAACCCGTTTCAGAAATCTAGGATTGAATCCGTGCAACGTAGATTTGTTTGTTTCACGCTTCAAAGATTAAGATGGTCTAATTTTCCTCCGTACGAACATGGGCTGTCGCTTCTTGTTCTGAATACTCTGACTGACAAGCGTGAAGCAGCTGATTTCACATTTTTTGTGAAATTGCTTGATGGATTCTCAAAACACCCCTCAGTTACTTGATATGGTCGAATTTAATCATAATCCCTACCGAACCAGACGTAGACTGCCTTTTTTCTATAGTTACTCATCGTACTAATTACAGTAATAATGAAGCCATGACCAGGATGCAGTTGACTTTAAATCAACTGAGAGAAATTGGTGGAAAAATGAACTAATAGTAGTTAGTGTTGCAGTAGCCATGTGTATTTTTAAGTCAAAAATGCTGTTTATAAGATTGTTGCCTATGAGTGCACTTCTTTCTTCGAACTTTTGTGACAATCTTCTCATAAATGTTCTGTATCTCCAGGGTTTATTAAAACACGTTTTGAGGATTCTGTTTTGGTATATTTGAAGTCGTGAGCGGTGAGTATGGGATGATGTTAAAATAACTGGTGGTGCGTAGAATAACATAGGTCTTATTATGCCTTTATATATTATTAGAATTGTTAGAAAGACTCTTTTACTAACGTCCAGATGTTGAAATTTGTGATTATTTTATATTTTTGATGAATTTCAATTTTCGCATGAATAAAAAAATTAATTGATTTCGAATTTTTCCTAGAATTTCTTTTTCATTTATTTTGAAACCAAAAAGGACAATTTAACTTTTTCCTTATTTCTTAATTTCGCTGTGACCGTATAAAAAATCAAATATCTGTCAAAAGGACAAAAAAAATATAATTGTAAACAAAAGAACAAAAAAACATCATTGTAAACAAATGTGGGTGTAAGTAAAATTTTTCCTTCAAAACATGACATGTAAAAGCTTCTTAAATCAAACAAAAAGAAAACGCTTTAAATAATTTCCATAAACACCAAATATCAAAACACAAATTTTCTCGCAGATTTCTTAGAAACAATTTTAATTTAAATCAACAAATAAAAGCAAAATGCCTCCCACATTCTAAGAGATTTAAAAAGAGATTAATTATCACTTTCACACATTTACACACCTTTTTACCCATTAAATAAACTTTTTGAAAGTCGAAATACAATAAACATTAAAAGTTTAAGTAAAATACACAAAGAAAAATCAAAAATACTTACACATGATAATAAATTGTGGGGTGCGCCTCCACGACCTGCTTTATATTCTTGATATTGTGATATCACGCAAAGTAAACAATATACCTGAAATTAAATAAAAAATAAAACAAAAATAAAACAAAAAATTAAGTGTCTCAGTGTGAAACTAAACCGACTTTTCCTTTTTTGTTCTTAATTGATTGTCTTGCAAATTTAGGACAAAAATTTCAATTTATTTTGAATAAAAATTATTTTAATTAATTTTTTTCATTTTAGACTTTAATAGATCAAAAAGATGCCTTAATAAATTATGTTAGATTTTTTTAGGACTAAATGGAATTTAATGGAAAAAATATAAAAAAGAACCTGCTTTTTTATTTAAGTTCAATGTTTTCTTAATTTAAAATATTAAAGTTTAATTTGTTAGGGCAATTGTGAGAAAAAATGCTCCATTACAGACGGTTTGTCCGCCGTCACTCTGTCATTCTGAATGTCTGATCCATCAAATACTCTGGAAGGGTCCATTGGAGCGAGGTCGGGATAATTTTTAGATAATCGAGGTCATAAGGACGAATTTAAACACAGAACCTAAAAACAGTCAAAAGCCCAAGCGCATTTTTAATAATCTCCTTTTTTCTTTCATTGTAACGTACTACATTTTTTTGTTTGTATTTCCAGGAAAATAATTTTCAGTCAGTGAAAAAAAATTAACAAGTCAAATCATTAAACGTGTAACGACGACGATTTAAATTGTGATTTTTATTTTTTTTTGAATGAGACACCTTGATGATGTAGACTAAACAATGTCAATGAACAAACAAAACAGAGACTGTAAATTATTTTTTTCCTGGAATTCCGATTGAACTTCAGGAGTGATTCACTCTGATTCATTGTGTCGATCAAAATAATTATTTCCATATTTCTAATGACTGTCACTCATTTAAAGCCAGCAAATTGCACTTCAATCATAAGCCAATTATTTAAAGTATCTAAATTGGTTTTCAGTAAAATTATAAAAATAGACTTTTCTTATAAAAAACCGTATCCTTGAAAAAAAACATCACACAAACATACACGTGTTTGTATTTTTCTTTGATGTTTAAAAAGATAATGTTTTAAAACCGAAAACTTTTTTCATATAATAACTAAAAATAAATAAGAGCATCCATTTTATTCAGAAGGCAACAAAAAGAAATACACATAATTATGATGAAATTCTTTCTCTTTTAAAGCTAAATTTAAAAAAAATTAACATCCTCATACTTACATTAAGACACATGATGAAAAAGTCTATCGTGAATAACGTTGCTGTTAATGGCTCAAATTTTAACTGCAAAAAAAAAAGAAATTAAATGACAAACTGAGCAAAAAAATAAATGTTTTATTTTATATAATTTTTTTTTTTGTATAAAAGGAATGTCATCATATTTTCATCATAACGATAACAATAATAATGATGATAATGATAAAAAGAAACAAAAAAATTCTCACCTTTTCAAATATGATTAAATATATGAAATGACTTAGCTCTACTAAAATATCTGTTATCATCACAAGTATCCATGGTACTAGCAGTACTCGTTGGTCCTGGAAAAAAAAAACAGACATTTAATTGAAAATGTTTTTTGAGCGTTTTGTTAAAAAGAAATATTTATAAATAAATATGTTGAAAAATTAAATTAAATTATATGTAAAATTTTTTGAACAACATTTCCCGACGATTTTAAGGAATTCTGTGAATTGTGAGTCCTTGAGTGAGTAAAAATGAACGTTTTTAATTAAAAATGACTATGCATGTCAAAAATGTGTCCTTGTGTGCTTGGCAATTCCCGTGACCTGTGAATATTCCAATGGTCCATCTTGGTTGTATTATTGGTAAGTTCAACAGTTCCTCCGATCTTTTTGGACATGGGCCATGAATGAAGCGTTTTGATTGTCTTAGTTGAGGTGTTTCATCCCAATATTTTAGAAATTGGTCTCGTATCCATTGTTTATTTCTTGACCTGACAGTGTCTATGGAGATACCACATTCAATATTTTTTCTGTTCTATGGGCTTTAGAAGATCCTTTTCTAGCTAATTCATCGGCTCTTTCATTTCTTTCTATCCCACAGTGACCTGGCACCCAAATGAGTCTTAAATTATTTTGTTCACCTAGATTATGAAGTGCTTTCAGACATCTCCATGATTGACGAAGTTTTATTTATGATTGGGATAAGGCCTCGAGAGCAGACTTGCTATCTGACACTATTACTATGTTTCTCTGTGTATTCTTTTGAAAGCATGTCGCTCGCTCCTTGCATAAAAGACACTTAAAGGATAGGATTTGTGTCTTTTATGCACGAAACAAGCGATACATTCACAGCTTACTTTAATGGCTTGCATTTTAGCTTGAAAAACAGTTGCAGAGTATTCAACGCTATCGTAAATTGACAAATTTGTATCTCTCTCGTAAATACCAAAACCAGTCCCCCTTCAGTTTTAGATCCATCAGTAAACCATGCTTCCTCAATATCTTTGAATAACGTTTTCTTCTTTCAAATTGATGATTTCGTAAACTAGGGCCATAGGAACCAAGGATTGAAAGTAATCTACCGCACACAACGATGCCCAACACTAGGAGTAGCTGATATGGAATTAACATCCTTTTGGTTTATGGTACTACTTTAAATAGTCAATAATTTTCTTTCATTCATATAAAATTAAAGAAGAAAAAAACAAGTAAGTAAACGTGTGGATATTAAATTGAATTTCCGTTTCACTGAATATGATATAACTCTTCATTGTCAACTTGATTGTATTTTACTTTAAACATAAAATTTCATCACATTAAATACACACACTCTTAAAATCATTCATCTTTAATCTAGGAATATTTCAATGTGATACCATGAAACACAAAAGTAAAACATGATACATTTTCTAGTTGATACACAACAAAACTAAATAATGTTTTTTCCATTAGTGTATATGCTACGAAAAATTCTCATGAGCTAGTAAAATTATTTGGCAAAGGAAAATCCCTCATGTGATATTATGCGAGTCATATTCACACGCAGGTAAAATAATATAAGTATATATAGCAAAAATAAGATATTTAAGTAACGTGTGTAAGAATGTTTTATTATGTCATATTATATTGACACATGAAACGTAAATTAAGATGGATCTGTGCATGTAAGAGAAATTTGTTTCCTACTGTTTTTATATGACATAAAAAAACACAAATAAACATTAAAATTGGCATAGTAATAATATCAAAACCCCCTAGAATTGGTTAACACAGATTTCTTTTTTTAGGTTGTTATTTTTCTATGATAAAATATCGGATATCACCCATGCTAGTGAAAGAAAATGTTTAAATTTCATGCTCATTAAACAACAATAAGAAATAATATTTTTGTTAAGACAAAAAAAGAGGCCAATAATCGAAAATAGATTAATTTCGCATTTTTTTCCAGACAAGTTTTTGTTTCCCCAAGGTATCCGTATTTTATTGTTATCTTATTTTCAAGGAGCCACGTGAGAGAGGAAAAAAACATCTTAATTACGGATGTTGATAAAAACAAAATGTAAATAATAAACTTGTTAAAATGAGATTTACTTCCCTTACTTAGTAATTTTTTTTCAGAAAAAGAAAAAAATTACAATTTAAAGTTAAAAACAATCTCAAGAGTTTTATTGATTTGATAAAGTTTGAACATGATTTTTTTTTTTTTAATGTAGCTTTTGTATTTGAGTATCGACTTTTGATGAAATCTTGCCAATTATTTTCAAGTATAAATTCAACTTTTTTTCCAGTTTAATAACTTTTTTTTTCCTTTCACTGAAAATTTGAAGCACTTTCAATATATTTTTCTCAGAATATTAGTTAAAAAAGTAAACAGAATAAAATATGGAAAAATTCCGTTGAAGACAATGGAAAAAAAATTAATTAATTTGATCGAAAAAAGATTAAATGAATTGAAAAGATTGTTAATTAAGAGAGTAAACATTTTTTTTTATAACAAATAAGTTAAAATTTAATATTAAAATTCTTTTTAAGCTCTGAATTCTCTATTAAACTTAAAAGTCAAATTTAAATTCCGTTATTAAATCCTACCTATCACTGCGGGGTGTTTTGCCGACAATTGCTTGATTTCCGAAGGAAATTTTTTGTAAATATCAGAACCTGCATAAGACAATCGTCTCTTGCCAAGCTCCAGCCTACAGCGTGGTTTAACAAGTAAATCTCTTCTTGAGGAATATAAATTGACAACAGAGATGAAAGACAGATTACTTTTTGATTACCCTTTGGGACATTTAAACACGAATTTTAATATGGAGAACTCCCTTAATTCTTTTACAGGCAAAATATTGGGAGCTATCATTTGAAACAAATCAAAAGAGGTTGTGAAATAAGGTTGTCCATGAACACTTTTAAGGCTTCTGTTCTGTAGCACTGTAATTGTATAATGGAAGACAAACTTGCATTACCCCACAATTTGATCATATATGATAATTGACTGTTAAACATAGACCAATAGAGCATAAATCTCACGTCCTGAGGTAAAATAGTTTTAATTCTATACAGAATAAAAGCCACGGTTTTGAGCTTAAAAGCCAAAAAGTTTATTTGTATATTCGACGTTAATATCGAGTCAAGCAGGAGCCCTAAATATTTAAAGGATTCCAATTCTTCCACTACTGCAGACGACAGGAAAGTTCTTGTATTAAAATTTGGCAGGCTCTCTATGCAGAATAAAAATGCATCACTTTTGTTTTTTGAGAACCTTTTTGTGTACGAACACTCTATATTATTTTGATCAGCTGGGAGTTGGTTCATTTATATGATCTCTACACAAGCTGCTTGTCTTTCTCAAAGAGATAGAAACTTGGTTTCCAGTTGATGTCAGATGTAGCCAATTTCCTATGCTGCTTAACAATAGTTTTCATTCTGGTCAGGGGCTCGTCTATACCGAAATCAGTTGAGTGGATGCCGATTGAGAGATATTCTCGGTGTCTTGTAGCATACGGATTTGAATTCAGACATGTTTGTTCAACAAGATATGGAACGTCAATGACATCAGAAAGCATTTTGCATAAGAACATGAAATCAGCAACCTTTCGTCAATCACATAAAGTGTTCATGTCAAGAAGCATTTATGCTTACGACAATCAATAATCCTCTGTCTAATTCATCTAATTAAAATGTTAAAATTTTGTCCTTGATTCTCAATTCAAGATGTCACTTCTTTGACTGTAATTGATTTTTAAGCTCAATTTCAATATGCCCTAAAAAAACGCTGAACCGAGGCATTGTTTTCAATCATATTTTTGCAAAGTAATACACTTGACATGTATATGATACAGTCGTATTTTAATTCCATGTATTACAGAAGTTTCCAAGATACAGTAATAATAGCCAAAATAATCATACGTTATTTTAATTTTTCAGTCTAAATCATTTGATGATATTCGTACATTTTTTAACAACTACATGAAACAAAAATTAAATAAATTTTATTTTCCCGGAAAATAATTTTCGGTGTTACCTAAAATAAACTGAGAATTTCATACAAAAAAAATAAAATACCATTGAAACAATGAAATATTTTATCAATACGTACCTTACGAAGCCCAACAATCACCAGAATTGATGAAAAAAATCCAAATGCTGCACAAGTTAGCAACAGTATGTTGAATATGACGGTTGCTATCGATCAAAAAAAAAAGAAAATTAAAAATAAATACTGATAATAAATAAATAGAATTAGGCAAAATAAACAAATTATTTATTTTTGAAATATTTTCATTTACAAATAAATATTTTATTATTAGATAGACACTGTTGAAATTTATTGATGTAAATTTCATTGATTAATTATTCATCGAAATTTATTATTTTCATCAAGGAATTTGCAATGCAAAAATTTATCAAAATTAATCAGGATAATAACAAAATGTGATCAAATGTGCCCAAAATTTAAATTGGATTTTTGTTCAAAATGTATCACAATTAATTTATTTTATTTTAACCTGTGAAAATGTATTTTAATGTAAAATATTGTTATTTATGTGGTTCGAAAATAAAAATATTGGAAAATGTCTGTTTGATGTTCATTATCATTGTTGAAATGAGGGCAACAAAATGAACATTCAACAATAAATTACACGTGCCATTCAGATAATTAATGATTATGCGTTTTTTTTAAATTCAGCGTATTCAAAATCAAGAAGGCGGAAAATAAGTTGTTGAACAAACAAATAAAAATTGAAAAGGCAATTCTTTGAAAAAATATGTTTTTTTTATAATTCTCAACCTACTTTGCTCATAATATTAATAAAAGTTAGATGAAACAAAGGAGTTGTACCAGGAAAATTTAAACAATGCGGTTAAATGTTTTCAATAAACAAAAATTTCGTCTAACATATCCGAAAAATGTAAATAAAGAAAGTAAACGACCACACATCTGTTCTTGAAACGAGCAATTAATATTTCATGTGCTTTGGCATTTTGAAGAAAAAATTTACTCTCTTCTAATCGAATATGACAAAAAATTGATTGAGTTGATCATAGCAGCTGAAATTGGAAATCACAAGTTGACCAAGTTTTTTCAATGATTAGCGACATTTTTCAATGATTGACGATATTTTTTTAACGATTCGTGGCATTTTTCATAGATTAGTGAAATTTTTCAATGATTAGCGACATTTTTCAATGATTGACGACATTTTTTTAATGATTCGTGGCATTTTTCATAGATTAGTGACATTTTTTAAATGATTAGCGACATTTTTCAATGATTAGCGACATTTTCATTGATTGACGAAATTTTTAAAACAAAAATCGTTAAAATCCCAGTCAGTAATTTTTGTTTTGGAGAAACGAGCTCATTTTATTTACCACTCCCATTTTGATTTTTTGCAATCGAATTTCTCCTTTCAAGTGTTTGCTTTCGTATTGCTCTTTGCTTACGGTAAAAAATAAATAAAAATAACAATCATTAAATTTAATGATCCATTCAAATGTAATAATTGATACCCAACATTTTCTTTGAATATTTATTGGTTAAAATGGAATTGCACGTTATTAACAACAGATTAGTTCAACAGTCAATTTTCATAGAATTGTTACAACAATAGACGGCTTTATGAAATATTTTTCACTGCCTTTAGTTAATCTTTTGCCTTTTTTTAATGATGCGAAATTTTTTTTCATGAATGATTTCCTTTTCAATTAAATTCGTTCGTAGGATTTTTTTTTCTACGAGTAAATAATTAAAAAAATGAGAAATTTTAACCACTTAGAGGTTTAGAAAAGTGCATTTCGATGGGACTCGATTAAATGAAAAATATCAAGTTTTATGTTAAAAACAAAAAAATACTTTAATCGAAAAAAGAACTCTTGCCATTTTGAAAATTTGAAAAACTCATCATTATGATATTTCTGTAAGCCCGCCATTTTGAAATCAGGTTGAAAAAATTCAACATTTTGAATGAAAAATCCGCCATTTTGAAAAAAAAATCGGTCATTGTGAGAAAATTTAGGCTTTTGACCGTTTTCAGGCTCTGCAATTTAAGAATCTAGCCTCAAATCTTTTGAAATAAAATTCATCTCTTTAACCCCTGACTGAGAAAAACCCCGACCTGGATCCGATTGACCATTCCGGATAGATTATTGCTATTTTCTGCGGTTTTCTAAAATTTTGCTTTTTCCACGATTTAAGAGTTTTTTTGGTAATCGGAATTTCCACGATTTTTGAAAATTAGCTGTTTTTGAAATTTCGATCGTTTTGAAAAAGTCGACCTTTTTCGAAAAGTCAGCCATCTTGTTAACGCACGGACAGACGGACCGCATGAGCGCCCACATTACATGCTTTTTTTCGAATCCACGGCAAATGTGCTGAAATAACATATTTTGACGAACAAATTGAGAGGACACTCTGATTTAATGAGAAAAATAAATATTGATGATTTACGTAAAATAATAAGCTAATTTAATCTTATTATAAGCATAATTACGTAAACAATTGAGAAAAATAAGAAATTTTTTCATAAACGGTGAAATAAAAGTGCATTTTCGATTCAATTCATCTCTGGTGCTTCCTTAAAACATTTTTTTTATAGTTTTCGACTTATCTTTCAATATTTTCAGGGAAAAAAAAGAAGTGAAAATTCTTTTGAGATCAATTTCCATAAGAAAACTGGAATCGTAATTAAATACATTTTTTTTCCTCATTTTTATCGAGTAAAAGCATCTGTTGACAGACGATGCAAGAAAAAATAAACTACTTCATTCTAATTATAAATTGTTTTTACATTTTACAGATATCATCATCTCCTTATGGAAATAAAAAAAAATAACAAATAAACAGAATTAAAAATTATGTAGGTCAAATTAACGTAGTTTTACTTTATCATTGAAAATAAGACCGTTAATAATAGAATGACATATAAGGAATTTTCATTTAAAAGGAGGAAAAAAACACACAATTCCTTGATATGAAAATAACGTTTTAAAATCATTAATCAAAAAAAAGTCGTCACATGCACATGAGAATTCTCATGCAGGACTCTTGTGATTATTTTTTTATGAATTTCTTATTGTTTGCAAATAACATCGAAATGCAATAAATTTCTTTACTTCTAATGATGAAATTTTTTTTTTTTTGGAATATTTACTTACTTGATGAAATCATATCTCGTTCAAGGAAACTTTCTCCTTGTGGTTGATCCACTTCTCCACTCAAATATGGCTCATTTTCTTGTACAAATGCTGACAGGGAAATGCACGATATTGTAAAATATGTCTGAAAGAGATTAAAACGAGTGATAAGTTGATACTCTTTTATACAATTAGAAAAAAAAAATTATTTTTATTTGAATGAAATTGAAATTGAAAAATTGTTATTAGAGTCCTTTTTATTCTTTAATATCATTATGATGATAAAATTAAGATGATAATCAGGCTGTGACAGATTCAAGTTGATTTTTTTTTTTGTTTTTACATTCATTTTTATTAATTGAGAGTCGTTCTTTGTGATGGTTAAGTGTGACATTGACAGGAATTTTCAGATTGTGGATTTTATTTTTAAAATTAACCAGGCGTCTCCATTTATTTTGAGTTTAAATCAATAGATTATGACTTTTTCTATGAATTGCATCAAAATGATGTATGGAAACTTTGTTCAGAATGAAAAAAGCTACATTTTTGCTGAAGAAGTTTTTTTGATATTTTGACACCTTCATGTTAGTGAGTACCTGGGCATACCACACTTCAAATGGTTGTCCATCACTGAAAGACCCTTTTTTTTGTTTTTTTTACCAGGCGTCTCCATTTTTTCAACTTTTTCATGTTTTGGAGCCTAATCTCAAAGAAAATGACGACGGAAAAACCGACTGTAAAAATCATCTCAACACATTAACCACATTAACCACTCAAATTAACCAGGCGTGTCCATTTTTTAAATTCAAATCAACCTTAAAATGAGATTCTTAATTTAAAAAATCAAAATTTCATATGAATTTAATCTTTGAAACGAGACCCTAAAAAATCATTTCAACTAATAAAAATAAAATTAATCTAACCAGGCGTCTCCATAAATGATCAAATTTTTTTATCACAGCACTATAAAATTTAATTACACGCATGTATAAATAATTTTTACTTTTCATTGCACACAGTAATTGAAATGGGAAAAACAAATTTGTGGGATGAGACTAATAAAGTGGAATAAATTAGATAAAACTTTTAACCTTCAATATTGAAAATTCATAAATTTTCTTTTTCTCGTATCGTAGTTTTATCACATAAATCATATCATTTAACCTCAAATTATTAAAAGATATTAATTAAAATTTATATGATATTTTATTAGAAAAGCAAATACCAGACTCATTAATTATCTGTTCTAGATTGGAAAAGTTTTGTTATTCACAAAATTTTATTTGATTTACCTTTTCACACTCTTCTTTTAATTTGTTTTGCCTTAATTGGGTACACAAAAATACAAAATTTGCATAAACATTATTGTTTATGACAATTTAATTCTCGTTTAAATATCTTTGAATAATGGTAAAATATACTCGAAACTTTTGTGGTTAAAGGCATTTTACTATCAAATTACATTCACACAGATGAGAAAATGAAACGGAGAACCCTGAAAACGTATAGTAATTTAAATAAAAAAAAATCTGTTGAAATGTAATCGTATTTTTCTCTTATTGTGTGTCTGTGAATGAGAATTCATGACAAGAATTAAGATAAATATTTTATGTATGTTATTTGTTCAGTATTTGTCATTTTTTTTATTTGACTTATATCTTATCACCCATTCGATAAGTGAAAAAGCAAATTATTTAATTGATATGGTTTTTGTTGTAATGTGATGTCACATGATACGAGTTAAAGAGTGATATTTAATCATGTCTAATTACTGGTCAATATATTCATGGATATGCTCTAATAGTTGTTGTGACTAGAACATGCCGACATTTCATTATCTAATTTTTTCGTTGAAGTTTCTGTATTGAGTTTAAACTTAAATTAGATTTTAACGATGCAAATTGATATTTTGATGCACCTTTTTGAAATGAGTTGAAATTGAATAACAAATTCTATGCAATTTTAAATTAAATGAAATTAAATGGTGATTTTAAATGATGTGCAGTTAAAATATGACGAAACCTACGGAAACTTTAATATTTTCGACCATTTTTTACAAAATACGAAAAAAACTACAAAGTGATTTTTTCAAACTTTTTAACTGTTTTCCCGACGTTGCGAAGCATTGAGATCGATTTCATGTTGTTCGAGCAACTATTTTATTTTCCATATGACCATGTTCAGAGGCAGTATTGATTCTATGCCAGAATTGAAGCTGCCTGCCCTGCTTAGCTTTCTAAGAAGATGTGGTCACTTTCCTGAACTGAACCAGATCTAAATGACTTCTTATTGTTTTAGTTGATTCTCTAGATTTGGTTCCTTTTTCATCAGATATGATGATAAATGGGTATGCACAATGGACCCGTCTGTAGGTAGACCGCTCTAGAAATCTTATCTGATCTGTTGTTCACAGGCACTCTTTAAACCGATCTGAAACAGACATACTGCTTTTTCCAACATAAACTATATGGCAGTCTTTGCACGGTATTTTGTGGCTCTCTAATGATTGTTAAGGTTTTTTGTCTGCTAATATGATGTAGTTGAGTCCTTTTTTTTAATATCTTGTTGACGAAGTATTTGTCATATCTATTTATTCTAACAACGTTGTAAATGTAGTTCCTTTCGTCATTGAAGTCTGGGAATATTCAATAATCTGTAGACCATTAAATAAAAGAGCTTGTTTGGGTGATTGATGGTGACGTGAGTCGACAGTGATGTAACGATGGGTGCCTGTTAGTTTGAGATGAATCGAAAACCCCTCTTTTGCCATGGTCTGTTGTTTTGATCTTCAAATCGAGAGAAGCTAAGCTACCATCTTTGTTTCTCTCCACTGTGAAGGTGATTGACGGGTGTTGGGCAATCAAGAATTTGAGAAATTTGTTGAGCTTCCTATAATTTAAGATACAAAATATGTCGTTTACACATCTGAAACAGATAGATGGAAAGTTGAAGTCTCTTTTCATTTTCTCTTCGAGATCGCACATAAATAAATTTGCGAGAAAAAAATTCAAATCATTTATATATATAATTTCTAGGTATTTTTCTGATGTTTTCCCATTTTCTCAATTTTTTTTTTGTGTATGTTTTACTTTTAATTCAAAACATTTAATTACAAAATATTGATTAAAAACATGAAATTTATGTGAATTGTGTATGTCCAAATTTCAACAGTTATTAAAATATATTTATTATTTTTATTTTTAATTGGATTTCACTTCAAATTCACAGGAAATATTAAATAAATGTGAGATTTATATTCAACAAATTAAATGTTAATTTAAAAATCCATTTATTTCAATAAGTTTTTGGTTTGTTTTACGGTGAATATTGATTTGTTCTCTATTTTGGGTGTTTTTTATTTAAAAGAAATTTTTTGAATATAAACTGTAATGAGAATTTAATAATGAATGAAAATAGGCGTCAACACTGATAATCCCATAAAATTTATAAATACTAATTAAATTCGAATTTCATTTAAATAAGCAAAAAAAAAAATCCAACATAAATTTTTTTCATGATATTGCAAAAAATTAAATGAAATGAAATGAAATGATAAAGGGAAATGTAATTTTTATATTTTACTTACCAATGTATAAATCACGCTAGCGTAACTTCCTTTTCGAACTGATCGCCAAAAGCAACATGAATGTAAGATAGCCATAATGATTTGTTGCCAATAAGCTGATATTAATTTGAATGATTGGATTTTTTCTTTTTTTTGTATATAAATGTGATTTTTTTTTTTTTTTTTTAATTTAATGTTTTGTTTAGTCAATGTCAAAATTTATTTTCACAGTTCTTTTTAAAGTTAACAGATTATTTTTTTTCATTTCACTGCTCATAATAATCATGATACTAGACATAATTTCGTTTTTTTCAGCATGAAAAAATTGTGGAATTTTTTCTTTGTTCAGTGAATTATTGCTTCGTTTTTTGATTTTATTTTATTTTTTTGGTGTATTATGATTTGAATATTTTTCAATCTTTATTTTTTAGTTTGTGATTGATATTTAATTTGAATTTCATCTCATTTCTTATCTTTTATCTTAAATCTATATAAAAAATTCATGTAATAATATTTATGGGAAAAAAATTCCAGAAATTAATCCAATTATGATAAAATCATCTCCTAGCAATTTTTATTTTTTTAAAATTTTTCTATTATTTTAACCCAACCTTGGCCAATGGTCAACTTTTGGACTAGTTAATTAGAAGCTAAATTTATACATATTTTTTGTTCTTGTTATTAAAAAAACAACAAATTGTAAACGAGGGCTTTTAACATTAAAAATTTAAATTTTAGATTTTTTTTAAAGACAACTCATTAAAAAAATTAGGCTCCTAATTCAAGGCATGTGTTGTCTTTCGGCCTTTTTCACAAAAATTTAAGCCAGAAAATGGTTTTTATTGAGTAAAAAATTTCCATAACAAAGCATATGATCTACAAAAAAAATGCCAAGATTTCACAAAAAAAAACAAATATTATTGTATGCTTAGGACAACTGTTTAATTATTCATCGCATTATGATTAAAAAAATTTCTGTTTTTTTTTATTTTTTTATCATATTTTTATTTCTTGTGTTGGCTATTAAATTATCATATCATGAAAATATTCTAATTTTTCCAACTAGACAGTTGACCAACCTACAAAAGAAATTATTTTTTGTTTGAAATGAATTTAAAAAAAAAAAAAAAAAATGAGTTTTATGCATTTTGTCTGTGGAACCATATTAATTTGAATTGTACGTAAAAAATCACATATGAATTTTTTTTAATCAAATTATGACAAAAAAAAATGGATTATATCTGACATTATCTAAATTTTAGGAAAATGAAGAAAATTTTATTAATTTTTTTAATAATGAGCATATTTTAATCAAATATTTGAAATTTAACCTTAAATAAAATTTAATTTCAATGAAATTTAAAAATTAAATACAAATTTTTTGCTTGTTTGAATCAAAACCAATGTTTACATCGAAAACCGCCAAATTAACTAACTTTAAATCGAAATTAAACCACAATTTAATTTATAAAAGCCACATCATTAATTACTTCAAATGAAAGTAAAACCACGATTAAATTTTGAAAAATTACACTTTTTTTTTCAATTTTGCTCACATTTGAATCGAATTCGATTAAATTTTCACTTTCATTATTTATTTTTCTTCGTTGTTATCAATAAAATTTCATTTCATTTCAATTTTTATTGTATTTACTTTCAATATTTGTTTTAAATTTCATTAAAATTCTAACGAAAAATAACAATAAATAAACTTTGTTACACGCGCGCACGTTAGTTTACTCAGGAAATGTATTAAAACTTATTTAAATTTTGAATTTTTGTATCCCTTCAATTTTTTTGCTTCCTTTTCCGACGATGTCTGATACGGAACTAAATTCAAAAATTGTAAATCTTCTGTGAAGATATTAAAATAATAATTTTTTGTACTGAATGTTTTTACTACAATTTGTATGTGCTTTGTACATCTCTCTATATGTGTATAGACTTGTGTGTGTGTGTGTGTGTGTGTGTGTGTGTGTGTGTGTGTGTGTGTGTGTGTGTGTGTGTGTGTGTGTGTGTGTGTGTGTGTGTGTGTGTGTGTGTGTGTGTGTGTACGTATGAAAGGAAGAAAAACATCGCAAATGAAAAATATCGTCTCTCTTGCCGGTACATTTACGATTCCTTTTGTTATTTTCCTCTGTTTACTTTTATCGTGTTTGTATAAGGATTTTATTTTATTTTTTTTTGTGAAATGTAGTTAAAATGTGAAACAAAGAATATTTGGCTTGGATGAAATTGATTACATTTATTATTATTTAAATTATAAATTTTTTATTTAAATGTGTTCTTTTTCACATTAAATTCGGATCCTTTGATGACCATTACTAACATTAAATGAATTTTTTTGAAGTTAAACACAATAAACTGACATTTGTTCATTTTATTACAGTTTTACTTTAATTTAAGTAACTTACTTGTGAGTGACAAGTTTATGTATAATAAAAACTTTATTAATGAATATCATAATGAAACGTTGAATGAAAAGAAGAAACAATAAAAACTTATCTTTTTCTTCCTACGAATTGTAATACAGAAGTTAATGGTTGTGGTTCAGTTCATAATAAAAATTACGAAGAAAATTATAAGGGGTTTTAATTAACATCATTACTTTGCAAAAGTTTCATGGTATGACTTTCAATGAAATGTACCAGGCGTTTCCATGGAATTTCATTGAATTTTGAATGAATTAAAATCAAAAGACGAATTTCTATGGAAATCGGACATAAATTTGATTATGAAATTAAGACAAATTACATGACGCATTTTGTCGTAGAACGACGTTATGTTAATTTGCAATCAAGAGATCAAGATAATTCAATTCAAATGTAAGACAAGATTAATTTAATTTACTATGAATTGTATTATGATCATTATTATAATTTCTGTTTCATATTACTGATAATTTGAGGATTTGTGTCATAAACTGGACCAATACTAATTTGGCATACAAAAACATGAGGTTTTTGGTCTCAAATTTAACCCGTTAAGTACTAGTTCATTTTTCAGTCATGCAAAAGAGTCTTATCCTAAAAATATGGTTAGTGTTTCTGTGAAGTTTTACGAATCAAAATTTTTTGAAATTTTTTACGAAACACCGCGTTGAAATTTCCTACAAGCTGCTTTTGGACGACTTGATTTTTGTGGAATCACATCTCGAATATTTTTAGAAGGAATATTTGATTGAAGCAAAGTTGACGTAGTAGGAATTGGAAGAGCAACGTGTGGGTGGATTGTTGTTTCATAATCTTCAATGGTAATATCGTACTGTTCGTTTCTTAGTTTTATTGCAAATTATCCTCAATGGATGAAAAACCATTACAGTACAGAAATGCTATTTTCTCAATAAGGTCAAAGTTTGGTATGTACTCAACACAAAATTCCTCACTTCCACTGGTGGAAACGGATTCGACATCTTTGACAGCTTTTTCTCGTTTTGTTTTTAGTGTTACCAGTAAAATATTACTATACACATACAAAATCACACTCAATGAAAAAAACTTACATTCTTTATAAAGTATTGCAGCAATGCGTGACATTTCTCTCCCTTTGTTTTGCATCTTTACAAACCGCATACCTGCAACCGCAACCAATGTAAATGAGTCATTCATATTATCGTATTCAGACATAACCTTTTTAGTTAGAACCTAAAATTCCTCAAATTTCCTTCGGCCATATTTTCTTCTAGATTTTCCACGATGTTTTCGAATGAGAAGATTTCAAACGAACGGCAGTAAATGGGTCAATTAAACCACAATGTATCATTAAAATATTCACAGTCGAAATACTCCTTTCAAATGTAACAATTTTTTCTTCTTTTACGCAAAATTGTAAAGAGGATTCAACTCAAATATTCACATAATCAAATTATAATGATCAATTCAAACAGAAAATTACCCTAATTTTCAGTAATCAGACATTGACGTAAAATTTGAAAAAAAAAAGCGGAAAGTGAAAATAAATGGAGACATGAAAAAAACATCAAAGTCACATGTTGTGAAAATTAAATTAAAAAAACAATGTTGAGCTCATTATAAATTAATCGTGGTTAAAAAATGTAAACTTGAGTACTTACCAAAATCTAGGCGTCTCGTACACGGAGCTCTGTATGAGAATCTATGGCAGTTATTCGTAATTATCCTTCGATTTTATTAACCCCTTCAGCAATTTAAAGCGTCGCCTTATCAGAATATCAATTTCAAAAACAAATTATCTCAAGGCGTATTTAATTTCTCGAAATTACAAATTTACAAAAAAAAAGGTGTTACCTTAAAAATGTATCGTGTCTTTTTTCAATTCAAAGGAAGTTTCAACACGGTTAAAAATTATGAAACTTTGTAAATTAGACCGCAATCTTCTTATTTTCAATAAATTCAATAAAAATATTTAAATTGAATATTTAAATAAGCTTTTCATTTAAAATTCACGAATCAATGAATTTTTAATTACAATTACCATTATTATTATTTCAATAATAATTAAAATGAAACTGTGTAAGAAAATTTATTAAAATTCAACAATGAATTTTCAGTTAATTTGAAATTGTCCTTTCTTTTGATGATGATGATGGTGATGATGTAAAAAGACAGATGTAAATAACAATAAGTTAATTTAAAGGTGAATTTTCAATAAAGAAACTAATGAAAAACAACGTGATTGAGGCCAAGAATAAAAATTAATTGGCATCTGTATGCTGACAAAGGATCATTTTAATAAAAGAACAGAGTGAATCAAAAGAGATAAAAACAACAAAATTGAAACAATTGAAATTGATTAACATGACAAAAGATGGTCGGTAATTAAATTGACTGAAACAAGAGCCTTCATAAAATATGAATTTTTATATGACTTCATTTAACAAATATTTTGTTTTCTTAAGTACTTAATTATTTTTATTGTGTTTTGTTTGGAATATTTGTCTGCGTTTCACAATTTTTTAAGAAATTACTTCTTTGGTTTTTCTATTTCATACTTATATACACTCAAATCATGACACCTTGATTCAAATTAAATTGTTAAAAAATTTAAATTCCTGCTTTCATTTTTTTTTAACATCTTTCAGTCTTGCAATTTTTACAGCTCAAAATCTTCTGTTGAATCTTCGACATTAATTCTTACACGATGCTCCACACTTTTCTGCTTTCCTCCAATTGTTTTTCTCCGATTAACGACACCATCATCACAATCCATCATTCGAATGATCTTTTCTTGGTCGGAACTGTCCATGGGGGCAACTGATATGTCTCGTACAGCTCGAAATTTACCACAATTATTTAAATGTTCATTTTCGAGTCGGAAAAAATTCCATACGAATCGTCTAAATACCTCGAGTGGACTTAAAAATGTAATGAGAGTTTCGTGATTTATGTAGCCCATTTCGATTAAACTGATTGAAAAAATCCAGAGGAATCGCAAAATGAAATCAGCGATTATGGAGAAATAGTAGAAGCCCTGAAAGTGAATTTGATGAAAATTTTAATTAAACGTATTTTTTCACCGTATTGAAATTTCCTATGAATTTTAAAAGCTCTTTAAATATTTAACGCGACGCCTTAACAGGTTTCCCCTTAACTGTCATTCCATTGAAAAAATAGAAACCCTAAATAAAAAAGCTTTAAAAGCAAATTTCAAGGGCATCTTTTAAGGTGACGCCTTTAAAAAACCGTAGAAGCTTTTTTTAATTCATTGGAAATTTCAACAAGGTGTTTTTCATTGAGAAATTTAATGTTACATACATTAGAACTGTAAACCGTCTCTTCTCGCAAAAAGGTATTATCTCCTGCTTTCGGGTCAAATAATCCCCAATCCATTTTGATATCCCATGTATAAGCGTAAAATGAGGATGCAATTGAGGCAATGATCCATAAATAAAACCATGGATTATCCGTTGATTTTGAATAATTATCTAGAAAAAATTTAGATTTTTTATTAATTAAAATTTACTTTTGAGGTGAAATTTCAAATGATTACCTGCTGTGATGTAAGCAATTGATGAAAATATGACTACGAAAAATGAGGTGGCATATTTTGTGGCATTAGCTAAATGGGGGAATGCTTCTCTGGTATCTTTGTACCTCCTTAAACATTGGGCACAACGAAACCAGGCAGGCAATAAGGCGACAATAGTTCTAAGAACACTTTTATCATTCAAACAAACACTATCGGCATCTATATGCCGCATATTACTATTTGTTGTGTAAAAGCAAAAGAAAAATTCTATATCTAAGAATGCTGGAACAATACTGTTCAATTGATCGGCTACCCAAAAATCCGAAAAATTTACAAACCAAAATGGAGCTGTCACTACACGACTTACCACTCTGCAAAAAAAAATCATTTTAAATTGATGCACATCATATTGATACAAAAATTTACCTCAATGTCCAGAAACGGGCTTCATGTCTCATTGTCTTGGTGGGATTAAATAAAAATGCCAATAAGATTATGTACATAATTAACGGATTGACATAAGCAGGCACACCTAAAACGTCACTATACAAATAAGAAAGTACACTTAAACTCCAAATAACACCAAAAATGGCAGCTAATTCCATGATATGTTGCTCGGATAGATGATTTCGTGGATCAATTTCAAAAATTAGTACGTGATTGACACCAGACGATCTCCAGCCATAGACATTGATGGCCCAGAAAAATAAAAATAATATGAGTAGAAATGGAGCACGATAAAGCCTGACGGCAACTTTGAAATTTTCTGTTTTGTGTGAGTAGAAAAGTGCTGATAAAATTACAGCTACAATTAAAATGAAAAATGCTCCACTGAAAAGTCCTACTTTGAATGTAATCCAGGCATTTTGGTGTTCGCCCAATGGAGGAACTCTTAGACGTTTCATGGCCTTTGTCCGATTTCCTCCCTCAATTTCCGTTACAATTTGTTCCGTTTCCGCAATTAACCGATCAATATCCTTATTTGTATAGAAATGTGATTGCTCTACGTGTTCCTGTCGCCATCGTGCTCCAAAATCCACACTCAATAATTTATCATGTTTCTTAAGTATCTTCCTAAATCCCGTAAAATTGAGATTCTGATAATTTTGCAGTAATACTAAACTCAAGTAAAATTCACTGAAAGCCAATTTCAATTCTTGTGCCTTGCGAACCGGATGATCTTTGCGACGCGCAATCAAGGGCTTTCGAAATCTAGCTTTTTCCTTTTCAGGCATCGCTTCAACTTGAGCTTCAGCCAATTCACTACGTAAATTTGCGAATTTTCTCGTACTCTCGGCTAACTTTTCCGAATAAAATGTGTTGATTTTGGCAAGTTCATTGTCACAGAAATGAAAAAATTGTTCATCAAATTTGGCAAAATAGCGTGTAAGTACTTCCGGGTCGATCACATCACCAGATGGAGATTGTTCAACGGCTAAATATAACATTGATTTCATTTCCTGTAAGTAAATTTAACGGTCATTTTTAAATTTCAATTTAAATTTAATTCAAACAACTTCCATTCATTCAACAATGCGATAAATTTTATCAATGAACGTAAAATGTGTGTATTCTGTACGTGTTGTGTGTAGATACCGGCAATTTTACAATAAATCATATGAAGTGTAGTGTTTATCAACAAATAATCATATGATTGGAACTAAAAATGGAATTGTTTACAAATAAAGAAATTTCCAATGAAATTACTTGAAATTGAAATTAATGCGCGCGCATAATTTCCCGATAAAAAAATTCTTCCAAACTTTTACTTTTTCTTTTCTCATTTCACACACAAATGACATTGAAGAGGAAATTTAATTTAATTTTTTGTAAATTCACCTCATAATTAATGTATTGTTTCCTCCATTCTGGTGTTATATGAGCACTCAAGTGTTCGGCAAACTTCATTTTAGTTCCTCACAATTACGGCAAATTATTCAATTATTTAAATTCATTTTTTTTTTGTAAATTAGAAGAAGGAACAAAAAATATGTCTTGTTTAGATGAAAATTGGCCAATGACTGAAGTAGAAATGAAATGGAATTTCACTTAATGACGAGTAAATACAAAAAAGAAGGGATGTGAATTAGAAAAAGAGCGGAAGTGAATTGAAGGGGAACAAACATCTGTTTTTTGTGTTGTATTGAAATGAAATCATTGATCAATCCCATTTTTTTGCGAATAAGATAAAGAGAATGAAAGAAAACAAAACACATATCACGTGTCTTTTGGTTTTTGTATTTTTCAGTTACGCGACAACCTGTTTTGTGTAATGATCTCTTTAGTAGGTCACAAATAACAGATACGCGAAATTTTTTCGTAAAATCATATTCAAAAACGTAAATTTTTAATATAAAATGAAATTTAAATTATTATTGTTTTTAATAGAATTAATTTATTTACATCAATCAATATTAATTAAATTGAAGAAGTTCGTTGGCCTTCTCATTTTTTCATAAATGAAGATCATGAACAAAAGAAAATAAGAAATAGCGAGAAACTTAAGTGAATTGTTTGCAAAAAAATCAGTATAAATCAAAATATTTTTGACTTCAGTTCATCAGACACATCAAGAGTAGTCTGAAATTTATTCGTTGTTTTTGTGGCAAGGTGATAATTTTTATGTAATCATCATTTTATGTAATCAGTGTACATTTTTAGTCAAAATTAACTAATTCCGGGTGCAAATTAACTGGAATCAAATAAGAACGTTTAAGTGAAATATTAGTTTTTATAATTTCAAAAATCAAGAAATTAAAGCGAAAAATTTTAACCCTTCGCTTCGAGAGAATAATTGAGTGTTGGGGTCGGTGATGCTGGATGGATTTAACTCTCTGATATTTGACAAGATACTGGATGGCTTTAACTCACTGATATTTTACTAGATGCAGGATGGATTTAACTCACTGATATTTAACCAGATGCTGGATGGATTTAACTCACTGATATTCGACCAGATGCTGGATGGATTTAACTCACTGATATTCGACCAGATGCTGGATTGATTTAACTCACTGATATTTAACCAGATGCTAGATGGATCTAACTCTCTGATATTTAACCAGATGCTGAATGGATTTAGCTCACTGATATTTGATAAGATGCTGAATGGATTTAGCTCACTGATTTTCGACCAGATGCTCGATGGATTTGACTTTCTGATATTTGACCAGATGCTGGATGGATTTAACTCTCTGATATTTGACCAGATGCTGAATGGATTTAACTCTCTGATATTTGACCAGATGCTGGATGGATTTGACTCTCTGATATTTGACAAGAAGCTGGATGGATTTAACTTACTGATATTTGACCAGATGCTGAATGGATTTGACTCAGATGCTGGATGGATTTGACTCAGATGCTGGATGGATTTAACTTACTGATATTTGACAAGATGCTGGATGGATTTGACAAGATACTGGATGGATTTAATTCACTGATATTTAACTTGACTCTAGGACGATGTTCTAAGCAATCTGCTTATAAGTATCCGGCTTCTTTATACCCTCCTTTTTTCTCCATATTTATACTTCAAATCAAGCGTTACATTATAACCATGTGTAAAAAGAAAGGTTAAAATTTTATTTATTTTTTAATTTCAATCTATATCAACTTTTTATGGCCAAAACACTTCTCACTTTTGTTTTGACGTCATTTGAGGTCATTCAATTTTCAAGGTTAATTAAATTTGACTAGAAAAAAAATGGGTTTTCCAAATCTTTTTTTGATATTATTTAATTTGTAGCTTAAAACAAAAATTTGTTTTGCAAAATCTTGGCACATATTAAAATATTCAAAAAATTACGAAAATTAAACAAGTTTATATACATGTCTCGTGGAAAAACACAGAATTAACAAATTCAGAGTGAGATGTTAATTAGCAAAAATTAAAAAAATAAAACAATAAAAACAGATGAATATTGAAATGAACTGCAGTTTTTTCCCGATTTAATTGACCCTCAAAATTGAAGACACTGTATCAAGGGTGCCACTGCTAAAGTTAAACTTGAAAATTTCATTTTAATTTCAATAAACTTAAAGGCTCCACAATAACGGTCAGGACAGGTAAAACTTGACATTTTATTTTGTATAGACACACATACGGAAACT
Source organism: Culicoides sonorensis (assembly GCA_900002565.1). Classification (NCBI taxonomy): domain Eukaryota; kingdom Metazoa; phylum Arthropoda; class Insecta; order Diptera; family Ceratopogonidae; genus Culicoides; species Culicoides sonorensis. The sequence goes on along the minus strand of LN483352.1, from coordinate 2,721,366 downwards.
TCTAAAATATTGTGCGTTAATTGTGACTTTTATCCCATCAAACTGGTCTCACAATAGCTTTTTTTCTTTTAATTAAAAACACACAATAAAAACGATCATCAAAGTGATTCTCAGTTAAATTTGATTACGTGAATCCAAATCGTAGGTAGTAAATAGTACAAATTATCATTCCTACATTAACGACACATCACAGACACACTTCAATCAGTACAAAAAAAAAATAAAATTAACTTCATAGAATGAAATTTTTTGTTCGACATCACATTTTTTTTTCTTCCAATATTTATTTACAAAAGTAAACAAATATACCTACATACAAAAAATATTAAAGTTAATACTCGCATAAACTTTTAACGATCACTTCCACCATCACAGAATAACACTATAAATGAAGTACTACAACTTCAAAACAATTTTAAAGTGAGACGAATCATTATTTAAAAGGGAACAACAAAAAACCGAAATGTACACAATGAAAAAAGTACGCGTGTAAAGAGAATCATAATAAATATAATAATAATAACACAAAAAAAAATCATTATTATTGTAAAACTTCAGGAACAAGCAAGTAAGCTTAAAATGAATTCAGTCGATCACGAATTGTCGAAGCAATCGTAACGGAAACCGATTTTACGTTCATATTCATATTAAATTGATAATATTCATGTTATACGGTACTTATTATCTTTAAATTGATAATATTTTTTTTTTATTCTTATTTTAAATGAGTTGCGAGGCACCCGATTTAATGATAGTTTTGGTATGAAAAAAAATTGTGATAAGATTACGACGATTTTTTAATTCAATTTCAATTCAAAAAAAAAATCACATTGTGAGACAAAGATCGATCTTCATATTAAAAGTAAAAAAAAATAGAACGACTTTTTACAATGAGATGATGAATAACACACAAAAAAATGTAATAATAACACTAAACAAGTTAAGTCATGTAGCTCAATGACCGGTCATTTTAAATAATTTTTACACTTGTTGGTCAAGGTCATGCACAAATTCATTTCAATTAAATGTTGAAGTGTAACAAAGAACAATTTCATTTCATTTGAATTGAATATCATTGAAAAAAATTTCATGAAATGGTCTCAAAGGTGAAATTTTCTTAATTTGAAGCCATTCAAGCATGACTTTGAATTCAAATTACACTGATTCAATGAGTTTAACAAGAAATTTACTTTTAAAGAACTGTAATCAAATCAATTCCTTGTAATGTCATTACGTTAAATTAAAAATAACGTCATAAGCTAAATAAATATTCAGAGTCTCATCAATTGACTTTAACGTTAAAACTCATTTAAAATTGTAACCTATAACACTAAAACCCTTTGTATTACCTTATTATGTTGACTCACATCAAATATTTATCTTTCAATTTTACACATTTATTACAGTGATTTGTGTGATGCAACAACAATACAACGGATGATGGAATTCGATATGTGATAATTGACATTAAAAAAAATTAAATTTAAAAATACAACGAATTTTTGAAGATTATTTAAAATTGATATAAAAATAAAATAAAATTAAGATTAAATTATAATCCAAATATTTACAAGTAAGTTAAAATGGTGTTAGAAGTTAAAATGATTGTGACTCCAGATCACGTTAAGGAACTCAGACAACGATTTGTGAAAAAGCTTGAAGATGAAGGGTCACCAGTTCCAGGTAAGATGATGCCAAATTGATTTAGATTATGTCATTTTTTGTATTATGATAAGTGTTCTTGTAAAATTAACTGAATATTTTTCTTCGGCTTCTTTTTTTTGCATACACGCATAAAATGAGGTTGATGCAACTTGGGAAAGTGTTTCAATTTTTTTTGCGGTCGACTGTCTTGTTGAAGTGAAATAAAGTTCAATTAAATGCAAATTTAAAAGAAAATCATACAGTATGTCAGGTCCGAAAATGAATCTCAATCCACACCCGGCCCTCTAACGTTAGATGGAGTCAAATTGAGATAGGTCTACTAGATGACTTCGGTCATTCGATTCAAGTATTTTGTCTACCTTAATCCGATAATCGCAAAATCTGCAATTTTGCGTGATAGATCATACCGTGTTGACGTTTCCTATAAATTATAACGAGTAACATCGATTTTTAAGGCGACGCCTTACTCAAGTTTCCCATTTCTTAGCCCTCTAATTCTTAAGGAATAGATCTGGCTGGTATTTTTGATTAAAATTTATATTTGCTAGTGGATTTTGATCCAAAAATGAAAAATCAATCAAAAATTTACAGGAGAAGCTTATAAAAATACGTATAACCCCTATAGAAATACGTACAGAAATTTAACTATAAAAATGGCTGTAAAAAGAATTGGTACTTCTGATATAGTTTTAATAATATCTTTGACCGCGTCAGTTTTAAACAAGTATTACAGAAAATATTAGGAAACTGCTTCAAAATATTCCCAATGTTTCAGCGGAGAAACACTGCAGTGTTAAGGCACGTATATAACAGAGAAAAAACAGCGCCAAACTAACTTTACGGCAATTAATGACTAGTTTCGAAAATGGCCACGTAAAGCGCCAATCTATCATTTTATGATTTTTGCTTTTAAATTTTCATAGGCAAGCGTTGAAAACCACGCGACGAATTTTTTACATCAATCAAATTAAATATTCAATTCTTAAGACTGAAATCGCCGGTCTCGAAGAGGGGTTTTTCGAACTCCCTGGACCCTCCCCGACACCCTCGCGGTATCATCAACGACTTTTATTCTGACTTTTATTTTTTTTTCTGATTTTCAACTTTTTTTCTTCGTGTAAATCATAAAATCAAAATCTCGCTTTTTGAAAATACGGGACATTTTTAAGGAAAATTTATGCAAAGCGTCGCCTTAAAAAATTCATAGTAAATTTTTGCCAGTGAGCTAATTTTTAGCAAATTTTAATAGTATTACATGATTTCATGTAAATCTTATGACTTAAACAAAAGAAATAAGAGACTTGAATAACAAAGAGCTTGAAACACTTTCGAAACTTGTATCAACCTTTCTTTTATATTTATTTTTATTTACTGTCTGGATAAACAAAATTAATAAAAAAAAAACACGGAATTCATTTAGCGAAATTTTTTTCTTCACATTTAATAACATTATTCAAACTGATGCCAAGTAACAAAAAAAAATTCAAGATCAAGTTAAGTTTTTTGTCATCATTAATCAAAATTTTGTAACATTCATCATGCTATTTAAAGTCAAAAATTGAAACAACAAAAAAAAAACATGAATTGAACAAATCAATGAATGAATAATAATAATTTTTTTTCTTAATAGGTGGATTTCATCCAGCTGATTTTGCTCGAGTCCATGAAAATGATCTTTGGCTCACAAAATTCCTGGAGGAGAAGGAATTAAATATGAATGATGCATTTAATATGTTATGGGACACGTGCATTTGGCGGAAGGAGTTTGGAGTTAATGGTATAATTTTAAGTTCAATGTTAAAATTTTAAAGTAAAGCTTCATTTTAACCTCTTCATTGCAACAGATCTTACAGCAGATAACATTCGACAAGATTACCGAGGTAACCATTCAAAATTCATTGAAATTCACTTAAATTTAGTTTTAATCAAAAAATGTTCTACAAAACAGATGCCGGCCTTTATTTCCCTCACACAGCTCGTGACATTGACGGAAAAGTTCTTTTCATGTTCAGATGCAAACTCTATCAACGTGGCACAAAGGAGTTAAAAGAGCTTAAACGTGTCCTCATCTATTGGATTGAACGCACAATCCGGGAACAAAATGGTGATCTTATTACACCAGTTTTTGACATGACAGACTGTGGATTGTCCAATGTCGATTTACCATACACACAATATATTATCAATGTCTTTAAAAATTATTACCCTGAACAGATAAATTACATAATCGTTTATGATATGGCATGGATTTTAAATGGTAAATGGATAACTTTCAAAAAAATGTAATTTTTATCTTTTTCATTTAATCGTTAAATAAACTGCTTTACAGCGACTTTCCAAGTAATAAAAAAATTATTACCGGCAAAAGCAGTGGAACGCCTTAAATTGTTAAATGCAAAAACTGTAAAAGAATTCATTGATGAAGAAAATATGCCTGTGCTATGGAATGGCAAAAACACGTATGAATTTTCATGGACCCCAGAAAAGTTGTTGACATTGAGTAATGGTACGATGAATGACACAAAAGCTCTGTTGACTCAAGGACAGAGTAACGGTGATATTTTAAAAGATAAAAAGGTCAGTTCAATTAGCCTGTAAAAAAATAAATTCATTGGCATGTCTTTGTCATCCAAATACTCAACGATCATTTTAAATGTGAAATTAGATTAGTAAATTTGTACTTAAAACTTAACTTTGTGAATTTAGTACGTGTTCGAATTATGCTTACCATCCTCAATTCGGATCTAACAGACAAAGTCTGATTAGAATTAATCTTGACATTTGAAAATTTCTCATAAAAAATTTTGAAGTTTCCATAAAAAATAAACATAAACTTGAAATTCACTTCTATTAAATATGCCAGCCAGACGACGGAAGATGGTAAGCAGGACCGTGTCAAGCTTTATTTAGGGTAGCTGGATAAATCGAACTATGAAAAAATTTCCATATATTGCCCAAATTTCAGGGGTAGCTAAATTGCCAGAGCATGAAAGTTGGTAAGCTACCCCTGGCAGATACGCTCATGATGGTAAGCATAGTCCATACTCGTACTAAATTCACACTAGTTAAATCTTAGATTCATAAGGGGCATAAGGTGTTAGATTTTAGTTTATGTTTGTACTTTGTAATTGTATCTGTAATTAAATGTGTTGATTAATAAAATAAAACTGTATTGGAAATTGGTTAAATTTGTTTTGTTTTAAATTCAAATTTTTAAATGTAGTTTTTCCGTTAATTAGCACCTTCATAACATCATTCATTAAGAAATTTGTGATTAACGTCTTAACTTTACACCTTTAAAATTCCTCTCCCATAAAATTAAAATTGAAGAGAGCAAAATTGAAATCACATACACACAATCAAAGCCACACATTCTTATAAATAAAATGTTATTCTCACCTTATTCACATTAACATACAATACGTTAAAAAAAACCTGTCCGGCTTTTAACATATGTCCACATACCTCGCACAATCAAACACCTTATTCATTCAGTTACCTTTTATATTCGTCACTATTTACTTCATCATTGGACTTGCATGTTAAAATTTTTATTATGTTATAACATTTTAAATTGAAATACAAAAAATTTATAACGGAAAGTGCTGAAATATAATTAATAAATGTTTTTGCATGAAATTTCAACGCATACAGTAATTAAATGCAAATTAAACTACTTGCAATTTCAAGTCATATTGAAATTACTTTGAATTTTGAAATTATTATAAATTTTCTTACTGCTACAAAGAACACAGAAGTGAAACATTTTACATTCATGGATCATTGGTCGAAATTTATTGCCTTGAAACACACAGTTTAGAACCAAAAATCGTTATAAATTTGTGCAAAAAAAAAAAATGAAATAAAACCAGTATAAAATATTGATCAAGTATCGTCTCATGAGAATAAATTTATGTGATATAAAATTCAAATAACAAACGGAAAATAGCAAAAATTTACATGAAACGAACTGTAGAACATACTTTTTGTAGTTTTTTTTATTGGGACGATGATGATCTAATAATCGGTTAAAAGAAGACAAAAAAAACATAAAATTGTAAAATACAAAGAATGAAATAACATTTTATTTTATCATAGCACAGTGGCCTTTTAATGAAATAATAAAGAAGTAATAGTGAAGTTTTATCATAGAAGTAGTTTTGAAGTGTTGTGTATTTGAATGTAAAATCAAGATAAAGACAAAGTAGACAAAGATATAAATAACAAAAAAAAACTGTTTTTATTTGAATAGCAATAAAAGAAAGAACAGTAAATAGTTAATTACTGTAGTAATTGTTGGAAGTAAATTTGGCGAAAAAAATAGTTCAAGAATCATGACAAGGGTAAAGTTAATGTAAAAATTACTCATAAAGTATGCAATGAATATTTCAAGTTGGATTAAATGTACTTTTTACTGTAAATTTCATTTAAATGTGAAAATTAACGCTCTTTTTACTATTTTTAGATGTTTTTTTTTGAAATCTGAGTTTTATCATAACGCTTTACGAAAATATCTTTTAACATATTGGCCTCAAAGTATGCAATCAACATTCGAAGTTGGTTTTAATGACTTTTTTACTTATTGTTTAGTTTGAATTGTTCTCTGAATATCCTTGTTAACTAAAACTCTCAATTTTTTCATCAAGTCTAATCCCTGACATAGAAATTCGTTTTAAAAATGACCTTAAAGTATGCAATCAAGTTTTCAAGTAGACGTAAATGACTTTTTTGCTTTTAGTTTCATTTAAATTGCAACTTTAAAACCTTTTCAAGCTTTAATTCATTGTTTTTTCCTTCAAACCGTAGCCCTGAAATAAAAATTCATAAATTTTCTTAGAAAAAAAGTCCATAAAGTATGCAATCAACATTCCAACTAAGCTTCAATAATTTTATTACTATAAATTTCAATCAAATTTTGTTATCAATACTCATCTTAACTATAATACCCTGAATTTTTCTTCAAATCTGGTTCCTGACATAAATTTCTATAATTTTCTTAGAAAAAAAGTTCATAAATTATGCAATCAACATTAAAAGTTGGCTTAAATGACTCTTTTTTAATTAAAATTTCATTTGAATTGTGTCCTCGATACTTTTTTTTTGCCTTAATCTGCTTCTTTCGCAAAATGTATGCTTTATCAAAGCAGCCAACCACAATTTCTATTAAAAAAAAATATACCGAAGAGTATGCAATGAACATTAAATTGAAAAAATACACTGAGTGAATTAGATTTTCCTTTAAACCTTGTTCAAAATACGATAAATTCCTAATTTTTGACACAACTTTCCGCTCTTAGTTTAAAATTCAAAGAGAAATTTTCATTTAGAAGAATTCAACGTAAAATTTTACAATATAACAGTCAAAAATGTTCAAATCATGAACACACCTTTTCATGTCAATTGAACGAAGCCATTGATTTTTTTTGACATAAACAACAAAAAAATTGCAACAGAAGAGAAAAAAGTCTTTGAAGCGAAAAAAAATATCAAAAAAATTTAATGTTTAAATAAACAAAAATAATTTAAAATTATCGTACTTTAACTAATCAAATAGGAGTAAAACAGATCATAAATTTCTTTCCTGTGTAATTGTACAACAATTTGATATCAAAATAGACCCGATACGTTATAGAAAAGTATGATGATGATGAATATAAAAATTTTACCAATTAACATAATTTGGATAGTAGAAAATTTTTGTTTATGACTCGTTAATAATTAATTTTACTTGGGTCACATTCCAAAAAGTTATCAATTTAATGAATTTCATGTATTTGTGTCATGACCTTAAAATATTATAAAATCAAAATTAAATTATCAATTTTTGTTTTTGCAGGTACATTTTGCTCCACAATCACAGACAATAGAAGAGTCACAATCCGGCGCAACAATAACATCACAGTCACTTTTAGGTTCCTCAACATCACTTAACAATAACAGTAGTGCAGCGGCAATGGAAAGTAAAAACCAAGATTGTGAGTCGATTAATTTAATTCTAATGAACATTTTTTTTGGATGGTAATTAATTGTGTCTTGTTTGTATTGTAGCCCATTTACTTCGTGTAACACCAAATGAAGCAATTATTTTTACAAAGGTAGAGAATGATTTGTATGGACAAGTTCAACTAACAAATATCGATTCAAATCCTGTTACGTATAAGGTAAATCAATATTTTTTCTTGATTCATCATAAATTTATATGTAATTTCATTTTGTGTGTTTTTTTTTAGATCAAAACAACTGCCCCGGAAAAATTTCGTGTACGACCTTCGAATGGTGTCTTACAAAAAGGTGGCAGTCAAACGATCAATGTAATCTTCAATCAGGGTCATGCTTGGAATCGTGATAAATTTCTTGTGATGTGTATGGGCTTGGGAATTGATGAACCAACTGACCAACAACACTTGACCGAATTGTGGAAAAATACCTCAGTTTCATCAGCGAATGTCGAACAACATCGTCTTCGATGCTCGTTGCCCGATGATGCCAAAGATATCAAAACTAGTGGCGGTGGTGGTGGAATGGGATTTGATTCATTTGACAGTAGCAGTGGACATCGATCACAAAATCAACTGAATCACACACTCACATGCATCACGGAAACACTTCATCGCTTAGAAGGCCAAACACGTTGGACTCAAACCCTGCAATGGGTCAGCTGTTTACTTTTCATTCTCTTATCTGTTATCATAGTTTACATACTCAAAATTGAAATTAATAATAGCAGTAGTGAGTATTGCTTGAAACACTAGGACCAAGAGGAGGAGGAGGAAGAGTGGCAAAAATCTATTTAAATTGCATCCACACTCTTCCGTGTCTCTTCAACGAATTTAACCGTACTCTCATATTTTTATTGTTATAAATTTAATTGATATCACACTTTTTTTCGCTTCACATTTTCCTTCCCCATTGAACCTTGGGCTTTAAATTTAGTTGATTTGTTTCATCTCAAATGAATTATTTGAAATTTGACAATATTCTACAAAAAAAAACAAATTAAATGGTTTGTGTCTCGATGATGTTAGATAATAATCGATAATTTCATTGAAAAAATTGTAAATTATTGACTGGTATTGATCGTTGTAATATTTAATTATATAGATTAAAAAAAAAATGGAATAGTAACTGTAATAATAATTTTTGAAAGGTCTTTGAAATATAAAATCAATTTCATAAGACTCGCAATTTACCTGTAATTTAAAAGTATTTTGAAAATAAATTCATATGAGTTAGAACAAAAAACGTTTTTTTTTATTCAATTTAATTTAAGTATACATTAAATGTAACGGTCATTTGAATTCAAATAAAAAAATAAACATTGCAACTGTCAAATAAACGTCATCCTATTCAGATTTGATAATTTTTTGAGACCGCTCTGAATAAAGCGTAAAATAAATTAAATTTAAACAATAAAATAAAGTAAAATTGTGAATAAATATTCAATTAAATTGAAGTTCAATATCTGAACTACTCAAATATCAAAGAAGCTTCCACAAAGAATGCAAATTTAAGGTAAGATTTTACATGAAAGATTTGGAGCTTTGCGTTGTTTTTTTTTAATAATTTTAATCTGTACTGTGTGTGTGTGTATGTGAAGGTATTTGTGTTGACGTGTATGTATGTGTGTGTTGAAGCATGCATTTTTTTACATTAAATTAAAATTGGAGGTAAATTTCTCAATTAATTTAATTTTATGGTTGCATTGCAGATAATTCATTTGAAAATGGAAGAAATTGAGAATGTTCAGGTGGTGACTGAAACATCCGAAGTACATGCTGAAAATAATGATGCGGGTACTGAATACAGTGAGCCAATGGAAGGAGCTCCAATTGTAATAAGAGTCCCGGAAATGGACGCTAAAGCTGATGAGCCTCCAACTGCAGATGAAAAGAAACCCGCTCCAAAATTAGAGGTCCTTGAAAACAAAATAATTAAGCCGGCTAATGAAGTGGAAGCGGCCCTCAAGCAATTACAAACAATACCGCAAATGCAAAAGGGACGTCCAAAGAGAGATCAAGGAAAAAATGAAGAGGACTCTGGTTCAGATGCCACAAATGGAAAGGAATCGACTCCAATGTTTACTGGTCGCAGTAAATTACGTCGCACATTTGTAACACCCGATGAGTTGGACAAAGAATTGGAAGCGACAATGGAAAAACTTGAACCTGGATATTCAATTCAAGTAGTTAACAGCAGTAATCAAGCCAAATCCATCCAAGACCAGGATTTGATTGCAATTTTAGAAGGGAATGACAATGCTGAAGTTGTCTCAGATCCACAAGAATCCAAATATCATGCTTCCGAACTCATGTTAGAGGATCAAATTGAAGGTGAAAATCCTGCAGATTGTGAAGCTGAAATTGCATTGCAACAAATGATGAATTTGCCCAAAGCGAAAAGAGGTCGTAAAAGTAAACATGAAACACTAAATACATCAAACAATTCAAATGTATCGGATCTTGTCAATTCAATTGTCGATGATTGGAGTGATAATGAAGTGGAATATGAAGTAACCGCAGAAGAAAATAAGACAAGTAACGAAACAACAATTACAATTTCACCGGCTGCGCGTGTCACGACAAAAAATTCAAGTACAACAAAAACTGGTGCTGCAAAACGAAAACAAACGCAAAATGTGGTGGCCGATGAAGCGGGAAGTGTTGAAATAATTCAAACGATTGAACCACCTCGCATAATCAATAAGGAAGCTGCTAACGTTGCATCGCCAATTAAATTTGAACGTCGTCGTGTTATCAAGAAAAAGGTAATTTGGGATCCTGACGATCCAGCACCACCCATGGCAACACGTATCGGAAATACAACAATCAAAAAGGTGTCTGCTGTTAAAGAGGAAAAAGTGGTTCCAGTTGAAGAGAAGAAAATCGCTTCAGTTACAATTGCCAAAAAGAAACGTGGACGATCTGAAATTGATAAGTTGTTGGGAGATGAGGGCGCTATTAATATGATTTACTCACTGGAACGGGAAAATAATTCTGAATTACCGGAAATCAAGACGGCAGTTGAAGAACAGCTAATCGATGTGGAAGAGGAACAAAATAATTTGTTGAAGAAAGCAAATGCTCTTAAGAAAGCTGTCATTAAACAGACAAAATCCCCTCCGAATTCCATTCCAGCAAGAGCTGCTCGTGCTAAACGTGCTCCAACTCCAACTACAATTTCACCACCAACTCCTACAACTACAACAACATCAAGTCCTGCTCCAGTTAGTGAGAAAAAACAGACAGCTGCAAAAAAACGCAAGCCGAACCAAAACGAATCATGGGACTACGTCTACAAAGCCCGTCAAAATGATGATTCAATGATTGTAAGACGCCGTTCAAATAGTTCATATTCTAGTACAACAAGTCCTCGTCGTCTCTCCTTAGATCAATCACAGTTAAGTGACTCAGCTGAAACCTCCACAACAACAACAACAGCAGCAGCATCAGAGGCCACTAGTCCAAATGACAAAACAACAGAAAGCAGCCCAAATCAACCACCAACAAAGAAACAGCGTGGAAAGAACTTTGAATTCGCAAAACCGAGTGCGAAGAAATCTGCTGCAAAGAAACCCATGGACACAAGGAAACTCGTAGAACAAATACGAGGCAAATTGAAACCAAAACCAATGACGTCACCTCTTAAAAATTTAACTGTATCGTCACCGGTCTCCGGTAGTGATAGTCCCGATAGTATCAAGCGAAAAGCTTTAGATTCGAAACAACTAAGCATTAAAAAATACGATAAATTTGCTTATCTAATCCTTCCAAGTATAGACGGGAAAGTAAAGGATTGTCTGACATTGCAAGTGAGTATGAATTTAAATTTCATTTTCAAAATTCAATATTTAATCAAATCAAATTTTTTGAACAGTTACTCAACAAAATGATTGCAGCATTGAAACAATTAGAGAATGATACACTTTGCAATGCAGTCGTCATAACATCAGCTGGCACCGACTTTTGTCGTGGTATCAATTACAATATTTTGGTGCAGGTTGACGAGGAGAAACGTACAAATGCAGCAAGGGAATTTGCATCAGCTGTCAGGTAAATTTAAATTGAGACAAAATTCAATCAAAATTTAACTGTCATATTTTTTTTTTAAATTTTCAAGGAAATTCATTTTCGCTCTTGCCACCTTCCCAAAGCCTTTAATTTGTGGCCTACAAAGTGGAGAAGTTTCGGGTATTGGTGTTACAATTTTACCCTTATTCGATCTCGTACTCGCACGAGATGACGTCAAATTGTCAGCTCCATACGGTTTAATGGGATATTTCCCTGAAGGATTGTCAATTCTACGCCTTTTGAATAAAATTAAGACACGCACAGTGAGTTTTTCCTTACAATATATTTTAATTATACATGAAATTTAATATTTTTCATTGAATTTTAACAGGTCAGTGAACTTTTTTATTGTAATCGCACGATAACGGCTGACGAAGCGATTGAACATGAACTTGTCACAAAAACTGTATCGAAAAGCAATTTTAATGATGATATTTTGGCGACAGCACGGTCAGTCGTTGCCAGTTCGACTCAGGTGAGATTTTGGCTCTTAATAATAATCCACTGTTGGAATACAACGCGCTTTGTAAACAAGTCCATTGTAAAAAAGTTCCTGGACAACTTCTTCAATGTCATCATCGTCTTCAATGTCATATCCGCATTTGTGATATAACGGACAAGAGCAGCGATGAAAAATGAATCCAAAATCTGATCTGGCATAACCACAAAATTCCCTTGGTTCACATTTTTTCAAATCCGCACAAATGTAATCATCGGAAATTTCAATCAGCGACTTGTCATTATCCAAATAATCTCCATAACTCTGGTCAAATTTCCAATAAGAATGTGCATCACACAAACAATGCAACACTGTGATCCCACTTCTTAAATTGTCCAGGTGATAAATTCGTTTCATTGTGATCGCGAGTTGGTTCGATTTGCATTTCTTCAGGGTCGTGATCGGCTCACAAAATTTAATCTGGGTTCGACTGTTAATTTGAAGGGCATATTCATCAATTGGATTTGCATACATTGTCGGACAAACACTTCCATTGGGACATGTGCACATTTTTTCTGTTAAGTCGGGCATCCAATGGCGATCGTAAATTACATTGCATACCGTGTGATTTCCACATTCTTCGAAAAATGCGGCCTAATTACAAGAAAATGAAAGTAAAAGTTTGGAAATTTTGATTGAATTTATATGGAAAATGTTTCTTACGTTATTTTTATAGTAATATCCTGCTACATTTGATAAAATTAGTATGAAAATTATTGAATTTACAAGGAAAATTTTATTCCGTATCATTTTTTATTTTTATCAAATATTATTATAAGAGCAAAAAAAATTAAAATTAATAACCGATGACTTTGAGTGTTTTTCCAAAACTGAGTCATAAAAAATTGAGCTGGATAATTTTTTAAAGAGAAAATCTATTTTTAAATTTTCTCATACATGAAAATACGTGAAAAGAAAGAGAAAGATTTTTCAAGATATTAAATAACATTTAAAGTGCACTTTTGAAATTCAATTAAAAATATTCTGCGTGCTTCTGAAATTTACCGTTACTAGCAGCGCCATCTACAGGGACGGATTGATGTTTCATATGTATAAATGACGAATTTTGCCAGTCGACACAATTTAATATACAATTAATAACACATTGGTGTGCTGACCCCCTCCCCTTTGCCCCCACATAAATTTTCCCTGGTCATTTAGTCAATAAAAATCGTGAATCGGTTAACCTTTGAATTAAGGGGTGATTTTAGAGGGGGTAAGGGGAGGCTCAGCCCTCTTAATGCGTTGATATGATTATTAAAAAACTGAGTTGATTTGACAATTTTTAATTGAATTCATATAATTGCCTCCTCCCCCCGCTAAAAGAAAGTCCGTCCCTGCTTTTAACGGCATTTGAAATTTTTTGTAGAACGAGGCCTTTAAATTTAAAAAAAAAATCAATTTTTATTGTATTTTACTCACATTTCATATTTTTCAATTTAAATTCCAGGCATTATTGTCCATCAAAGCAACATTAACAAAAGACCTTATCGAGCACATTGACGAAGCCCTGGCCGAAGAGGAACAAATGCTCATTCAACACTGGATTTCACCTGAATGCCAAGAAAAATTCAGAAACTTTTTGAACAACGGACACTGGTAATTTCCCTACTTGAAATGAATCGTATCACAAAAATGGACAAAAATGATGAAAACAACAACAAAAATCTAAATTTTACTTTTAATTAAACATGAGAATTTTTTTATACAAGAAATTAATGAAAAAATTAAATTAAATTGAACTAGACGAAAACAGAGAAAAAAAATAGTTGTTAGTGTTAATTAATTGAATAAATAATTTCATAGATTTAACTTGAAATTCTGTTAATTTAACAAAAATTTAAAATAATTACTTTGTTACAAAAATATTATTTCATTTAATTTTTTCAATAAATATTTTAAATTTAAATTTAGATCTTTAGTCGTTAGTTTTTAGAATTATCAATTAAAAAAAAAAAATAAATTACAAAAAAAAATTCACAAAATTTAATTGAAATTGCACGTTCGATTCTTTATTTCACTTTATTCACTTTATTTTTGTTAAAATTAAATATTTTATTAAATATAAGTTCATTTCATTGATAATTTGAAACTTAATTCTTCTGATAGTTAATGAATATTTTTAGGAAATTGAATGTTAAAGTTAAAAAAAAAATATATATGAAGAAAAAAACATATGAAATACTAATTAAAATAAAAATAATATAAGAAAAGTTATATTTAAATACAAAAATTGAAGAAATATATTCAAGATTTTTCAGAAAAATACACAAATTGAGTTAAAACTATTTCAGGAATGTGCTGGTAGACGTAATTTTGTGGAATTTCTGCTACGTTCAGGAATGTTTGTAGGAAATAAAATGCATTTAATGTGTCCTGAGTCAATTCTTGCTTTGAACTGAAAGGAAAAAAAAATTATAACTTAACAACGGAAAAAATGTAGAATGATATCGTGAAAATTATACTATTTTGAATTGTCGGTTATAAAATTATTGCGATTTTTTTGTTTTTTGAAAATTCCGCAGTTTTTCGTGTTTTTAAAAAATTTTGCGATTTCCCTTGTTTTTTGAAAATTCTGCAATTTTCCGAGTTTTTTTGAAAATTTTACGAATTTCCGTGTCTTTTTGAAAATTTTGCGCTTTTCCGTGTTTTTTAAAAACTCCGGGGGTTTGCCGGTTTTTTTTTAAATTTTTGCGATTTTCCGTGTTTTTTGAAATTTTTTGCACATTTCCGTATTTTTAAAAACAAAATAAAATTTCCGTGTTTTTTTGAAAATTTTGCGAATTTCCGAATTTTTTGAAAATTTTCGAATTTCCGTGTTTTTTTTGAAAATTTTGCGCTTTTCCATGTTTTTTCAAAACTCCGGGGGTGCCTCTCTCTCCGGGTGAATCTCTCCCTGTTTTTTTTAAAATTTGGCGAATTTCGGTGTTTTTTGAAAATAATTTCTCACCTCAATTGAGTTTGAACACAAATCGTCAAATATTGACAAAACAGCTTCAGAAATTCATCGACACAGTTCCTATCAAATTGTCGTAGTATCGTCAATAATCCAACTATAAACGGATGTCCATCAATTTCCAAATTAACCTTCTTCGAAATCAATTCCGTCGCAATGAAATTCAATTTTGGCATTTGCACGATCACAACAAACAATAAAAAGGCACAATGATACTGATTTGCATTCGTTCTCACATAAATTTTATGATATGGCTCATAAATTCCAGATGAGGTCAAATTTTCTTGCAATTCACTAAAAAGTTCTTGAGATGGCATTGGATGTGAACTTGAATCAATTGCATGGGCCCTGACATCCGTTAAAAGTGCATTATTGAAATTCCGTAATGATGCCTCGTAGTTTTTTGCTTTAAATTTACACGAGATATTCAATTCATATGAAATGTGTCTTCGCAAAATCTGTTTTTGACCGATTTTTAAAATTACTTCCATGTGTTTTGGAATTATTTTGTTGAGTTTTGATGCTGAATTTGAATATAATTTGAAATTTGTCGAATTAGTTTCAATTTCCTTTAAAAACTGATCAAGAATTTCAGTTGTCTGTTTACTATTAACGGTATTTTTATTTAAATTTGAATAAATTTCAGTCAAATCCGCTGTAATCATGTGAGCAAAAAGCTTATCAACGCCACTCAGACCAGCAACATCAATGGAATCAGAAATTTTACTAAAAAATTTCAAGTTAATCAGCTCTTTGTGTTGCTGCTGTGACTTTCCATCGTACCACGCTGAGCTTAATTGGACGTAATTTGTGTAACGAGGATCTGTGATTCTGAGAAGTTCTCGTGCGAGACGCCCAATAAATGTAACAGAGCCATCAATTTGCGGGTATGTTGGAATCGGAATCGTAAAACTTTGGTATTTGGACTGCCATTCACTGACTTTATTGTTGAGGAATGAATTGCATTCTTTTTCTACATTGAAATTCAAGATGCGTCTCATTTCTTCTTGCCATATCTTTAAACCCTTGATATTCATGTAATCTTGGATGTATTCAAAGGAACGCTTATATCCATCGATGATTTTACCCAAATCCGCTAATTTTTGTTCCAATTCAGATTGTTTTGCTTTGGAATTGAATTGAAGACCGTTATGAAGAGCGTCTGAAATGTGTTTGACTAATTCGATGCGAATTCCATCTTCGAGGAGCTCTTTAGGGTCGAGCTCAATGACACCAACCAACGTTTTTTTCATCATCAGAATTCCTTCTGTGAAAACAGAGACCTTGTACGTTAATTGAGCTACCAGAAATCTCTCATCCAATTGAGCATAATCCTTAACACGATCCTTTGCCACTTTTGATGGCAATTCTTGAATGACCTCTGTTTGCAAGGCCACAATTTTCGATAAAAGCTCAAAAATGGTCTTAGGAATTATCTGAATGACTTTCCTTACATAATTGATCAGTTCATTGCTGTAATATTGCGATACTGATACAAGATCCTCACTTTTCGCCTCGTTAATTCTCAAAAGTGGGGCATCTAAAGCGCTGCCCAATTTAAGGAACGTTGCTCTCAGTCTAATCACTAAATTAGGTTGCTTTTTAATGGCAAATTGCATTATTGGAGTAAAGTTATCGATTGACCTCCATCCATAACTCAAATCAGTTATGCATTGCAATGTGACCAGCACATCGTCCTTTATATTCAACATATGAATCATTTGATGCAGAAAATTGCGAGTTTCAAGTAAATATTGTTTGACTTGCATATTTGCTTCGAGATTGTGATATGCTTGGACATCTTCCAATGCACGAATCAGCTGAATGAGTTTTCTCCCAGATAAGTTTGGATTGGAAAAGTCCAGGTTTTCAATTTCTTTCTTGATTTCCGTGAACCAATTCATTAAACCTTCGTTTTTTTCGATTTTCATGAGAGGTTGAACGCCTGAAAATGCGACACTCAAATCCTGGATTCGTTCAACGGCTTCTTTTTTGCAGTCTGTGTAACGGCTCTCGCGCTTTGTGAGTAATTCTCGTATCATTTCCTTGACTTTGAGTTCCAATTCACTCGTATTTAGGAGTAATTCGAGGACATTGTTCGTTTTCCCACCCAAATCGGATATGATCTGGTCATATAATTGCTTGCATTTTTTATTCCCCAAATCAATGACCGTTGGATTTGTGTGAAGTAACAACCAGCGAATTGAGACATTCATTTCGCGAATTAAATTCAGGACCTTAGTCAATTTATTCATAAGAGTCTGTTCCGTTAAAATTCCTTCCTTTAAAATCGCTTTCGATTCAGTCAATAACCGATTCAGATTCTTCTCTTGTTTCATTGTAATTTCATGTACATTAGCTGAATCTGTGACATTTATTAAGGCACTTTTGGCTGCTTTGAATGGTTCCCAGGCATCAAGTAAATTTATTGTGACCCCCATGTAAATTGAAACGATCCAATTTTCAGGGAAAAATTTGTCCACAATTTCTCGCATACAAGCCGATTGTGAGTGGAGGGTTTGTGGTGAGAAGAATAAGCACACGTATAACATGGAAGCTTGATTGGCTAATGCCAAGGGTCTGTGTTCCGGTAAGGGATAGACACGAAATTGGTTGTAAATGTCATCAGATCTGAGGCGACCGATGATCATTTCAATGAAAATATGATCGAATTTTACACGTTGAAAGTATTCTTCTGGGTATGAGCCACTATAACTGATTTTTTTGGTGTTTGAAGTTGATGTTGTGATTGAATTTTCATTGGAAAATCCAGTTGACCGCATCAATTTACACACATCATCAATGTTACTGTCACCATGTGATTTTTGTGCACTGTATCGACTATAAGCCACAATAATTCGCTCACGAATAATTCCAGGGATATGCAAGTCAAGAATCAGCAGCATTGCACCATAAATGTAAAGTGACTCACACAAAAGTTGTTTCCCTTCCTCATCGGCGAGCACACTTTCGATAGTTTGTTGGATGAAAATTCCATCATTCAAATCTTGAACGTAGCTTTTCAGCTCATGAGCATAAAGCAAAATACTTTCAAATGCCAAGTAAAATCTTGTCAATATATCGATGTGTTCTCGTCTGATATCATCATCCAAATCATAGAGAGTTTGATTATTTTCAATTGCTTTATCGATCACGGCTGAGACATTGAAATAACTGAAGTCATACAGAATTTCACCGTACTTTGAAATGTCTTCCTTGGATAAGAGGCTATGAAAATAAAAATAAATTCTTTGAAAG
Organism: Culicoides sonorensis; assembly: GCA_900002565.1. Taxonomy (NCBI): domain Eukaryota; kingdom Metazoa; phylum Arthropoda; class Insecta; order Diptera; family Ceratopogonidae; genus Culicoides; species Culicoides sonorensis. Next base: position 2,702,921 of record LN483352.1, on the reverse strand, counting down.
GCTTCCTAAATTTTTTTAAAAAAGTTCTTACAAAAAAATTGATGGCACATAATCCTTTAAACGAAGTAATTCGGCAATGATTGAATTTCCAGCCGCTACAATCTGAAGTAAGGTTTGACCACACAAATTATTTTCGGCAGTGAATTCACTCATTTTAATTTAATTCGTAATTTAAATTAAAAATCCACTACATTTGAAATTTCTTATCACTTTCCTGTGTTTGTTTACAAAAATTTTATTTGAATGAAGTGCATAATTGTCATCTGTCAAATAAACGTCAAAGTAAAAATCGCAAAATCATCACCAAAAATCATCTCAATTAAATTTAGCATTAAAAGTATTGAAATTTAAAATTAAAAAATCACTTTCTCATTAAAATCTTATAAAAATGGTGCTTGAAAGTACTATGATATGTTTCGATAATTCGGATTATCAAAGGAACGGTGATTATTTTCCATCTCGTATTCATGCACAAAAGGATGGAATCAATTTGGTTTGTCACACAAAGCTTCGTTCCAATCCGGAAAATAATGTGGGTCTTCTTACATTGGCAAATACTGTGGAAGTCCTTGCAACATTGACCAGTGACGTTGGGCGGATTTTATCGAAAATGCATTTGGTTCAACCTAATGGAAATATCAATTTAGTTACGGGAGTTCGAATTGCCCATTTGGTATTGAAACATCGTCAAGGCAAAAACCATAAAATGCGTATTGTGGTCTTTGTTGGATCTCCCATCAAGGCTGACGAGCAAGAGTTAACGAAATTGGCAAAGCGTTTGAAGAAAGAGAAGGTTAACGTTGACATTGTCAATTTCGGAGATCATGAGGGAAACAATGAGTTGCTCACTAATTTGATTAACGTCTTGAATGGAAAAGATGGGACTGGATCTCATTTGATTACAGTTCCACGAGGCTCTGCATTGTCAGAAGCCTTGATTTCGTCACCAATTATTCAAGGTGAGGATGGATTAGGAGCAGCTGGAATTGGTGGAGCTGGATTTGAATTTGGTGTTGATCCAAATGAAGATCCAGAATTGGCATTGGCTTTACGTGTTTCGATGGAGGAACAACGTCAACGTCAAGAGGAGGAACAACGACGTGCACAGGCTCAATCAGCTGTTGATACAGGTGAGCCGGGTGCTGCTGGATCTAGTTCAACTCCAGCAACTGCAACAGCTGTCACTGCCGAACCTCATTCTGAGGAAGCATTATTAGAACGTGCACTTGCAATGTCAACTGAACAACCAACTGCTTCTACCGCTCGTGCAGCATCAATTCCCGATTTCTCTAATATGACTGAGGAAGAACAAATTGCATTCGCAATGCAAATGTCAATGCAGGAAGCACAAGAACCGATAACTCAACAAGCGAAAAAGGCACGAAAAGAAGAAACTCCGATGGATGTTGATGAAGATTACAATGAGGTAATTACAGATCCGGAATTCTTGCAAAGCGTTTTGGAAAATTTACCTGGTGTTGATCCACAATCTGATGCCATTAGAAATGCAGTTGGCTCATTGAATAAGGATAAAAAAGGAACTGGAGACAAAGACAAGCAACAAAAATAATTTTAAAATTTTTCTTTGTGTTCACTTTATATAATGCGATTCAATTTAATTTTTGGTATCAATACATTAAAATAGAAATTATTAATCAATTTAAGAAATTGTTTTTTTTTTCTTTTATTTGAGCAAAATCCTTAAAATTATCAGGACACAATTTGTACTATCTATGAAAATAATTCATAAGAATTTTTTGGTAATTTTAGCATTTGAGATAAAATTCAATGAAAACAGAAAAGTTTTGAGTGTGAAGTTTGCACCACACTCATGAAAATAATTCTAAATTAAATTAAAATAATAAAAAGGGAAGTGTGTTAAAATTAATATTAATTATTAATATCAATATCGTGACTTTTCCTTTGATGAATTTCATTTTGATTATCATGTATAATTGGTCTTGTTAACAAAGGTGTGCCTGCCACATCTTTCAATTCCTTCGTTTCTGAGACAATTTCTTGAAGTACGGATTCTAAATCAGACTCAGAGTCAGCTGAAGGTATCACTGTAGGTGCAATTGCTTCTTTAAGTACGTGTTCAATTTCCTCTGAAGGTCCAAGAAGTACGAGAGTTACTTTTTTGGCTTGTAATTCCTTGTATAAGCCTCCTAGGCCTCGAGCAGCAGTGAAGTCAAATTCTGTTGAAATGAAAAAATGTAAAATTTGCAAAAAAATGTCAAGAAATGTAAATTACCATGTAAATTCCGACAGTCCAACACTATTGGAATATCCCTGTGTTTTTTTGTTGCATTTAAAATTTCAATTCGAATGTATTCAGTTGCAGGAAAATAAATCAAACTGTATCTTGGTCGAATTATTAAGAATTCAATGTCAGAACTCATTGTCTGTAAACAAAAATTAAAAAAAAAATTAAAACAAAAATGAATAAATTATAGATATGTAAAAGTGATCATTACCGTGCATCGTTCAACCATTAAATTTGGCCTTGCTGCTCTATGGACTAAAAATGCCACGTCAACTGCTACTCCAGCAAGAAGTCCAATTTCAACTCCCACCAGCAAACTCAAGATAAATGTCACTGCACCTGGCAGCAATTCACGACGACTACATCGCCATAACGGTCGAATCACTTCATATTCAATCATGAAAATAACGGCTGAGATAATTACAGCACTCAATGTTGCTTTTGGTATAAATTGAAAATACGGTGTAAGAACCGAGAGAGCAAGTAAGACAAGTAAACCTGTATAAATTCCACCAATCGGTGTTCGCACACCAGACGCATGATTTACAGCACTCCTTGAAAACGATCCTGTAACTGGATATGATTGGAATAACGATCCAACTACGTTACTCAAAGAGAGTGCTACCAATTCCCGTGTTGGATCAATTCCACTTCCACCGAATGCCTTTGAAATTGCTACATTACCCAGCACTGCAATAATGGGCACAAGTACAATCGATGCACCCAATTCTGATACCATTTCAGTGAAATTCATATCAATTGTAGTTCCATTACCGTTAACGACCGTTGTTTCAAAGGGTGGCAGTTGAAAGTCGGGAATACCACTTTTGACTGTTCCTGTGAGGATGAATGGGGAACTGCCGCGTTGACTTGCCATGTAAGCCGCGAAACTCGATACAAATACGAGGAGGGCATTCCTTGCAGTTGTAAAGAGCCATAGAGCTCCACCCAGCATCCTCCGTGACTTTGAAGCATTTTCCGGGGTTTTAATGTCTTTTAATTTCCTTACAGCTAATAATATAAAAATTGATGAAAATCCTAACACGGCATCTGTGTATCTAATGTTATCGAGATTCGTAAAAACAGTATACAGTGTTGGTAGGAAACCACTACCACTTGATTTGGCTGTGATGCCTAAAAGAGATTTGAGTTGAGAGCATCCAATTATGATGGCGGTAGCTGATGTGAATCCAGCAATCACTGCAATAGAGAGTAAGTCAACGAGAGATCCTAGTCGTAAAAGAGCCATGATTAGCTCGACAATGCCTCCAAGGAAACATAAGAGAATAGCTAAATGTGGTCCAGACGCTCCTCCAAGGGAAGTGTGACGACTTGTCATTAACGAGAGAAGTGCAGTAGGACCGATATTCACTTCAGGACATCCTCCCAAGCAAGCATACACCATTCCACCAATAAAAGAGCTGTAAAGTCCGTATTGCGGTGGAAGTCCTGCTAATGTTGCATATGCAAGTCCTTGAGGTAGCAGAGTAAGACCGACTGTTATTCCAGCAATTAGATCACTGACAGCATATTCGACATTGTATCCACGAAGCCATCGAGCTCCTGGAATTACTTTTTCGACGTGTGACAATCCCATTATTGATCAAATCACCTGTAATGAGAAAAATCTAAGTCACGCTTTTACACCATAAAACTTATTTTTTTGTACTGGTGTCACAACATTTGCTTACCTGAGTGTGAAAATGAATATATTGCACCAGTTTCTTACTTAAAATTACAATTATGACTCACAAATTTCAGTATTTAAACAGCTGTATCAAAAAAAAAAATAATTGCTAATTTAAAATTGATGTCTATCTTCGATCAATCTCGTACAACGACTGATAAAAATATGATCTTAAATGTATTTATCTCTGTCAATTTGAATATCAATTGAGAGTGGTATGAATTTGATTCGATAACAATCATAAACGTACAATTTGCATCATATTATTAAGTTTTTAATTTTTTTTTGTCACTTTGAGTGTTGAATGAACTTTAACAATTTATTAAAATGTGTGGAATTGAAGGTTTTTGTTATAAAATTGTTCTGAAAAGAAATATAAAATGATGTTGACACGATTTTTTAATGAATGAATGGAGAATTTGATAAACTTTCATCTACTACACAGTTCAAATTTCTGAATTAAATTGGAGAAATTGAATTTTTCTGTATGATGTTTGTGTGTTGAGATACAATGAAAAAAAACCGGATATTTGTATAATTTAAAGTTTTTTAGCATAAACAAATTTTTATTGAACCTTTAATAACATTTAATTTTCTCATTGTTTTTTTCAGCTCTGGTGAGTCTCCGATTGACGTAAATATTTTTTTTTGATTCCAGTTTTGTTTGTATTTGGAAAATTTTTCATCTATTTAAGGAATAAATTACATGGTTCAAAATTTGTGTATTAAAATGAAATTACCTTGATTGACTTATTGTGTTGGGATTTTTCCTTAATAAAATATTGTGCTTAATTGATTTCACCTTCACTTATTTTTTTTTACAATGAGATAAATTTTTCTTTTATCGCAATAAACATTTCATCTTATTTCCATTTTTCATGTTTTTCTCGATTAAGTTCTAATTTTCATTGGATGATTAAATTATTTTGAATGGATTTTCATTTGTTTCAATTCAAGCGATTTTTGATTAATTTTTCGCTTATTGATTAGGTAATTTTTTTGATTAATTTACTTTTTGTTGATTTTTTTGCAACTTAAAGTTTTTTTTGATCAACAATATGGTTGTAAACAAACTTCTGTTTTTGTTATGACAGTTTTGAGGTTGATACCTAGATTTTGGATTTTTAAAGATAAAATGTAACAGTAATCGCGTGGGAAGCAGCTCAAATTTGTGCCTTAACATATTCAAATGTATTACCCTCAGATAATTTTTTACTTTTAAGGTTATTTAAGTGAAAAAATTTCCCACCATCATTTTACTAATTTTCTAAAAAAATCTCTTAATCATATTTTCAAATCAATACCGTTAGGATGATATCAGATTTTTAAAGCAATCCCTACAAGAAAGAAAACCCACTTAGACCTAGAAATACTGTACATGGCTGATCATTTATCATATGTCAAATGAATATCCATTACTCATGAGGCAACTTAGTCGAAAATTGAAATAAGAAGCCCACTAAAGTTAAGGCCTGTGACTACACCAGAATGATGATTGAAAAGGATTGCGTTTAAGCATGTTAACTAATCTAGATCCGATCTAGAAATTATATCATGATCTGATCTATTTTAACAATAAGATCAGATCGTTCATGATCTTATCTTCATCTAAATCATTTGGAAAATTTCAAAATTACAATATTTGATTTTAAATCATCGTATTTCGAACCTATATTAAGCCTTAGATTTGCTCTTCATACCATCAAATTCCTTCGAAGATTAAGACATAGAAAATGATTTTTGTTAATAATTTTTCTTGCATGGTGTTAAAATACACTTTAGAAAATTTTTCAAGATCGTATTCTTCGACTGGTAAATTTGATTTCTCCATTATATTAACTTTTACACGCAAAAAAAATAAAACTTAAAGAAATTATTAGCTGAGAGATCTTCTTTTAGTCTGCTCTGCCAGGCCAAACTACATTTTATACTATTTTGACGCCTTCATCAAATATCAAATGTATTATCGACAGCTGAAAACTTTAATAGATTTAGAACAGTCTAGATTACTGGAAGTTGTTTCTTTTTAGCCGAATATTTTGCACGTCAAGGTAGAGAAATTTGTTAGGCTTAAACTGAAAAAAAAATCTTACTGTCGTGCATAATTGAATTAGTGCTCTCATTGGGTTTCCACTTCTTAAAACAACGTATAGTTGCCTGATCGTAAGCACTGCCAGGATCCATTTCAGGAACTGTACTCCAATAAATTGGTTCACATGTTTGCCTTAAATTAAAATATATTGTATAAAAGTTACAGTAAGTCAGTCAAACTTATATACTAAAAAAACAACATACCATTGAGAATGATACTCAAAGCTTCTATTCTTTCGTTCTTGTTTTCCATAAGACTATCGGTCAAATTCACTTTTTCTTCAAATGGTCAACGGCTAAAAAATTATAAATTAAATTTAATTATTTCATACGAGCTTATGCTGCAATTATTAATTGGAACCATTTACGAAATATTCACATGGTCATTTCTGGCTCATTCAGGCAGTCAAACAACCATGCCCTCGTATTAAACTTGAAAGTTCTTCAACCACAAATGAAAGAAGCAATCTGATATTAATCTTTAAGAAAAATACAGTTTATATATCGAAAAAGTCACAAATTTTAGCTACAAAAATCTTTGAGCAAAATATCAATACGATTTTTATCCATTCACTCTGACATAATTTTGACATTTAATACCGTTACCTTATTGTGAAAAATATCAGCACAACCTTAAATTTTACACCACACGCTGATACAAAGTGTCTCCACAAAAAAAGTTGATTGTTTATGTGCTGTGTTAACTTCTTTTTTTATGTGAAAATTTTTCAATGTGCAAAACAAACATTAAAGAAAAATATCTAGTCTCAATAAAATTAATCAAAATATCATTAATTCACAACTCAACTAAGTAAATAGTTGTTTTAATAAGGTAAATTTGTGCAGTGCAACCCAAAGATAAAATTATCCAAAAAAAATTATCTGTGATTGCCCAAAAAGAAAATTCAAATTTAGAATAGAAAGTTCTTTGGATACCATTTTGCCAGTCAATAATTAAAATAAATAGAAATAATTTTAAAAAAACTGTTCATGAAAAGCAAATTAAATTTAAAATTTCGTAACAAAACTAATTGGAAAATTATATTTTACGATACAATTAGAAGAAGAAGAAGACGAATGAGTAAGAGAAGAAAAATTTATGTAGTTCCAATCAGAGCACAAAAAATACCTATGATTGGTGTGTATTTATTAGCAAGTTAACTCAATACGATATGGTGCAGTTTTGTTATTATCATTTTTTTTAGTAAATGTATGTTAATAATGTGTGATGTACATATAAAAGTTTTTTTTTTATATTTTCGAATCAAATCAATTCTTTCTTGAATGCATCCATAACACGCAAAGTGCTATCATTTTAGTTTAGATTTATCGCTGTACTTGCAAAGTCAAGTCTGTCTTATTTCTTGTTTTTATATGGAATTGAATGACTGTGAGTCGGATTATCAATAAATTTTATGTTAATAGGTAACTAAAAAAGCAATATATAGAAAAATGATATATAAAAAAAATGTCAGGTAGATTAATAATAATAATAAAAGTTGTAGTAAAGTGGCAAATAAAGAAGTGTGGGCGACAGATATTTTTTTTTGTTACAAGTTGAATGTTGATCAAATTTGAATTGTAATAATATTTTATTTTTATTTGCAGATCATCTGTTGAATTTAAGAATAAGAAGAAAAATGGCTCCTACAAGATTAGTGTTACATGAAGAAGATGTAATTCGCCTGGTCTTGGAATTTTTCAATAATCGCGAATTATATATAAGTCAGTTATCACTGGAGCGTGAAACCGGTAAGATATGAAGATGATAAAAGTACAGTAAATGTGTACTGTGCCTTAAAATACATTTTTTTACCATGATCTAACATTGATTTTAATTTTAGGCGTAATAAATGGAAAATATTCAGATGACGTTTTATTTTTAAGACAGCTGGTGCTTGATGGACAATGGGATGACACCCTAGAATTCATTCAACCTCTCGAAGCATTACAAAATTTTAATATGCGACATTTCAAATACACAATTTTGAGACACAAATACATTGAATTACTTTGCATCAAATCTGAAGCGAATTTCGGTAATGGACCTTCATTGAATTCCGTGGAAGTTGCTGTGGAGGAGGTTGTGCAAGTATTAGCTGACTTGGAAAAACTTGCACCATCAAAGGAAGAATATTCACAGCTATGTTTATTACTTACATTACCACGTCTAGTCGATCACTTGCACTACAAGGACTGGAATCCAAGTAAAGCTAGAGTGGAGTGTTTTAAGGAAATCTTTCCATTAGTCGAAAAATTCTTGCCTGGTGATAAGACAAAAGATACGGGACCTGGTGCCGCTAAAAATGATCGTCTCATTCAATTAGCAATCAAAGGTCTTTTATATGAGTCATGTGTTAACTATTGCCAACTTAAAGCAACAAAATCCGATACACCATCACATGACATTGATTTTTCCAAGTTACTTGATACACATTCTCAGGGGTTTAGTGATTCAGATTTATCGTTACTCAGTTGGATTCAGTCAATACCGGCTGATGTGTTTTCCATTCCATTTGAACAAAAGTCCTTAAATGTGGATGTTGAAAGACTAGACAAGCCCACATTGGAAACAAGTTGGACAGAGCATATGCTAATTACACCAATCAAACCCAAAACATTTCCTCATTCAGTGATGCCTTTTACAAGACCCAAATCAGCTGCAGATATTATGACACGATCTCTCTTACCCTCACTCGATGCAGTCGCAGTTGCTGCAAATTTAAAGACAATTCACGAAAATGCAGTAATGTCACGTTCAAGTTTTCCTAGTTTCCATTTAAATGATAAGAATAAGCCAGCAACAGGTGCTAATAATACAAGTACGAGTATGACAAGTGGTCGTATGATGACCTCAAGTGTAGATCGGCTGTTTGAAAATGAGGGTGATGTTTTTATAAGTAATCATTTTATTGATTTCCAAGCACTACCTTGCATACATGAAACAAATCCGAGTACCGGTAAAGTTGTTGATATCAATGCAACGGGTGCCAGTAAAACAACAGAAATTGTGTTGGAAGGTGAAAATGAACGTGATAGTCCAATTACATCAACAGCTAAAAGTTCTCGTCGTGATTCGTTAAATGAAAAAATATATCTTAGTACTAATGAGCCGCCACCGGTTCTCAGGAATGAACCTATTCCAGTAATGCAACAAAGATTACCGTAAGTCATCAATCAAAATATTATAATACAAAATTTTTTTTAATTTAATTTTTTTACAGTCCACAACAAACTGTTGTGAATAATGGTCAAATCAATGGCAATGGCTCTGGTGGTGGTGAGCTTTTCGAGAAATTTCAAAAGCAAAAACAAACAGTCGTAGTCGAAGTCAACAAAAATCGACCTGTTAGTACTGCATCGTCAACCCCTTCAAGCGCCCAACAACAACAAAGTAATAACCTTTATCAACAGCAACAAAACCAACAACATCCAGGTGATCAAAGAATGCCACAGCAACACCTAATGGAATCAAAATCTAATCAAAATAGTGCACCCAATTCTCAAGATGTAAGTAAAAAATTTCTTAAATTCAATTTAAATGAAAATTTCGATAAACTCATCACTACTCATACTTTGCATTCCATTTAACAACTTAATACATAAAAGCAAATCGAGATTTTGTTTCACTTGACTAAATTTGATGTATGATATTAAAAGAAATATATAAAATCAAGAGCATTACCGTTCGTTGTCTTCACATATGTGAGCCAGGTAAACGTACTTGCCATGCATGCATTGTGCTTGATCATGATGCATAAAAAAATGATCATTGGTGGAAAAGTATTTATTATCAGATTAGATTGTGAATTAAATTACATTTTCCGGATGAAATTTGATTGGAAATAATTTTAAATTATGTGTGTGAGTGTTATTTTCATTGCCATGTCGAACAACCTCGACATATAAGTTAGGGGAAAAAGTGCTAGTATTGCTTATGTCGTGACATGTCGTCGGTCCGTCTGTGTCAAAAAGTAATATTTTGTCCTAAATGGTTGACTTATCTTAAGAGATCGACTTGTTTTATTTAATAGCTTTAATATTTTTCGTTGAAAGGCTAAGAAACTTGATCAACTTCCAAACACATGGGATACAAGATCCATTAAGCTCGATGGAGGCCATTCATTATACAAACGTGACATTAGCGTTGATATTGCCGAGTTGACAGTTGTTGATATTATTGGACATGCGGTCAAACGCTGTTATGAAAATGTTGGGACTGACAGAATACTTAAGACAAAAACATTTTACCAACAATTGTTTGCATGAACGAACCCTGTGAGCGCTTCTGCAATTTAGCTGCCGATAAAAATCAGTTGGATTCAAAAACGAGCACAATCGAAATGATTTGTATCTTGTCAAGGTTACAAATTTCATTTGAATTGAAGTCACCTCAAAATTTCATCTCACATAGGCTATAGCGCCATCTGTTGATAACGAATAAAAACGCTAAATTCCATGAAAAGACATTTAAAAGACAAAATTGACTAAATTTAAAAAGAAAACCTCCATTCAAATATAAGTCGGATCAGTTCCTGCATAATTATGCATATTTATTTTTTATTTATTTAATATTTTGTATGATTTGTTTTTTTTTCAATATTTTCAAATCAACAAAGATACATTTGATTAACAAGTAATTTTTTTATTTAATGATATTATTATTAAAAGATAAACACAAAGAGTTTTGCTGTGAATTCATATGTGGGGGCGCAAAAATTAATCGTGAATATAAAAAAAATGTAACAATTTGTGCAATTATCTTATATTTTTTTTAATAAGTTGGTGTAAAATGTTGCTTTCTAACAAATATTTATAAATAATTCCGCGTTTTTCTAACAATTTTAATTGAGATTTCAATTTTATTTACAATTATTATGCAAATTTTTATAATTTTTTTTCTTCTCAGTATTATAATTTTTAAATTTAATTTATTTGATTAAATTAAACAAATAATAATTTAAAAACTTGTTACTTTTATTAATATTCAAAGGAATTTCTTATCAATTGTATGTAATTGATTTCAAATGTAATCAAATATCAAAAACATTTCCTATTGAATTTGCTTCTTATTTCCTTTTCCGAAATCATTCAAAGTAATGAGTGTAAGTTTCAATTCAAGAATTTGAATGTATGACGACAAAATGCAAATGAAAGTCGTAAGGTGATGATGATTCACTGAAGTTTAAATAAAAATTACGTTAGCTACACAAATATTCCTCTCTCGTAAGTGACTGTCTGGGTATCGATACACAATTAAAATAATAATAATAAGAAGAAAAAAAAACGAGTAATATTTAGAAAATACATTGAAGTATCGTATTTTCTCACTTACGATGACTCAATATCTGTATGGAAGAAGTTACGATTTGAATTAGATGCTGCTGTTGGCAACGAGAAACTTATTTCAAGTCTTTGTACTTTGAATTTAGTCTTAAAAAAAATCTCAATCACTTGAAAGCCTGGAAACTACTGGAAAGAAATCAAAAGCCATCCTAGATGAATGTTTGTCAATTGTCACTACAATCAAATCCGTTGTCGGGCTCCCAACAGCCCGAAAGTGACTTTAAATTCAAAAAAAAGATGGAAAAAATCTGGGACCAATCAGGCATTATCAAGCACAAAGAGAAGGCACGGCAATATATTATACAGATAGAAAGATTGTCAGAAGGGTTTACCCACCTAAGTCACATATTGTAGGGCTCTTTGTGAGTTGTCATATAGTGAGGCACACCAAGCTCATCATTCAGTCTATCTTCGCATTTAAGAGTGAATCAATCATGGAATGTCAAGGCTAGGAATGTCAAGACTCATCAGATCAGATCAGATCAGATTTCTAGGGTGGTCTCAGAAGAGAAACAGTACTCAGACCTACAGACGGGTCCATTGTGCATACCCATTATCATCATATCTAATGAGAAAGGAACCAAATCTAGAGAAACAACTAAAAGAAAAAAGTCCACTAGATCTGGTTCAGTTCAGGAAAGTGACCACACCTTCTCAGAAAGCTAAGCAAGGCAGACACCTTCACTTTTGTAATGGAATCAACACTGGGAAACTACTTACCCAGCGTGATTCCACGCAGTCTGGTATACTTTGGACATGCACAAAGCAGATGAGCAGCAGTCTCCTCTTGTTCAGAGCAGCATTTGCACATTGGATCTCTTGAGTCAAAATGACTGAGGTGATAGTCTAGAGTACAGTGACCAGCGAACATACTAACCACAACTCTGAGCTCAGTACGGTTCAATCTGATCAATTATCTAGATAAACCGGAACGGGTTCCTTGATAAAGAGGCGAGTCTGCCTAAGGGTGCCCCCTGATTGGACCACCATTCCCTAACCTCTTTATCTTTCCTGTAAGAATTCATGCAGGTCAGAGAAAAAAGCAGAACCGGTTCTGGTGAATAACTCATACTTGCACCTCCACGTCGATGCTTGGGAGAAACTCGTTCGCTGTTGCTACAACTATACCCATAATTCTCATCTTGTTAAACGGCTATACAACCAGTTGATACGATACAAGTTGACCAAAAAGGACTTCAAAGCCCCTAAAATCTGAAACAAGCCTCAGACGCGGTGGCCATATAGGTATTCTAGCAATTGAGAGTTCAAGTTCACGTCTGGTCATCATACGATTGATCAACTGAAGAAATTAAACAGTAAAAATTCTTTACAATCGAATCAAATCAGATTTCAACTCCAATAAACATAAACACAAAAATGGACATATATGGTGCATAAACAAGTTAACCTTGGTAATTCATATGATACAATAACTATTTAACCATTTCCATACTTCGCTCGTATAATTCACATCACTTTTCTTCTCTCTTTTGTTTTGTTTATTTATTTAAATTTTTTTTTTTAATTCTTTTTCTATACATAAATGTCTCCATCACTCATTCATAGACGGAAAATTTGTTATGATGGACTTTTTTGTTTGTTGTACAGCAATTTTATTCAACGTATCAATGATATGACTGAGCTTTTGAATGATGCTGTTTTTATTATTAACTCAATTTGATCAGTTGTTGTTTGATTGTCGCGGTGTTGACACGCATTTTTATTTGAACAGTGCGAAAAATTTAAGGAAAATTATTGAATTAAATTTGATTGAATTCATAAAAAAATTATTATTATAAAAAAAGGAAGAAATTTATAGTTGTCTTAAATTGAATATAAAATTACAAATAATTTTTATTAAGAGGATTATAATTGCTATTGAAATTAAAACAAAAAAATATAGAATAAAAACAAAAGATTTTCACACCCAAAATAATTGAATAAAAAATAAGTGACGAACACGTTTCATTGAAAATGCCTCGAAATCGAGCTCACTTGGAAACCCAAGTACGTCAAATAAATCAGATGTTTGGCGGCACGCGTCCCATTATTGAAATAACAAAACCCTGCAATTTACATAATCGTAAAGGCAGCATTGACATAGTTCACAAAGTGTCTAAACGCAATTCAATTGATTCAGAGTTTTGCGGGACAGATCGTTTGAATACCGTTCAACGACGTGCCAAGAGTGTCGATCATACTGCATTGCGGCAAAACATGCATCGAAATTCAACGTCAACCAATGATTTGTTTTCAGGAAAATACATTGATGTGACAAAACGTAATAGTTTGAATAGTGTTTTTGGTCGGTCGTATGATAAGGATTTGCGACGCAAAAGTTACTTTGAGGGAATGGAACATCCAGCCGATTTTCCCTCAATGTTACGAAATTTTCAAGCTCTATCAACGTCAAAGACAAAATTGAATGATCATAGTCATAGTAATGGAAAATTGAATCATGATACAAATAATAATAATACACGGTTAAGTGTCACACCCGAGAAAACGAGTTTCCTTGATACAGAAAATTATTTGAGGAAACCGAAACGGCTTTCATTTGATGTGAATATCATTGAAAATAATAATAATACAAATCATCTATCAACACCAATTACAACAAAAAATCGAAAATTGTCTTGTTCATCATCGGACTCCTTGGAGTGCTTGCGCTCACCAACAAGACGACATTCAAGTTACAGCAGCATCTTTCACACACACACACCAAAGCCCCATTATTTTGACAGTGCCGATATTGAAGAAGAGGTAAGAATGAATGAAACTATTGTTAAAGTGGACACAATTCCATTTAAAGTGATACAAAAACTTTCTCATGACCAAAAATATCAATTATTTATTTTTGTTTTTGCATTTAAATGAAACTGTTTGGGTGTTTTGTTTGTCTCGAATTTCCTAGTTCAAAGACCTTCCTTAACCATTCTTAAGATTATTTTTGTTAATTCATACAAAAAAAAAAAAAATATTAAAATTATTTTTGAAGTACTTGAGACTGAGACACTTTTTATTTATATATTTTTTTTGAAGTAAAAAGAAATGCTTAAAAAAATATTCGTAATCTCATCAAATTCACATCAATCACGTTGAATTTTAACAACAATAACTTAAAAAACCACGATTTAATTTAATTTTTTGAAATTTAACACTAATTTTGTTTACTTAACAATTCTATAAATATTATGAATTAAATTCTCTTAATCTGGTGGTTTAGCATTCCCTGAAACAGTAAATCAAGTAACTTTTGTTTGGATAAGAGACACAAACCACGCATTTAATTTAACAACGAATTGGACGACATTTAATGATCTAGACGGATTTTGATGATAAGAAAATGAATGTTTAAATTTTTGACAAAATGTTAATTTGTATACCAAATGTTGGGTTTGATTTTAAGTTAAGTGTTGTGATTTTTTGACCGAATTTACAACGGTTCATATTCGGAAGTTGTCAATCAACTTACTACTGAGCTCCAATATATGTATAAATCTGAGAAACTTTCTGAGTCTCAAATCATTGGATGACTTCCAAGCTCCAATTGAGGTCTGAATCTGAAAGCCTTCTGATTCTCAAATTGTTTGCATAACTTCCCAGCTCTCATGGAGGTCTAAATCGGAAAAACTTTTTGAGCCTCAAATCATTGGATGACTTCCAAGCTCCAATTGAGGTCTGAGAAACCTTCTGAGTCTCAAATTGTTTGCATAACTTCCCAGCTCTCATTGAGGTCTAAATCGGAGAAACTTTTTGAGCCTCAGGTAATTGAATGACTCCCGAGCTCCAATTGAGGTCTGAATCTGAAAGCCTTCTGATTCTCAAATTGTTTGCATAACTTCCCAGCTCTCATTGAGGTGTAAATCGGAGAAACTTTTTGAGCCTCAGGTAATTGAATGACTTCCAAGCTCCAATTGAGGTCTGAGAAACCTTCTGAGTCTCAAATTGTTTGCATAACTTCCCAGCTCTCATTGAGGTCTAAATCGGAGAAACTTTTTGAGCCTCAAATCATTGGATGACTTCCGAGCTCTAATTGAGGTCTAAATCTGAGAAACCTTCTGAGTCTCAAATTGTTTGAATAACTTCCGAGCTCTAATTGAGGTCTTAATCTGAGAAAACTTCTTGGTATGGAAAATTTAAACAAAAAATTAACATTCATTGAGACTCAAATAATTTTAATTGTAAATTCTCTCAAAAACTCACATCAAATTGAATCATTTAAATTTGGTCTCCTCAAATTTTAATCTCTCTTAATAGGTTTTGTTTTTATTATTTTTAATTATCTTTCCACACTTAAAAATCTTGATCATTAAAAAATTTCTCATATCACATCAAATAAGGAACTTGACCAATATATGGCAAAATTATATTAATTTCAATTCAATTAAAAAACAGAAGAAGACCAGATCACTACTAAAAACAAACATCTTTGAATCGAAATTTGCCATTTTAATATGGTCAAAAATTAGGGTCACCATTGATTTTATCTTCTTGAAAATGAGGAGAGGAATCTTGTTTTTTATTACTTCGTTAATAAATAAATTCGTGATATATCATCGTTTAATCGATTGAGTGGGTGTTTATTACGTTTCAACGGACAACACATTCTAGATTTTTTGTTTCAAATTAATTTTTTTTTAATACGAGGCGTAATTTTATATGAGAAAAAAAAATTATAACTAAAATTGAACAAAAATTAACAAAGTCATTGATCTAAAGAGTGTTCTTACTTGAATTTAATTGATTAAGTACTCTCTGGAATGCAATTTAAAGCCAATTTAAAGTCAATAAAAGTTGTGAAAGAATGTGACAATGTCAAAATATTTGTCTGGATCAAAAAAATTCATCGCAACAATGTCACAATGGAACAAAATTATCATAAGTAGACACAAATATGTCAATCTCATGTCAGAGCAGGTGCCGTCTCCAATTATGGATTCATCTGAATTAATTAGTACCTATTTTATTTTAAATACATCACACAACAATAATGATCTGGAAAAAATAATGCGTATTTAAATGATTTTTTTAAATGGAAAAACAAAAAAAAAATGATGAAAAAAAATCATCTATCACCTTCAAATGTTCCTTTTTTAATAAAAAAAATAAATAATAACAATTATTGCCATTATTATTATTATTAAATATCGAAGTTGTGTATCAACTTTGACACCCACATCCAGTTATTTTTTTGTATTTACATGAAATATTAATTAAAAAATTGGAATTGGAATTTAAATCAAATTATATTGAAAAAAAAATAAAAATAAAATAATAAATTTCAATCGAAGCGAGAGGAGAATGGAATCATTCATATTGAGATTAAATATAAATTAATTAATTTATAAAAAAGCGAATGCAATAAAATTTTATTGTCCACCCCATTTATGATCGCCTCCAGTTCAATTTTTAATTGAAATGATGCAGATTTTGTGATATAATTAAGATTAATTACTTACTTTTGAGTTCTGTTACTGATATGTGCTTATAATTTGCATCATTTGAAATGGATAGTGGAAATTTGTAATACAAAGTGCATTTTGAGGATTTTTTTGGGAAATTCTCTGACAATGCACGTTTCCTGCCCAAAATTTTACTTAGAATACATAAAAAATCCTCTTGGGATTTTTAGGAGGGCTGAGTGAAACCTGAGGGCGACTAAAACTGATAACAGTATAAATTGTGGGACTCACGTGGTTAGACCATAGATCAAAAGCGCTTACTAAGGAAGTTTGGTGGAAAAGTTTGTCTATCCTTAGAGTTTGAGATTCTTCGTCTCAATGACTCCTAAACATTTTTAGAAAAAAAATTCATAATAAAAATTACCAGAAAATTAATTACCCATCAAAATCAAACAACTTCAAAAATTCTACAAAAAATAACATGGCAACTTATTTGGCGCCAAATTCATTTAACGATTTAACAGTTACACGGTAATTTTTCTGTTACTATATAAGTTTATTTACAAACACACAAAATATTACCATAATCATCCACGTTTATTTGATGCCTGTTGTTTTTATTAGTAGAATATTTAAATTATGAAACACCTCACTCATAAGTCATAATCTGATTACGACATTAGAATTTAAAAGACTAATAAAGTGCAAATTTTATGTGCAAATGTGTTAATTCAATAAGGGTTCGTGATTTGAATTAATATTTTTAAGTGAGATAATTAGAGTGGGACAGTAATTGAAAGATTTTACTTAACTAGGCTTTGAATAGAATACAATAGAATAGAAATTCATATCGATGTTTCATTTCTATAGAAATAGATACGGAAATTTCAGAATTTTGTATACTGTTGCGCGTAGATGCCTCATATTTAGGCACCTAAGACCTAAAAAAAGGCATCTGATGCATAAAATAGGCATCCATATAAAACCTATAGAATGTGTAAAGCGATTTTTTTGAAATGGATGCCTAATTTTTAGGTATTGAGTGCCTAAATCTTCGGCATTGACGCGCAATAGGGTATGTGAAATTTCCAAATGTCAAAATGAATTCTAGAATTATCACACTTTTTGTTAGATCCCACCCTACATTTTCCTAGAATTTTCATAAAATGGACAAAAGCGGCTTTACGGTCTTATAAGGTCCTTAAATTGATATTGAAGGAATCTTTTGAGATCCAATAAACCATTGCAGATTATCAGTTACCCGAATCAGTGGAGGCGCCTAGTTCGTTACTTAACTGTTTTCTGCAATTAAATGAAAGCAAAACGCTATTCAACAGAAATGCAATCACAATGAAAATGCGCTTTCTTCCGACATTTCATAATTAAATTTTCATAATATGAGTTAATTTGTATCATTTATATCATGTTTAATGTAGCGACGTGCTGTGATTAAGTAGTTGGATATCGTGTTAAATGTGTTTTTAATCGTTATGAACATCTTTATTAGTTTTTGATGTAAAATTCAGTTCAGTGAATGAATTTCATGACAAAGTGACTCAAATAATCTTGAAATTGGAAATCACGTGTTGATTTAAAGAATCCTAATCTATCTTTTGGACAATTGCACTGTAAGTTGAAAATGACCCGCATACCTCCCGCAGTGCGACACGCAGACTTAACATATGACCACTGTACTCAAATTTTTTTTCAAGATCACCAAGAATCATTTTAGAGCCATGTAAGCGCTAAGCAAAGAACTTCGTTGTTAAAGCGAATCATCCAGCATTGTGAGGAATTTTCAACGTAAAAGACAAAAACATTTCTTCAAAAACAAACCGAAGTAACCGATCAATCCATATAAGTCCCTTAATTTAACAGAAGTAATCGATTTAAAAAACAGATGTTTTGTACTTGAATCAATGTGACACATTCTGAATATTGAATATTATTGTTTATTGAACATTCAAGAACTTTTATTTATTTTTTTTTAAATTCAATACAAAAAAAATAAACAATATTTTCCGTGATTTATCGTAATTGTAATAAATAAAGACACCTTATGTGATATAAAAGGTGTGATCTGCTCATTCATAATCAATTTAAGTAAAAAATTATTATTATTATTGGTCATCTTCAAACAATTTGTCTCATCATTAAATTTATTATTGATTCTTATTGTCAACTGGATATAGAATAATACAAAAATAAGAACTAGAATCAGATCAAATACAATGAAAATGAGTCATCTTCAATTCAATTAATGATGAAATGAGAAAAAAATTCAATAAACCACCTGCTCAATTTTTCCCTTTTCGGTTACAATTCAATTTAATTTAACTGAATTCGAATTATTGTAATTTATTGTTCCTTTTATCATTATTTGCAATGCAATTTTGATGTAAAATGAATGAAAATTTACATCACAAACCGGGCATAAGCATTTTTGTAGATTTTCCAATTAAGTAAGAATATCAATTACAATTAAATTGCAAGCAGGCAAACAGAAAAAAATGTACTTGATCTTGAATTGAAACTTTAATCATATATATCGGGTACTTGTTTTCCATATAAGGGAATCGTAAATGATGTAAATCGTTTTAAAGGTTAAATTAAAAAAAAAAACAAATTGAAGTGATTTCATTACAATTGTTGAGTGATCACATACCTTATTGTAACAATTGAAAGGTATGTTTGGATATAAATTTAAAATTATTAATAAAAAAAAATGCATTTAAATATGTCAAGGATATGTTTTTGATAGAATTTTTATTATTATTATTATGGGTTATGATTTGATATTGTTGCGGTATTGTGGATTATTTGCGTGAATTAAATGGCATTAAAAATACAATAAAAAAAATTCAAACAAAAACAGTAGGGTCGTGATACACCTTATCGCGATCCATTTTAATATATTTGCGAGATTTTCGATGAATTTTGCGCCTTTTTTAAAGGACTCACTTAAAAAAGAGAAGTTTTTTAAAATTTTAAGGTTCTTAAAAAAATGCCAATTGCCAATGCTCGATTGCTTTAAATAGGACCACGTTTAAGAGCAGATTGGCATTTACTTTCGGATCTGGCATTGGTCGTCTTCACTACGATGATCCATTCACAAATAATCACCGGATGGCAGAGACACGACAGACAAATTGACTGTAATAAAGCATTTTTCTATCTAAAAACCTAAAACCTAAGCATTTTTTTTGTGGCTTGTTTCAAAATGAATTTTAAAAACTGCTTTAAACAATCAAAAGTTTTAAATCAGCAATTTTTGAGATCGATAAAACAGCTAGGTTTTGTTTTGACCCCAGGAGTTAGAAATCTGAGTTAAAAATTTCGAACTGTTAAATTTCTTGAATTTTTTTACAATGTTCAGTCATTTTGATTTTCGCAAAATCCCATATTTTTAAATTTCAGTAAATTTTTTCCGGATTCTTAGCTAATTTAACGTTCTAAATTCAGTTTTCAATGAAGTCTGTCTTCAGAAATCCAAATTTTTTTCTGGATATAGCTAAAATTTCAATAAATATAAAAATAACAACGATAGGTAACGGAAGCTGGTAGCAAGACCCTATTTGACGTTTTCAAAGAAAATCGATCTGAATTGAACATGACAAGTCGTTCATAGGATTAAAAATTAAAATCAGAATAGAAATAAAATTTATTAAACAAAACAAATTTAAATTTATTACAAAAATTTTCACATTTCAAAGGTAATTCAATATTTTTCGTGAAAGATTTTCCAAATTTTCAAATCTCTTGTCCATGTCTTGTAATTTTCCTTCAACGTTTTTCTTATGCTCCATTTTATTTTGACTTCTTCTCTCAATATCGATACTCAATTTCACCAATTTCCTTTCAATCTCCTTCTTATTATCCACCAATTTGTTCAAATTTTCATCCATCAATGACTTTTCCTTCCTGTTATTCGACGCCATCCATTCAATATCGCCATTACATCCATAATTTCCAAAAATTCTCCTCTGTTTATAGTACCGAACTTTATATGAAACTGGAAATTTGTAATCAATTGACCTTGAATCAAGTAACTTATAAATCGGGACAAGTCTCCTGCATGAAATTTCATTATCATCCAAATACAAAAGAGTCAAGTTAGGTAAAAACTGTACAATTTTTTCAGCATCAAAGTCAGCCAGGTCATTTGATTCCAGGTAAATCTGTTCCAATTTATTGTTATATTTCACTAGATCAGAAGCGAAATGTGTCAAATTATTATTTGCGATATTGATGAAAATCAAATCAGGTAAACTTGAGAACAAATTTTTAGGCAATTCAATTATGCGATTATTCGTTAAATATAAAATTTGAATGTTTCTTGTGAACAGAAATGTATTAGCTGGAATTTGTTTAATTTTATTGCTGTTTAGATAGACGATTTCCAAGCCTCTACAATTCGCTAACGCATCTTCTTGTATGATTTCCACTCCCTGACCTTGCATTATCAGGGTTTCGATGTAAGGAAATATGTCGCAAATGTCTTTTGTTAACACTGGGAGTGTGCACTGTCTGAATGACAGTTGACGGACAATTGATGCATTTTCAGATGTTGGTTGCCAATCAAAGTCGGTTAGGGTTCGTTTAATTCCAGTGAAGGTGCAGGTTGTTCTTGTGAGCTCACATTTATGAACTGGTTTGTTAAAGGATTGGACGAATTTTGCATTTGAAGTGACAAAAAATGTGAGAAATAAAAAAATATTGAATTTCATTTTATTTCACTTAGTGAAATGTTGATTTTGCAAAACTTGGTAATGAACTGAATGAATTTTGGGAATTTTGAAGTTGAATAATATTGATTAAATGTTTCAATTATCAGGAAGATAAAAAATTCAATGAAGATATTTAATGCAGGTTTTTAAGGCATTCCCCTTCGATTTGAAAAAATGCGATTATTAAGAGCGTTTATGGCATCCGTCCAGGCGAAAATGCGTGAAATTTCTCGAGTCCCCAAAAATTTAAATAATCGCAGAATTTTCAAATATTGAAAAATCTCGAAATTAAATTAATTTAATTTTATAATAAAATCGTGATAAATTTAAAAATCGCGCGAGTGTCCAAATCTACAGAAATTTTCTAAAATCGGTAAATTTTGCTGAATTTTCGAGACATTTTTTAACGGAAATTTCCAAATATCGAGAAATTTTTATAAATTCTCGGACATTCTCGTAAACCGTTAATAATCTCAAATTGGCTGTTTTTACAAAATATAATAAAATTTTTTCAAAATCGTCAATTTTCCAAAATGGCCGAATTTTATGTATAGAAAAGCGCTCGTGCATATAGTTCACGAACATGTTTTACATTTTTTTTTGCTTGTCATTATTTTAAGATTATCTTCTGCCAAAATTAATGATACCATTCAAAGTTAAAAATTAAATTGAAATTAATAAAATATTCAAAGACATAAATTTCAATGTATTTTTATTGCCAAATAACTTTAGTACAGTTAGACAACATTTTGAATGCGATTTAATATTTTTTGCATTAAATCCTCGAGTTTGTTAAATCTCTCATCCAATGCTTGAATTTTCTCCTCAATTTGTTCATTGAATAAATTATTTTTTTCCTCATTTCCTGAAATTTCATCGTTTAAATCAGAAATTTTTGTGTCAATCAATTTTTCATCGTCCTTTAATTGTGATAATTTCTCATTCATGATTGAATTTTCCTTATTGTAATGAGCCGCCATCCATTCAATATCAGGATTGCATGTATAACCTCCATACACTTTTATCTGAGTGTAATAACGAATTTTATTTGTAACCGGAAAAAAATAATCTATTGAACTCGCATCAAGCAATTTATATATTTGAACGATTCTTGTGCAGGAAATTTCATTGTAATCTAAAAATAAAAGTTTGAGGTTTGGTAAAAATCGTACTATTGATTCAGCATCAATGTCAGACAAATCATTAGAATTTAATGCAAGTGCATCCAATAATTTATTGTATTTAATTAATTCAGGCGAAAATTCTGTCAAATTATTTGAAAAAACATCCAAAAGACTTAAAAGGGGCATATTTGCAAAAATATTCCTGTCCAATTTCACAATTTGATTGTTTGATAAAAGCAACTCTTTTACTTTCGTTGAGAATAAAAATATGTTTGACGGAAGTTTTCGAATTTGGTTGTATTGAAGATAAACGCTTTCCAAGTTTTTACAATTTGCAAACGCATCTTCTTGTATAATTTCAACTCCTTGATTATTTATATAAAAACGTGTGACAGAAGAAAATGTATCGCAAATATCCTTGATAAGCACAGGAAGTATACAGTTTTCAAATTTAATTGTACGGATGACCGACACATTGTCTGCAGTTGGTTGCCAATCATAGTTAGTCAAAGTTCTTCTTATGTTACGAAAAGTACAAATTGTGCCATCTTGTTCACATTTATAAACTGGTTTATCACGAGGTGCAATTTCATTGGTATACACAATTTGAATAGTGAACAAACTGAACACGAAAATTATAATTAAATTGTTGAAATTCATCCTGTGAAGTGTGGTGAATAACTGAATAGAATTTGAAAATGATTAAATTTATATAGCTTCAAAATAAGTGATAATGTATCAATTTTATCAGACTATCAAACTTGATATGGGAAATTCAGTATCTATGAAATTTTGGTGATTTATTTATTTATTCTTATACACAACAGACTAAAGCCTTTGGTATTGGGGTTAAAAAAGCGATTGGCGTATCTCCGGCATTAAAAAAAACTTAAGAACTAATGTGATCTAGTATTTCCAGTACACATGATTGTGGTCGTCAGTTTAACATGAAACTATACAAATAAAAACAGAAAACACATCAGCGGCAGGTCAATTCAAATTTAAAAGTTTTGCCACTTACCTGAGAGAATTGACAATTTCACCTTGCTCGGGCTGACCATCAGAGGACGACTCTAGAAGTGCCAGAAACTGCTGTCTTGATACATGGAAGTCGAAATGTTGAGAAGCTTTACTGAAGCCCCTCATCATGTTGAACATTGGAGCGAAATGACGTAGAACGTCACACCATAGCTCAGTAAGCGACGAGGACACACAAAACTTCAATCAGTTGACGTAATTGAGCTGATGGAGCTAGTGGTGAAGACGAGAGACTGCAAATTGAGCAAATTTTTTTTCGAGAGTAAACCATATTGTAAAATAGTAATCTTAGCTTTTGTGAAGTGACGTCATACATTGGTTAAAATGGTTACCAGTAAACAAATTCAATCTATAAATCCTTTGTCATTTGTGTAAAGTTAGTTAGTCTGTTCAAATCATTTTAATAATTAATAAATAAATTCCATTGCATTTTCATAAGAAACCATCAGTGAAAGAGGTCTTCCGATCTTCAGTCAAAGCTCGTTGCAAGAAACCAGGATCATCAGACAAAATACCAAGGCTTGATATGGCCAATTTGTCACTGATCACATCCAGCTTCTAAGATAAGCAAGTCACTAAAGATATTCGAGTATCCATCTGGAGCCTGCATTCAATTTAGTGAGCCTTGCATTTGTCAGTAACCAAAGGAGTGAAGTTTTTTTTGACAATTTTCACTTAAATTATATTCAACTCCGAAATTCATAATCTAGCATTGATCATTTTTTGTTAAATGATATGCAACAAAATTGCAACAACTTGCAACGAGATTGCATCATCTAATAATTTCAATTGCAATGGAACTCACTTCTATTATTTCTCTATTTTCTTTTGCACCATCATTCGTTTTCTTTACTTTAACACCATAGAAAAAGTATTATAAAAAAACAGTTTATTTTACTCACCATCAACCTTCTTCGAGTACCTGGCACTAATGCTAATTTTCAATTAAGCATAGTTGAGAGTTAAGTTCCATGTTGAAGAGCATTGTTCATTTGTATTTGGTATTAAATGTATGTACATTTTTTTATGAAATAGTTAAGCAGTTTTAAATGTAATGCATTGCAAACACAATTTAATGTTGCCATATACCAATAATGAGTAATAAGTAAAAGGCACTCATCGTATTTTTCATTCAATATAATTTTTTTGTTATTTTTATTCATAATAAGCTTTAGCTAAACAAAAAGTAATGCATTTGTTCAGTTCTTCTCGGAAAATCATAAGAAAAAGAAGTGTTTTCATTTTACTCTTCAATTTTGGGTTTTTATGTTAAACGATACTTAATCGGTATTTAGATTCAATTTAAAATAAAAAAAAAAAAACAAATGAATTCAAAACAAAACACAATTAAAAAGAGATTATTCATGCTTTTACTTAACTAAAATAATACCTTGAAAAAAAAATAAAATTAAAAAAAAACTGTTTCATTGTTAATGATTTAAATAATTAATAAAACACATAAAAAAATAATTACAGCGCAAATTCTTGAAACACATTGAGTATGAAATTAAAAGAAAAAAAAAATTAATATAACAGAATATTCTTTGAACAGTTATTTGTTGGTGTTATTCGCATATGATATTATTGTGATATTGAATTGTAACGTGTGTCGATTGCATCAAAATGCAATTCAATGATAATAATTTTAATGTGAATTAAGACAGAAAGTTTGAGAAAAAAAATCAGCTGTTTGCTCTAAATTTCATTGAAATTAATTTTTTTTTTCATTTTTTAACAATTCATATGATGATCATAAAAATAAATAAAAAATAATAATAAAAAATATTGGGAAATGAATTTCATATTGATACAATTTTAATGCTTATGCCTGTGTGAGAAAATTTGAAATATATAAAAACAATAATTTTTTGCATGTGCAATTAAATTTATGTATAAAATTTTGTCATAATTGGAAATAATGGTTCACTTTTATACACACACAATGTATTGTGCAGATATTTCACTTTTACTTATTTTTTTTATTATTATTTGCGCCATATTTGAGATGAAATCTAGTTTAACATTGTATTGAAAAGTCATAATTATGTGTAAAAGGTAGCAAAAGTGTAATCGAATTTATTGGGGTTTGACTGAATGTTGAAATAAAATTAATATGGTTCAGAAATTGGGCAGTTGATGAATTTTGATGGGTATTTAGGACAAAAACTGTGTTAGAGAGTGTCTTAATTCGGATTAGGACTTGAGAGGGTCTCGATGGACCGACTCAAGCAGGTCAATTCCTGACTTATGGAAATCCACACAGGTCCATTTGATGAGAAAAATTTATGTTTATATTTTTTTTAATTTTGCATTGGACTACACAAAATTACGAGGCACCGATGATTCCCTTGTAGAAGCTAACTTTATCTAATAATTTGGTTTTTAGATTTTTTAATATTAAAAAAGTTTAGTAAAAGAGTCTTGGGCTCATATTTGATTAGAGTTTTAGATCACTGATCGTCATTTTGGCTCTGAATCCATAAATTTGAGGAAAAATGAGGAAGTACAGGGGATAAAAACCTGAAAATAGTGGCAGAAAACGATTAAAATAGTTCCATTAGATATGGTCAGCTTGATTTTGTTCCAAAAATTTACCTTTCTAACAAGTTTGATGGTTTTTAAACGGACTGACCAATTTTTTTTTACATGAGTCGCACAGTGGGTTGATTTGACCATATTAGATCCAAAAATTCATGTCTGTCAAAATAAAAGAAAAAATATCCTTGTAAGGAAAATTATAACGAGGTAATTTAGGTACTGTGTTCTGGTACACAGTGAGCTTAATCCAAAGGTCGAAAGTTCCGAATTGAGTAAAATGGTTTTTGTTGATGGCTCGCAGCAGGAAAAGCTAGAAACAGTATTTTTTGGAGTTTATATCTCTATTTTCGTTATTTTCATACCAAGATAGATCAAGTTCGTGCACTTCGGCTAAAAAATTTCAAAAATCAGTTTAGTTCGGATCGTAGAGCGGCCTATCATCAATTTCAATTTTGTTTAAATCATTTTCCATAAAAGAAATAACATTTTTAAAGAGAGTATGGATTTAGCATCAGTTTTTTGACAGTCGATGGGTCTTGTAGATCCAAATTTCTGGTTGACTGTTAAACATCACGATTTCTTGTATCAGATCAGATTTGTAGGGCGGTTGTTAAACCTACACTCAGACCATCAGTCAGGCCCATTGTGCATACCCGTTATCATCATTCGAGGGACTTAACAGAAGCTTAACAGTCGCCACCTTTATCTAGCCTTTAACTCAAATTGAGTAGCCGGAAAATGAGACATTTCAGATAGTAAAGTTTCATGGCCAAAGCGAGAATCGAACTGGCAACCTAAAATTCGATATTTAAACATACTTTTAAAGATATCTTGACCTTTTTAACGCACTTATACCAATTCTGACCGTTTTTTCAACGTATTACGACCACTGTGCATCGATTTTGAGTACGATAACAATTTTTTTTCATTTAAATGGCACCACGCCACTTAAAAATCCAAACACTCATCTTCAGAAAATAATTTCAGATGATATGATCAATTTTAAGTTGTATAATAACTGCTTTTTACACATTGTTTGTGAATACCATTGATTTCCAATTTGATAGAAATCGCGCTCCAATATTGCCTAACTGATAATTTTTATTGCTATTATACTTGAATCTACAAAATTTCTTTTTTTTGTAGTTAACAATCATTAAAAATAAAAAATAAGAAGAAAAAAAAAAGATAATACACACAAAAAATATAACAATAATAACATACATATAATAAAACCACAAATTTAATTCGTGCTCGATTAAAGTGTTGAACTATTATTATTATTATTAAATTAAATATTAAAAGTAAAATACGGTTAAATAACAAAAAAAAGTAAAATGCAACAATTAGATAAAATGCCTGGAAATTTCGGGCATCATCATTACATGAATGGTGTCCGGCATGATCATGATTTCATTTTTAACGACAACCATCATGCATTAGACCAATATTGCGGGAAATTTATTCGACAAAAATCGAATAGTTCAAATAGTCGGGGCAGTAGTGTAAGCAGCAATAGCATTACAACCAACAATAATAACAATAAAAATGCTAGCAACAGATCCGTTACTACTGTTGACAAAAATCAGGTGAAATTTGAATACAATTAAATTAACTTAATTTTATTTATTTGGGTTAATTGATTCCATGTTTTCATGTAATATTGTTTTAATTTCTTATCAGGATTTTGCGTGTAAAGGGACTTTGACCTCTTGTTACATAAAATAAATCTATAAACGTTTCTTAATAAATTTAATTTTTTGTTGTTTAAATGAAAATATTTTCAATTCCTTTTTTGGTTGAAGATTCAAATGAAATTTATTGCAAAATCGAGAAATTTCAACGGGAAAAACCTGATCCAAGTTTTAAAATATCGTGAAAATTACAACTTAAATGTTTTTTTTTATCTAATAGCGCTAGAGGGACATTGAACTTGAATCTGCTGTGTTTTTGTGTGTTATCAAATTTAAAATATCAACGATATTTCTTTGAAATGTGTATTTTAATATTACATATGAGGGAAATCCTGTTTTTGGAATGTTTTTACATTTTACAATCATTGCGAAATTAAATTCAAGTTTAGTTAATGGTGGGTCGTTTGATACGTTTTGAGCATGGAATTTATAACCGTTGAAATCAGTGGTGTAATTAAAATGTGGCAGGTGTCGCTTTTGCGAAGAAGCGCCAACAAATGAAGGGCGGCAGAAATGTTAAAACCAAAATATTGTGCATTGGCATTATTTTGATGCCTTATAACTGGAAATCTTTTGTGATTAATCTTACATGACACCTCAGGTTTATATCCCTCTCTTTCTCTCAAACTAGCTCTCTCTCTCTTTTTCTCTTAACTCCGTCCTGTCTAACCAGGACGATCCCATGTACGTTAAAGTGGATTCTCAGCTCTGCATATAGAAAGAATTTATTATAGAGAGAAAAACAATTAGAGAGAGTGCGTGTATAAGAAGAGGAGAGACAGGGAGAGATGCAATAAAATTTAGATAAAAATTTCACTTCATCAAGCTAGTGATGATTTGAAAATCGATTGCTAGAGAAAATTGATGTGTTAACACCTTAAAATAAAGCCAGTTACGACTCTAAATGAAATTTTATATGAGTTTGATTCTCTCTCTCTGTCTATAATTGTTTCTCTCTCTAAAATGAATACTCTCTAAATTCGGAGCTGTGAAGCAGTGGAGCTTTTGATATTAAAATGATCTCAAACTTGTTAAAGTGAAACTCGTTAATGGCTCTCTTTTCATTATAGTGACAGTAAAAATTTTAGAGAGAAAGAGAGAGAGCAACATGAATTGAAGCAGAGGAAGAGAGAGAAACATTTAGGGTCTTAATCGAAATTCGGCCTATCAAGCTTGAGATCATTTTTTGCCTAATCTCAATCTCTACTACTTCGCAACTTCGAGAGAGAGAGAGAGAGAGAGAGGCAACTAGATGAGAATTAAGAGAGAGAGACAATCAAAGTCAAGTAAAAATGCACCAGCTCAAAAGCTAGTGGTCAGAAAATCGACCAGTCTCTTATAATGTTACATTAAAACTTTTCAAACCCCCTTCTCTTAAAAAAAAATTTTCATTTCATTTTAAAAAGTACCGCAAATTAAACAGTTTTTTCCAATTGAATTTATTTATATTATTATTACTAATATTAAATAACTTTTCATGTTCACATTTCACCAGATTCAAACATGAATGTATAATAATAAAAATAATAAACCAGCTGCTGTACGTCTGTACGAAATACTTAAGAGATTAAAGTTGTAAAAAAACTTGTATTATTATTTTAAAAAAAAAATATGATAAAATTTTCTTCAATGTATGAATGTAGAAAAACGTTCAATGATAAAAATGTTAAAATAAAAATAACAAAAACATTTTAACTGATAACTATTATTATTAAATGTTATTTCAACTCAAATTACATATTAAATCAACATAATTGACCATTTCATTTCATGTTTGCAGATAAACAATTCAGCAAGTGATCAAAATCGACCAAGATTTATTCCCGTTACAACACTAGAAGATGTCCAAGCGGTACGTTGTGCTGAATTTCATCCAAGTGGCAATTATTATGCGGTTGGTTCAAATTCAAAAACATTCAGGATTTGTGAATATCCGACGTTGGCGGATGTTAGGTAAAAATAACGTTTAAATGACATGTTATGAAAAAAAAATTAAAAAAAAAATTTTATGTAACATTTACAGAGAAAATCACACTGCATATCAGCCCACAGTGTTATTCAAAAGGACAAAACATCACAAAGGTTCCATTTATTGTATGGCTTGGTCGCCTCAAGGTGATTTAATTGCAACAGGTTCAAATGATAAAACGGTTAAATTGATGCGATTCAATGAGGTGCAGAAACAATTGGAAGGGCGAGAGGTGGGTTTTAATTTTTAACTTTAGATTAAAAAAAAAATCATTTAAAATTTTAATTTCAGACTGAGCTCACGATGCATGATGGAACTGTCCGTGATTTGTGCTTCTTGGAAGACAGTGTAAATAAATGTAGCTTACTCATAAGCGGTGGTGCTGGAGATTGTAAAATTTATGTAACAGATTGTTCGACCTCGACTCCATTCCAAGCCCTGAGTGGTCATAGTGGGCATGTGCTTTCATTGTTCAATTGGGGTGGTGTCACATTCGTTTCAGGATCACAAGTAATTTTACCTTGAAATTGAAATTTAAAATTCTTTTCATTTATATTTACAATTTTCTAGGACAAAACAGTCCGATTTTGGGATTTACGTACAAGAGGTTGTGTAAATGTAGTCACACCAGTCACAAGCACAAATTCCAATTTAGGCTCCCCCGTTGCCGGAGTGTGTGTTGATCCATCTGGACGACTCCTGGTCAGTGGTCATGAGGACAGTTCATGTGTTTTATATGACATTCGAGGAAATCGGATAATTCAATGTTTCAAGCCACATGCTAGTGATATAAGGTGAAAATTATTTGACTTTTTATCAAAAAATGAGAGTAAATTTCAATTCCATTTTATTTCAATTTCAGATCAATTCGCTTCTCTCCATCCGCATACTATCTCTTATCTGGTGGCTACGACAATAAATTAGTATTAACAGATTTGCAAGGTGATCTGACGATGCCCCTTCCATCGGTTGTCGTCGCACAACACAGTGACAAAGTTATTTCAGGCCGTTGGCATCCAAATGACTTTTCATTTATATCGACATCGGCTGATAAAACAGCAACTTTATGGGCATTACCTCCAATGTAATTTTTTTGATATTTTTTTTAATTTAATCGCGAAATTCGTATTGAATACGACGTTTGGAAGTAAAATGACAATTTGCATCTGTAATCAAAATTTATATGACAATTTTTTAAAGATTTTTAATTTCTTATATAAAAAACTGGAAAAAAAGATGAATTATATATTTTTTATGATAAAAACATTATCAAAATTTTTTGTAAGATATTTTTTTTACTATAATTTTAATTTTATTTAAATTTTGTAACAAAACGTACTAAAATGATATCAAATCAAATTTATTTATAAAATATGTCTATCTTGTCATGAATGTAAGATATTTTTTCTTGCTTATATTTTTTTTTAATTTACAAAAAAAAAAAATAATTATATTTATATTTAATGTTATAAAATAAAAAAATGAAAAAAATCACCTCATTTTCTCTCAAAATCATACTCAAAACAAAAAAAAAAGTTAAATTTAAGTTTAATCAAATTACAAATAATACAAAAAAAAGCAAGCAGTGTTAATGTTAAGTTAAAATAAATAAAAATAAATTATAAAGTTAAATTTAAATTAAAATTTAAGAATTAATTAAAAAAAAATGTTACGTATCAATGAAAAAAAATCATGTTAAAATTATAGCTTTTTATTGCCTTTTAGAATTATTTTTTATACAATTTAAAATTCTAGCACAAAACATTTTTTTATATAGGGTTAATTTTTTTCTCTGTACCTAAATAATTTTGGACGCGATTTATTTTCGTCTGAAAATAATTGGATTTCGTTTAAAACTTAAATTGAAAACACTAAAAACTATTTTTTGACTTTTTTTCCATTTTTTGAAGTTTTTAAAAAATTTGTAAAATTTTCAATGAAAAGGATCTCTAAAATCAATTTTTATGGTAGTCTGATTCAAATAAAACAGTAACTTTGTTCTGCAAAGTTGTTGCTTGTAATTTAAGCTAAAATGTTTTCTTTGACCACTTTTTTTGTTTTAATACAAAAATATTGGCTCAATTTAAGCACAAAGTGGCAAATAAATGAAAAATCGTTGATTTGTATGACAGCTTCCATTTACAAATTTCTAATTTAAAATTTTTTCATGTCTTAGCCATTTTGAGCCGTTTTTTGGGCGATTTCTCAATATTTTTATATGAAAACCTTAAAAATGGTAAAAGAAAACATTGAAGCTTATATTACGAGTAAGAACTTTGCAGAACAAACTAAGTGAATAATTTGAACCAGACTATCAAAAAAAAATGATTTTTAGGATCTATTTTATTCAGATTTTGAAAAAAAAAAATATCCAAAAAGCGAAAAAAATCAAAAAATGCTCTTTTAGTGTATTAAATTTAAAATCCACAAGATTCAAACAAGAGCCAATTATTTTCAGACGAAAAAATGCATCCGAAATCATGTACAGAGAAAAAATTTAACCCCATATTATACATGTTTGAAATCTCACTGATTTTTTTTATAATTATTAATTGTAAAATAAGCCTTCTAATGATAAAAAATAAGTGAATAATGTTCAATCATGAAATATTTTTTTTTATTTCACATAAAAACACACACAAAAAAAAATGGTGCAATCATTAACAAATTTAATCTAATTTTGTTTCATGCATTAGATTTATTTGCGAAATTTAATAATCAAAAAAAAAAAAAAATTAATGAATTAATATTGTGAAAGTGAAATAAATTTATGTCTTATTTTATATAAACGTATAAAAAAAATAATCAAATTTAATATTTAAGCTTAGTAGCTATTTAGCGGTTAAGGCGTTGAAATTAACGCAGAGAGCATTATTTTTCCACTCGAATATCAGAAGAAAATTTATAATTAAAAATAAAACGAAAAGACGAAAAAAAATTTTACGACTGTTAAATTAAATTAAAAGAAATGAAATGAAAAAAAATATTAAATTCACATCAATCACAGTAAAAACTAATGATTTTTTTTTTATTATTTGGCTATATATCGCTGAATATTTATACATTTATTGGATAACTGAAAGAAAATGATGAATAATAAAATGAAAAAGATTAACAGAATAATTTTAAATGAATTTCTTTCCATGTGTCACTCTTGTAATTAAATCAAACGCCCATTTTGGCTGGTCAGTTGGAACCATGTGACCCGAATCTCGAACCAAAACTTCTACTAAATTTCCCGCTTCTTTTACATAACCAGCAATATCATCATCCACCTTCCAAATCATTCGTTTTGCGGTTTTGTACTTTTCAGCATCGTTAAATTTCAAGTGTTTCAGATGATTAACTTCCTGTGGATATGGACAAACCAAGTCCAATTGTCCATTATAAAAGACCATGCGATATTTATTGAGTAAGTATTCAGTCCAAGGTGCCACCGATTTCATGACATCTAGCATTAAATTATTCGCCACTGGATTTCCATTCACACCATCATTCGAATTGAAGGTCAAATTGCCAACGTGAATTGCTTTACGCCACATGGGATTTGATATCAATTTGCTGAGATACGATTTTGGTTCGCGTTGTGCGAGGTAATTGTATGGGAATGTAATTCCAGTTGCATTTTTCATGATGGAACCAGATGGTGTCATATCACCATCCAGCAAGACATCAAATAACATAAATGCCCCCAAATAATCCTCGTCTTTTATCATTTGAATACCACGTTTCTCGTAATCATGGAAAATTTTCAGGGTATTGCTGTCAATTAAACCAAGTTGATATAAGCGATCACCCATTTGAACTTGATGAACTGGATCAGACCAGGCATTACCAATTGCCATCCCTTGCAAATTCATCACAAGCTCTTTTTGAGGGTCTTCATTTTTTTGATCGATGGCGAATCCAAATGCAGGCACATACTTGCCGGCATATGATTCACCACTCAAGAACAAAGGATGTGATTTGAGATGAGGAAATAAAATGTAAAATTGACGCAATGTCTCATATAAATTTGCAGCAACTTCTTCTTCAGTGCGGACATATCCATCATCGCTGTTTGTGAAACTGAAGCCAGTACCTTTAAAAATAAAAATTAATTTAATTTCCTGGTCATGCCAAATTAATTGCGACTCACCAACAGGATTATCAATGTACAATAAATGATGATTTAAATGCCATGAATATTTCCGTTTCACAGTATTTCCATTTTCATCGACGTCAAAAGGTCCATTTTCGGTAAAAAGTCCAAAAAGTGAGGTAGCACCAGGTCCACCCTGTAACCAAATTAATATCGGTGCGTTATCAGGATCGGATGCCGCCTCAAAATACCAAAAGAACATATTTGATTCATATTTTTTATTCACAGTAAAGAGCCCTGAATAACTTTTGACCCATGACGATGCATCCAATGAAGTGACTTGTGATAAATTTTGGGCGAGTTCAATGTCACCCCTCTCCAGATATGGAGTTAAAAATAATGGTTCACCCGGATCATCATCAGTAGTTAAAGGAGTAATTGGAGATCCAAATTTAAAAGGAGATTTCAGGGAATAGCAATTAATTTCACATAAAAATATGAAATAAATTATTGTTAAAGGCAAGTGAATGTATCTGAACATTCTAGTTTTTTGTAATTTAATATGTTTAATTTATTTATCAAAATGCTGATTCTTATTAATTTAAAAAAATGCGTCTGGTTAAATGAACTGAACGAGAAATACTGATAAAATGAATGTGAAAGAGAGATGAAATTTGATCAAAATTAAAACAAAACAAGCTTATCAATGTAAAAGGGACAATCACATGGACAAATGATTATTATCAGGGATATTCAATTAAACTCCTTTTTTTGTTGTAACGTGAAAGTTTGAGTCATGGAACGTTAAATGAAGAATATGAAGTGAATTGATTTGAATATCCAATACAATTTTTTCTGAGAGAGAAACTGATTTGTGGAATTCTCTCTAAAATTAAATTTTTTCTTATAAATTTATTTTCTTTTTCATCATAATGATATCGTGTCAAATGTTTTGCCTACTTATAGGAGATACAATTTATGAATTAAAGCAGTTTAAATGTCCGATACAACACGGATATTATCGAATCGCTGAATGTTTAAAAGCTCGGAAATATTATAAAAAAAAGTAAATTTTTTAAAATCACATAAACTCTTAAATGACCGTGTTGAAATTTCCTACGAATTTACAAATTACTTACAAAAAAATAAGGCGACGCTTCATTTTTCCTATTCGTCCCATTTTTTTTAATCTGAAATGTGAATTGCTCATAAGCTGGAATTTAACTTGTCAAAATATTTGACGTTTATTTTCTATAATACACGTACGACAACCTCAAAATTTTGTATGAGGAAATTTTAAGTGTCAAATATTTACCTGCAAATACAAACTTACCAGGCAAACAGATACAAATTTGACAACCACTGTTTACGTACACGATTTTTGAAGTTTCCGTATATGTATCTACAGAAAATAAATTGTCAAGTTTCATCTGCTTACCAAGTTGACTAGCAAAGTCCATAGGAAAGAATTTGACCTGACATTTCGTTTGACGTTTATTTTTTATAGAAACACAAATGGAAAATTCAAATTTTGTATATGAAATCTACAAACGTCAAAATGGATTCCGGTCAATGGATTTAGTCTGAAAGACTAGAATTTCTTTTTGAACTATTCACTTGAAAATCGATTGATTTGGGCAGCTTTTTCAATACGATAAATTTTACATGGATATTTAAATGAAAACTCTTCTCTCCATCTTAAATTCGTATCTAGTTCTTAGTTTTCGACTAGGGGGGAGGTTTTCTAACGTATACAACCATTTATCCGCAAAATATAGTGCAAAACAAGAGACCAGAAACGGACTGAAAATCGGGGAAATTTTAAAGAAAATTTATAAAAGGCGTCGCCTTAAAAAATTGTAGGAAACTTCAATATGGTTATAAAATCACAGATTTTCGTTTTTACCGGTTTCAAAAAGTTTCGCGATCTATAACGATTTTTAAAATTTCGACGTTTAGTAATTTCTTAAACTTTCCTGGTTTTCTACAGTTTTTGTAATTTCTAAAATTTTGGAAACCCCGCGAGTTGTGAAAATTCCACGATTTCGACTGCAGTAAAGCTTATGATTGATAGTCTTTCATTTTATTCAGGACCCTCTTCAGTAATGAGCTTTTATCGGAATTTTAAATCAAGTAATACTAAAAAGCCGTTACTGACCTTTTACACAAAAAAAATAATTTCATAAGCATAAATTCGTTTTTCCAATCAATACACAACTAATTGTTTCAATTCAATCCAATTCCCTTTCATAATTAGTAAACACGCAACGCCCATACACAAAATAAAAAATAAAAATATAAAGGTGTCATATTCAGGTGAACTCACTCATTTCATTAATAAAACATTTATTACCATAGTGACAAATTGTCTGGTTAGGCGTCAATCGTGTTGATTGTTGACTTTCTTGTTATTCGTAAATCGTAAAAATACCTTCGCTCATATTCATTCAAGTACAACATTAAATAAAAATGAGTAATGTATGTTTTCTTTCTAACATATAGCGCTGTTATATGGTTAATAAACAACAGTGATAAACATGTGCTTTAAACAAAAAATAGGGTAAATACGATACACACACAAATACACACATTTCACATATAAATCGTTCAAATATACTACAGAAATTCATTGCGATCGGTTTTTCATTATTATTATTTTTTCTATTATCAAAATACTACGAACACACATATTTAATTATTTATTTAAACGAGTATTAGTGTAATATATCGATATATTTTTTTTTTATTTTCTTCAATTGCAGTTGATTCTATTACTATCGTTTTTTTAACTTTTCGGTTTAGTATTTAACTTGGAACTAACACGCTAAGATCGGTTTCATTTATTATTTATTTATTTATTTATTGAATGAAAATACTTTACAATGAAACATTCTTAAGAAATATTGAATTAAAAGTAAAATTTCGGGATTAATGTTAAAAATGTAATAAAATTTTATACAATTTTAAATTTAACTTTAATCATTATCAGTTGAAAAAAAATTGGAACAAATTTCATTGTGCGTATGTATGTGAAAGTTAGCGCGCGATAATTTTTTTCTCTTATTGTCATCCCAGCACGAAATTCTAGTGCGCCTCTTTGTGATATACATATAGACGCATAGAAAAAAAGTGCGCACACGAAAAGGCGCACAAGAATTTAGTGCTGCGACGATAATATCTCAGTGTGATTCATTGATTTACAATGAAAACGCAAAAAAAAAATTATATGATAATCTTATGAAATTTAATTATATGTTTTTTTAATATGAAATATTATAAAAGTGACTCGTGTTTAATCATAAAAAAAATAATTGATTGTTAATTGATTGGTCGGTTGATTAATTGATATTTATGATTAAATAACAATGAAATTGAAAGAATGCACTCATTCGCGACAATATTTTATAATATTTAAAAACATTTTTTATGAATATAAATTTACATAAAGAATTTCAAGTGCATAGTTTTAAAAATGTAAAGCGATGATGTGTTAAATTTTTGTTGAAGTTTGTTTTGATTGACTTTCCAAGAATAATTATTTTTTTTATGGTTTTAGGCTATTACGGAAAAATATAATAAAATTATAAAATATTATCAACATCGTTAAATTTTTTGATTGAGTATTTTCAGTAAATTTTTTGTTTACTAAGTTAATATTTGTTGATTTTATCAAAAAATCTGTGAATTTAATATATTTATAGAAGTGATGAATTTTTAAAAGGAATTTTAAGTTGTATATTTTTTGAATACACGGAGAAACAAAGAATAAATTTTGTGAGCAAGGATTTAATTGAGTTAGGTACCCCTCTTTATGTTAGGAAGTTTCTACACTATAATTATTGTTTAAGATCTATCATACGCTCTCAACCTAAAACCAATGGGGCAATTGTGGGAACAACATTTCCTAATGGTGCCCCACTAGTGTTTGGCTTTCAGCAACAATATCGCTTTTGTGTTTCACGTTGCGATCTCACGTTAATCTCAAGCGTAAACCCAGTAAGAACATTTTTAGGAAGAGTAGCAAAGGCTTACTCTCTTTGAAGTTTTATGTTAAGACACAACTTTCATAAATCATACTCTTCTTGTCGAAAACGTACCCAAACCATTTGTCAAACAGTGTGAAAAAAGTAACAACTATAAGAAGAATTTTTACGTGATTAATAATGATATCTTGGGTCAAAGTAACTTTTCTTGATTGTTTATAACAAGTAAGAAGTGTTGAGGGTTTAATTTTTACTGTATGCTGGTTTTAATGATGAAAATTGAACCATGACAGTCGTATTTGTGAGGTTGGTAACCTTCTACCGAATAAGGGTATATAAGAGACGTCAACGTCAACATCTCCTTCTCATTCTTTCTTCGATTGGATATAGTTACATACAAAACACAAAGAGAACAGTTCTCTAAAATATTTAATCCTTCTATAAAAGTTCTAGTTTCGGTTTGATGTAAGAATCAATAATAGTTTAATGTAATTATTGCAGATATCTAAAGATAGATCAAATGATGAAATGAAAAGAAAAACCACACGTACAAAGAATAAAAAATTATTTAAACTCAGAAGATTCAATCGACTTTGCAATGGATACAAGAGATGTAAAATCGTAGTATGAAAAATATCCTTATTTTTATTTAAAAGAGAGTCAAGTTCCTGAAATATTTGACCTTTTTATTAAATGCCGAACCCAATTCAAAAACATTGAAGATATTTAACAAAGAAAATTTTATTACTTTAAGTTAAGTGTGAAGAAAATTTATTTTAAACTGAAATTCATTTAGGACAATTAGGAACATCCACGTGGGAAAAAGTTAATTTTAAAGCATTTGTTTTTGTAATTCAAAATTGCCAACCTATCTAACGCTGCTGTAGATCGATTATTTTTTATATCAAATACAACCTTAAGAGCAAATCGTTGCCTTATGACTTCCTTTTTTCATATTTCTTCTTGGCTAATACAGATCAGAATATTCAGTTGGTTTGGTCTAGCAATAATCAGATCGTAAATTGATTCAATCAGAAATTATAAATATATGTAAAAACGATTCCAATCTAATTTTTGATTTGATATTCAGATCAAAAGTTGATTCAGACCTAGGGATTTTCGATTACGACAAAACTGACTTTTAGAAAATAAAGTATTTTTAATTTTGATTTATAAGGCTTAAAATCTTGTTGGAAATTTTGAGCACTTAGGTCAAAAGTCCACTACTGCTATTTTTTCTCCGTGTACCGAAAACAAATATTTTGTTCTATTGTCTATTGTGCTTCCAGCTTTTTAATAATAAAAATAATATTAATAGGCAAATTAAATATCAGTCAAGTCATAAAATAAAGCATGAGAAAGATGAGTAACTTTAAACAAAACGTCTCAAATGAACTGACACATAATGCTTACTCATATATTTAATAACATTAAACACCAAAAACAAACAAAATTAAAGTAAAGAAAAATTGTGAATTGTATTAAATTTCATTTTAAAAAATTCTTGTGGTAAATTATTTCATGTTGCTCTTTAATACTTAGTAAAATTTCTTCTAGTAAAAAAACAATATCATGAAAGATTTTCAATTCACAAAAAATTGCTTTTTATTCAATTTATAAGTATTTGTATGTTTCCCGAAAACATTGTAACGATGACAACCCAATCAAACTAATAAAAATGAAATCAAAATACTTCTCGATTCTCTTACAACTTTAACGAATGTTGAGGTGAACCAACACCAGCAACATCAATTATTGTCATATCATACAAATAAATGACATTTTCATATTCCGTAAATTAATTGTGACAAGATAATGTGATTCTTTTTTTTTGTTTTCTATTATTACTATTATTATTTTTGTGTTTTGTTATGAAAATGTAATACAATCTTATAGTAATCAAAATAATTGACCTTGACATAGAAGTTAAAGGTAGAAATGAAATGGAATAAAAGAATTAAATGAAGCACAAACTAACACATTATGAATGAACATTATGTAAACACAAAAAATCTGTTCAAATATGTAACATGTGTGTTTGTTACATAAAAAAAGGTAAAAACAAAATGAAGAAGAAGTAGGAGAAAAAAACTC
This sequence comes from Culicoides sonorensis, assembly GCA_900002565.1. Lineage (NCBI taxonomy): Eukaryota > Metazoa > Arthropoda > Insecta > Diptera > Ceratopogonidae > Culicoides > Culicoides sonorensis. The sequence continues at coordinate 2,662,878 of LN483352.1, read as the reverse complement.
GCAATACCGGTTTTAAAGAGCAAGAATTCATGTGTGTAGAATTTACAAAATCAAAAGAAATTGGATAGAGTGGAACAGTAAATCATCAACTGTTTTGAGTGTTTTATTGATTTGAAGCGACAGTAACGTGTTTATTTTACCATAAAGTGATATTAAATTGTTTTATTTTTGTTTTTAAATAAAAAAAAAATATTCTGAATTTTATTTTTAAAATAAAATACTGTCACGAGATTGAGTGATTTAAGGTTGTCGATAGTATTCATGATTAAAGTCGGAATCGTGACGCGGTATCATGCAAATAAACTGATATTGAAAATTGGAAAAATTAAGTTATTTTATTGAAATTTTTATCTCAAAAAATGCCTGTTATTTTAATAAAAGGCACATGATTTTGTTCATTCGTAGAATTCAACTCTTATCAATTTATTTTGATTAATTAATTTATTTTTCATATTCTTCCATTGGCGAAGTTTCAATTTAAATTTAATTGATTTCATCTTACGCGATTCACTTAAATGAAATTGATCAAATAAATGTGATCAAAACAAAAATGTCAAACAGACACACTCAAGTGAATTGAGAGAATTTTCTGAATAAATAAAATATAATAAAATTAATAGATAAATTTACGTAAACGCATATTCATGATTAATTGAAAAAAAATTGGAAACTGTAATTTTGAAATTTGAATGAAAGTGCATTTAAGTGAATTTGGAATTTTTGCTTAATTTCTTTCTCGCGCTCTCTCTCTTTTTGTTCATTTCTCCTTCTAACATATTCAATTGGTTCTTTACATTGTTGGACGCTTGTACTTGATGCTGTTGAACGCTCTTGCTTTACGTTGTTGAATGCTTTTGCTTTACGTTGTTGAACGCCCTTGCCTTACATTGTTAAACGCTCTTACTTTACGTTGTTGAACGCTTTTGATTTACGTTGTTTAGTGCTCTTACTTTACGTTGTTCGATACCTAGCTTAATCTGAATTAGACGAAGGTGATGTACAGGTCACACCTTTAAATGAAAATTCAAAAAATAAGGTTCAACGTCCCGCAAACCACCCGCAGACTTCACTATTGACCAAATTCGCATAAAAGTCCAGTTAGATCCAAACAACGCAACTCAATTACAAAATGAATCTACTTGAACTAAGTGTTTTCGTATCAGAGCGTTACTTTTACACCGACTGACGGTCAAAGTGCTCCCAAAAGCGCATTTATTATTGAAATACACTCAAATTATATTTATATGAAAATTATGAATGATAACAACTGATATTATCACAATTTAATTTGAATATCAACACTTGATGTGTTATTGACCGTGTCGAATGAGTATAAAAATAGTAAATAATTTGTAATAATAATGATAATGATAACAATACTACTATCAGGCAATTTGTAAATTGATAAGGTGTGTTTTTATTTACAATCGGAATTCAATAATTTTAAAATTTCGTATCTTATTTTTATAAAAAAAAACAAAAAGAGTTCTAGAAATATCTCGAAATGTCAGTAAAATTTTGCTTTCCTTAATCCCAGGTCCATTTGAATCCATTTGACCTTGAAACATAAATCACTTGACACAATCAAAATCCTCATCAATTTAACATTTAAGTAAATTTTATCAACTAACACGGAAATTCGGCATTAATTGTGTCATATCAACACGTTGCTTATCTCTCACGCGACAAAAGATTCACCTAATTGATACCAAAATTCAGTCCAAAAAAATTAAATTGGCACAATAATTACTAAGTAAATACAAATTTCATTAATCATCAATTTATATCTTTAACTATAAGTCACCAAAATCAACACACAACACAATCCAAACATGTGTGTGCTAGTCAAATAAATAAATCAATTAAAAAATATTTATTTTGTATGTGAAAAGGAATTTGCCTTATATCAAACAAACAAAAAAAACATTAATTGTTTGTTACCCGAGTGATTTCAGCGTAAAATGTGTTTGATAATAAAAATATTCGGTTCTGAATATTCTGACAATAAAATTTTCGGTTTATCAGTTCTTATTTGCCACTCATGTGAATAAGTGTAATTTTTTTTTTCTTTTAAATATTTTTTTTTTCAATTTGATTTGAATTGAATTGAATTGAAAATAACTATAAAAAAATACATTAAAGGAAGAGGATAAGAAATAAAAATTTAATTCACTGATCGAATTAAAAAATATAAAAAAAAAATTGTGTTTATTTTTTTTTTTTTATTTTTTTTTATGTAAAAAGATTTCAAAGAGAAAAAATAAATATTAAAATAGTAAACAAAATCACTGACAACACAAAGTGAAGTGAAATCAAGTACCATTGAAGAAAAAAAATTGCATCAATTATTTATCATAATTAAATTGAAAATAAAACAGAAAATAAAGTGAAATTGAAAAAAAAAGATAAAAATATAAAAAATGGATGATAAAAATGATTCAAGTAAAGCTGATACGCCATTATTGGAACAGGGCGTTAAAAGAATTGTAACAGTCCCAAAATTGTCGACAGCTTCGAGGAAAGACAGTGAAGCACGTAAATTGGCTTATGTGGAATTTTCTGAAACGGTGAGTTAATTTTTGTGCTTTAAACTAATTCTCGCTTTGAAATATATTCAGCTTGACTTTGAATTTTTTTAATAATTTTCGGATTTTTGCCCAATTTTGACAAAAAAACTTTTACATCTCCGGCGTTACGTCCATTTTTTAGACTGGGTCTATTGAAAAATGACTTTCCAAGTTTCTCTATCTTGCAGTTGATTTTTCTAGTTTTACACCCGTTATGTTCTCAGATCTTGTTGGATGTCATCCATTCACTTCCCTTTGGGGCGCCAAACACCTCGTCGGTCCTCAGGATCGTTTCAGAATAACCAACTGGGGTTTGGTCGGGCATGGCACCAAATATAGTACGTAGCACCTTTCATTCGAATGACAGTAGCCGCTATTAATCGTTCTTGGTGGGTTTTCAGGTTTTGGACTCGTATAACGCGACTGGTCGTATGATCATCATAAGACCTTTCTCAAATTAAGTTGCTAATGTGGATGATGTCCATTATCATTGTGAATATGACATATTTTTTATGGATAAATTTGATTTAAATTTAATCTTTTTTAAAATTTTTATAAATAACAACTAAGTATGGTCTGATAAGAAAGAAAAGGGTGTGTGATAAAAAAAAAAATAAATAAATAAAAAATTGTTGTTATTTATTATTTTACTCACATGTTCAATTCTAGAAAACTCGTGTGAATGCTTGTTTTTTACAAATATTTATGATTTTTCGGTTGATTTCATACAGTGGAAAATTTTAAGCCATATCTTCTTAATCTTAATTCAAGATAAACAAACAGTATCCGGGAATGTGAACTGATAGAAGTTTTAAAGTGCATTTCAATGTTAACCGACATTTCACGGAATTTCAGTGAGTTGAAAGTGTTCAAAACCCATTTTACGATTTCTTTTTAATTTGACCACCTCATAGATTTATTTTCCACTAATTCCATTAATTCACTTCCTTTTTTTGGCGTTAAATTCCACGTTCATATAAAACAAAAATTGACTGACTATCTCAGACGGACAGTTCACAAAAGCGCATATTTTTCGCAGTTCAATTAAAATTTACTTAAAAAAATGATTAATTGTTATCATATTTTAAAAAAAATATCAATATTATTAACAGACACAATAACTTATAATAAAAACCTTGATTACCTGCTAACTTAGTAATAAAAAAAAAAAAAACAAATAAATGATATCATTTTTTATTTATTTATTATTATTATTTATGCGCTTTCGAAAGAACACTCACGTGACTTAATCTGTTACAGATAAATAAATCAACTTTGTATGCTAAATTTTGATATTCAACTTAAAATATGCAATTCATAGACAAATTACATGATTTGTAATGGAAGTAATTGCAAAATGATTTGTAGGAACTGAATCAAGGTTAGTTATTTGATAACTTACTTGTGTGTTAAATGTGTTATGACATTTAATTGATGTGGATAATATAAAAATGAGAAATTCTAACAACTGAGCGGTTTTGAAAAGTGCATTTCAATGGCAAAATGAAAGGACCGCGATTTTGGAAATTCCTCCATTTCAGAAACATCGGAATTTTTTCAAATTTTGCCCATTTTCAGGCTCTGAAGCTCCGGAAGCCTATTTTCTGAGTCTAATCTCATGAGTAATGAATTAAAGTCAATCTTCATGAGCTTCTCCATCCAACAAAAAATCGACCTCGCTCTGATGAAATATTCCAAAGTTATAAATAAAAATCAGCTAGGACGTACAGAGTGAGGTCGTACAAACCGTCCGTAAAAGGGCATTTTTTCTTACAAAATGCATTAAAAAGATATTAAAGTGCAAAAATGTATCTATGCACTTTTATTCATATACACTTATTTGAAATAATTCTAAATAGATTGTGAAATTTCCAGAAAATACATTTAATTTAAGGCTCTTAACTCCCTGTACAATATTTTATCAAAATTCTAGTTAAGTTAAAAAAAAAATTCCATTCAAATAAAAATAAGTCACTCAAACGAATCATTTTCACACAAATGTAAACATATTTTGATGTTCATTAATTATAATTAATTAATATTTTACTCCCATTTTATTCTTCATCAGAATATATTTTCATCTTTTTTAATAATAACTTTAAGCACATCACACTCAATTAACCTTCATCAATTAATTTCTTTTATTTCTCATATATTAACTTGAAGTCATGTGACAAAAAGTCTCATAAATATTATATCAAATTGTGTTTTTATTCACAAATGAATTTGCTGATTCCAGAAAATATTAGTTTTGAATATTCATATGTTATATGTATAAAAGTTGACTTAACTTGAAGTAATTAATTAAAGTTTTATTTTTTTTATGTGAGTTTTTTTATTTAAATATGTTCTGATGATTATTTTGTGGATGTACAAGAAAATTTAATAAATTAAGAAAAGTCACATTTAAAAGACGATGAAAAGTGCATTTTGATTTAACTGAAAATATTTCGTGTGAAAATTACTAGGATAAAGAAAACTGCTGCTTTAGGTTTAGGATCTATCTAGGATCTTAAAGCTGTCTTACGTTCGAACCCTATCGCGAATTTTAAGTAAATTGTGTATTTTACCATTTTTAGGCTCTTATTCAAGTGAAATATTGACTTGGTCACTTCAGAAAAGTTGCAGCTGCAAATATTCCCTACAACTTTGTTTCAGGTCACTTTTACCTAAAGATTACGAAAAAATTTTTTTTTTACTCAAAACCGGTTAAATTTGTTATAAATTCATAATCAATTTGTTCTTCTGGATTCGGTTGGAACTGAAAAATATGTTGAATTTTTGTACATAAAGCATTAAAATTTTTAACAACAATAAAATCTTACAAATATTTTCGTCACCCCACGTGACCGTCTTGTTGTCCTACCCCTTCTTTTATAATTTTCTTCTTGAAAATAAAGTAAGAATTTAAATTGAGTCATTGGGCTTCAATACCTTGTTTCAAAACTTAATCTCATTTAGGGTCAGCCTACTAAAATCAACCTTCCACGAATGCCTTTTGGCATTTCCAAATCAACAACAGACATTAAATCCACCCTAAAAAGGTCATTTTACTTGCAACGTTCCTTGTCAAATAAAAATTAAGTTACTAGTTTGTGTAAACTTCAATGTAACACAAGTTCTAACATAACCAAGTTTTAACTGCTTTTAATTATTTAATTGACATTGAAAACTATTTGAAAGTCCAATTTTTAAATATTTAAAAACAAGGGAATGAAGTAACTTCAAGTCAATATGATATAAAATTTACAGTAAATTAAATTAATAACCAGTCGTCTCCATTTAATTATTGTTTTTTATCGTTATATGATCAGAAAAAGACTGTTAACCCAAAAATCTAATTAAAATCACAAATTTAATGCTACCCTCATCCTAAAACTTTACAAATTAAGATAACAGCGTCAATTGAAATTCATCCATCTCACCAAGGGGATGGCATTTCAACCCTTTATCAAACATGAAAGGATAAATAAAAAAAATACTCTTAAATCAATTTAAATAATGATAATAAATTCAAATCATAAAGTCTCTTTACTGTCTAGTAGATGCCCATTCCAAGTATTCATCATCATTACATTTCATCAAGAGAATAAAATTATGACGTCACAATTTAATTTTCATTCTCTTTTCTCTTTAAATGTAGTTTCAATAAAACATAAAACATCTATTTTCATGCAATGCAGTTTTCCATCGATGAACATTAAAGTTAAAAAACAGCTGTTTTTACGTGTTGCATATCTTCATTGCAAACACACCGGAGATCCTTCAGATACAGAATGATACAGTTCATAGTCAACGTATGTGTGTGTGTGATAACAGAAAATGATATGACAATAAATGAGAGAAAATTTTTGCTATTCTCTTGGCAAAATATGTGCTAGCAAATTTTCCATAGTCACAAGGAAAATTCAAACTTAAATTCAGTCGGTTAGCGGATCTCCTTCGAAAAATACATTTTAAAATCAAAGTAAACGAGAGACGTGTGAAAATTATTATTATTAAAATAAATTTGAATTTCAAAAAAAAAAAAAACAGAGATTCATAATTTATAAGAAAATCATTAAATATTATAATGTAATACTATTATTACGATTATTATTATTTTGTATCGAAGTGCATACACACACACACAGACAGACACCGTATTTCAGTTAAAATAGAAGAAATAAGAATAAAAATAAAAATAATACCATTATAAAAAAAACAAAAGCATTCTATATGAAGAAAAGAAAAAAATAAATATTTTAATATTTAATAGAATAATAGAAAAAAAAATAGGAGACGACAACAATTGTTATTACAAGACTTTATAAATTAAAATTATTATTAGGTGTGTGTATGTATGAATGTATGTAAACGTTTGCATAAATGTGTCGATATTGTGAAAAATATCTGAAATTTTTTTTCTTTTCAATTTTAATTAAAAAAAAATAATTGAAAATATATCATCATTTTAATCATCATCATATTACGTCAAATCGCATTATACCTGGACAAGTGAGCTGTGTAATATGTCATTCAACAAGATTAAATGTTGGAACGTATAGAGAAGTGAAAAAACCGACATCATCATATAATAATAATTAATTACTTATTATAAAAGTTATTCGATTTAAAATTATTATTATTGTTATCATAAGAGAATTTTACTGCATAATACACAGAAAACGTTATGATGATACCATAGTGACTTAAAATGTAAAAAAAAATTAATAATAATTATATAAATATATTACCAAGAAATTTATATGAAAGAATCTTGTACTAATAATAATATAAATTTCAGTGGAATTCAGAATTGAAAACTTATATTAGAAAATTGACTTTTTATTTATGTATTTATTACAAGAAGAAAGAAAAATTAATAAAAAAAATATATTATCAAGGTGAAATAGAAACTGGTACTTATCTAATGAAGTTATAATTGCGTTAAAATTATATTGAGTGAAGGAGGTGGGTGAAATTTTATTTTTATTTTGTATTGAATATTAAATGTCTTTCTTATCCTCTTATATTGATATTTAGGCCGCGACAAATGAATTTCAAAAGTTTTGTCCGATGCCCCTTTTGAAAAGTCAAAAAAGACGTGGGGCATAAAAAAAAAAAAAATTTTTTTGAACAGGATTTTCAATTGAAAATTCATGTTTTTTAGAAAATTTCAACAATTTTTAAGTAATTATTACGTTATTGTGGTGAATTAGCCTGAAAAAAAC